>JALMGA010000017.1:9495000-9780000 GCA_023333525.1 Aspidoscelis tigris stejnegeri | reverse complement strand
TGGATGGGTGGGATGTGATCTTCCACTTTGTTGAGAGGCGTCTTTCCCCCTCCTCTCACTGAGGGTGGCCTGTCATTGGAGCTAAACAACTCTATTCGTTGGATAAACTCTTTTCCCCCTTATTTATTCTTCTGCGTTTTACTTGTTTAAGTTAGCATTTTAGTGCTGTTATTGTTAGACGTGAGGGGGGGGGGGACTTTTCCCCAAGAAGGCTTCCAGTGCTGTGGCTAAATTAGATACAGTACCAAGTAGCGTAAATATTCTTTTGCTTTCCTTTTTAAATTAAGCATTGCAAAAGCATCAGTGTGTGTGTGTCGTGTGGAGGGTTTAAAGCCTCCTTTCAATGAGCTTTCGGCCTGGGGCCTGGGGCCTTGGAGCGGGCTGTGAGTGGTGGTGCCAGTTGCTTAATGGTTGTGCGCTGGTGCTGAAAGGGAAATTCAGGGGCGCATAATTTCCTCTTCCTGGCACCCTGATTATCCTGGTGCGTTTCGGTGTCTTGCATTCCTTTTGCTCAAAGTTCTTACTTAGTTGCTAGCAGATGTCACCCAAATGGCTATACTGCCAATCCTTTGCGTAACACGCCTTTGCCGTAGCCTGATTTATAACATGAGGCTTCCCTTGCACAACATGGTATGGATAGCATGCTTTTGTTTTGATACAGATGGTAAAAATGGGTCGTCCCTTGTTTAAGGTTGCAGCACGATTTGATTGCTCTGGGACTCTTGGTTCACGTTTGGCAACTGGGTCTCCCCTCGACATCACTACTGAATTATTGACAGTCTGGAACTGTGGTCACACCTAAGGTTTAATCCAGCTTCAGTCCACCTTCAGAGCAAGAGAACACATCAGCAAAGTGACTAGTAATTTTCTTTCCAGATTATCCATCCCAAAGGTGGATTTTCTGAGTTAGATAATACCAAAGGAAACAGCTTCTCACTTTTCTAATGTATTCTCTCTCTCTGAAAGTGGACTGAAGCTGGATTAAACCTTGGGGGTTTCTCCACTGTCACTAGAAGTACCCATTAAGTACCCATTAATGGGTACATAATGGCATTTTTGTACCCATTAATGGGTACTTAATGGGTACTTCTAGTGACAGTGGAAAAACACCCCTTGTGTGACCACAGTCTGAAATAAATTAGGCTCTCACTTTGCTGGTGTATTCTCTCACTCTGAAAGTGGACTGAAGCTGGATTAAACTTTAAGTGTGACCACAGGCTGGGTCTCCACTGCTCTGCACTACTGACTTACATTGGTTTCTCTGTGGTGTCACTTACTAAAACATTGAGTGTTCAGACATTCAAAGAAGTTTTATGGCCAAGTTCACCACTACAACTACAACTTCTCTGATCTCCAGTGATGACACTGCAGTGGTCACACTCAGATCCATCTTACAGATTTAATTTAATTTATTGACTTATTTATTTGAGAGATAGCTGTAGTTTTCCACTGCCCTGCATTCAAACCCTCTAACGCTAGGGATGTGCATGGATGTTCTAAACATTTGAAATTTGATCGAATGTGGACATTGGAATTTGAGTACAATGTCTACACAGTCAAATTTAAACATTCAAATGAATTTTGAATGTTCCAAAACATTATTCAAATGACTCAAAACAAGTTTGGTCTTGTGGTTAAGGAGCCGGGTTCTTATCTGGGAATACGGGGTTTGATTCTGCCCTCCCCCATGAAGCCAGCTGGGTGACCTTGGGCTAGTCACAGCTCTCTTCTGAGCTCCCACAGCCCCACCTACCTCACAGGGTGTTTGTTGTGGCGAGAAGAACAGAACCTTTGTCAGGCATTTTGAGTCCCCTTAAATGGGTGAGAAAAGTGGAGTAGAAAAGCCAACTCTTCTTCTTCTTCTTCTTCTTCTTCTTCTTCTTCTTCTTCTTCTTCTTCTTCTTCTTCAAAACGAATCTCATACCTATCTGTTTGCATTTGTGCTGATAGTACGGGACGAAAATGGGATGCATACGGTATAAAACGGGATGCATATGGAATACATACAGATAGGTGTAACACATACAAATGTTGTCAACATTCTTATCATCAGATTCGAATCTAACATTGGAACAAATTGATTTGGAATGTATTCTATTTGAATTGGATTTTGTTGCATTTGGATTCTTCTAAACCTTCCAATTGAATGTTTGGATATTCGATTTGATTCAAATTTGAATGAAAAAAATCCAACATTATCTAACACCTTTTGGCAACCTGCCGGCTGGAGACCATGCCTATGATTCAGAGTGGTGGAAGAATGAAAACTATTCAGGGCATCTGTTGATACCTGTCATGGAGACAGAGACAGCACAGGGCAAAGTTTATGGTGTCTTTACAGTCTAAACATTAGGTGATCCCCTACTCCACCCCTGCCCCAGATTTCTTGGCTACAAATACTGTTTTCTAGTTCATCACCTTTTTAAAGCTCTTCCCAACCACTCCGGTGTTTGCCCTGATTTTGTGATCTCTGGTGCTATGTTTGCTTAAACCCAAATTCTCCAGCCTCCTTCTAGAGTAACATCTCCCCTGTTGCCTTTTTGATGAACCTGCCTGAGAGAAAGGGCCAGGAAATTGCTGGAGATTCATGGCTTCAGGATGCACTGGGGGCCACACCTGTTTGCCAGATGTTTGCGTCTTGGGTAAAATGCAGGTGTTTGTGCCCGTTGGGAGTTGAACGTAGAAATGTGCGCCTTTCAGTGCTTTCGAAATGTTGCATTTCTGAGTGCATTACAATGCATTCTCAGAGCTTCCGAAATCTGATTAGGCTTTGAAGGACATTTTCACTCCATCACTGTCAAAGCTATGGCTATGTCATCTACATCTGTATCTAAATTTTGGATACACCAATACTTTGGGATACTCATAAATAGATGGTTGCATTTAATGCCAAATTCACAGCATTGATTGGAAGTTTCCCCAGCAGGTGTGTTAAATGCCTTCCATGAAGTCTTAAGTAATTTTGGACAAAAATGCTCACAATTTGTAATGAATGAATCGATTGATCGATCAATTGGATGGATCTTAACCCTAAAATTCTCATATGTATTTTAAATTATTATGTACTAAGGGTATTTTATCATGTTTTATATTCAAGCTTTATTATTGTTATTTTAGCATTTTTGTACCACCTTTTGGTGGAAAGGGCATTAGAAATAGATATTATTATTATTATTATTATTATTATTATTATTATTATTATTATTATTATTATTATTATTATTATTATTATTATTATTATTAAATTTTGTAAAAACAGTAGTTACACACAGCAAACAAGATCACTATGCTGGATTTTGTATTATATCACTAGTTGGGCAATAGCCAGGTACTATTGTCATCAATCAATCAATCAATCAATCAATCAATCAATCAATCAATCAATCAATCAATCAATCAGTCAATCAGTCAATCAATCAGTCAATCAGTCAATCAGTCAATCAATCAGTCAATCAATCAATTCTACCCTATACCCAGAGGTCTCAGGGCAGGTAACAACATTTAAAATCACACATATGAACCCTTTCAGTATTGATCTCTCACCTAATATGGTGCAAGAAGATGTCTTCTGAGTGAACCAATATTTTACAAAAGAAAATAAGAGCCCTGCTGGATCAGGCCACAGCCCATCTAGTCCAGCATCTTGTCTCACACAGTGGCCCACCAATTGTTTCTGGCGTCTCAAGCAGAAAACAAAGGCAAAACATTCACCTGCTCTTGAATCCCTGCAAATGGCCTTTAGAAGCATATTGTCTGTACCTTCAACATGGAAGTGGTGCCTAGGCATCCGTTCTAGTAGCCACTGATACACCTGTCCTCCATGAGGAGCCCTGTTGGATCAGGCCACAGCCCAACTAGTCCACCATCCTGTCGGACGGTGGCCCAGCAACTGTTTCTGCGCATCTCAAGCAGAAGGCATTTGCAGTAGACCCAGAGTGGATTCAAAGTGGATTGAGAACGGATTCAAAGTGGATTCAGGTCAGATTTGATGTGTTCCAAGCAGATACCTATGGGATATGTAGTGGTTTCGTATATGTGAATAGATCCCCTTCAAATATGGTAGAATTCGTATTTGATATGAATGTTCAATCTTTAGATTGTAAGCCTGAGGGCAGGGACCTGTCTAACATTAATATAATATTGTAACCCGCCCTGAGACCTTTGGGTATAGGGCGGGATAGAAATATAAATAAATAAATAAATAAATAATACGAGTCTCATACCAATGCATGCGAATAGCATGCGGATCCCATAAAAATGCATACAAATAGCATACAGATCCCACATATGAATCCCATACAAATCTCATTTGAAGCTTCATACGAATGTATCAAAACATTCTATTCGAATTCAAATGTCAATCTTTGAATGTGCCAACATTCAATTTGAATTCAAATGTCTGAATTTGGCCAAATTTGGAATGCTTTGAATATTTGTGCATCTCCCTATGCTACCCGTGTTGGTTACCTGGTTGCCTGTGGCGTCTGTCTGGCTAATGGGAAATATCACCTGCTGTCTTAGCAACATCAGTCTGTTGAGCTGCTTTGTGTATGGGGCCCAAACACCTTTGGATTTTAACCTCTCACTTCAGCTCCTATAATTTGTGCAAGGAGTTGCTTGGTAAAGTAATTCATAAGCCACTTTATTAGTCTTGCGTGTCTAAAGAGCTAATGCACAATTTCCAGCGAAGGCCTTTAATGGCTCCGTTGGTTAAATACTCATGTTAAAATCATTACTTCATCTGTTAAAGGCTCCGTTGAGTTCTGTCCTTTACATGTGAATCGACTTCAGGCAGGAGATGCATATTAAACAGGAAACTCCTGAATATCCATCATTCAGGGCCACT
This sequence comes from Aspidoscelis tigris stejnegeri, assembly GCA_023333525.1. Taxonomy (NCBI): domain Eukaryota; kingdom Metazoa; phylum Chordata; class Lepidosauria; order Squamata; family Teiidae; genus Aspidoscelis; species Aspidoscelis tigris. The sequence goes on along the minus strand of JALMGA010000017.1, from coordinate 9,775,154 downwards.
GATGCCTCACAGGCAGGGACTCAAGTGAGAGTGGGCAGTTGAAATGGTCACCTGTCTCCCCTTTCAGCCTGTTTTCTATACTGCAAGCCCTAGCTGGGGGTGTGTTTTGGTGAATTGGAGGAACAAAGTGAGATCTGTAGGCAGAAAAAAGAAGCAGCGGGACTGTAGCCTAGAATATTGTATGCGTGCCGTGGCCAAATCAACCTCTGAAGGTGAAGCAACGAATGACACGGACACAGGAGTGGAGAAGAGCTGCTTGCTTTTACTAGGCGATGTAGATGTTTATATATCATAACACAGGATATACATTGCATGGATCATTCTGGGTAGACAGGAAGAAACCTTGGCTAGAAACTAAAACACCCAGATGCCGGTTGATCTAGCACATGATGTCCTTGTGAACAATTTACGCAAGTGATGTTCTTGGATATAGTATGTGTCTGGCTTAAGAGAGACAAGGAAGGTATGTATCTTGCTTAAGAGAGATAAGAGGGGTAAGCATGCTCTAGGAAGCGCCCTTCTGCTGAGGTTTGCCGTCCAAGCAGGGAAACATTCCGACAAGCATGCTCTCGGAAACTTCCTCCTGCTGAGGTTTGCCATCTGGGCAGGAAGTGTTCCCACATGAAGGAAGAGGTTGGCTAGAGGTTTTTGTGAGCCATTGAGCCAAGCACACACAGCAGTGGTTTGGATTAGGGATGCATTGAATGGAATGCAAGAAAATTCATATTTGATCAAATAGATACCCTCCAAATGGAGTGGATTCAAATTTGATATGAATGTTCAACCCCATACGAATCCCATACAAATGCATACAAATCCCATACGTATCCCATATGAATTTTTTCCCTTACCTGTTAAAATTACTCAGCATTTTTAGTGTTGTATGCTACCCTGACTCAGCATTTTTGCTTATGGGGGATTACTGATTCTAGCTTGAACACCATGAGGCATAAGAACTAAAGCAGCAGGTGATGCCATGAGAAGGAGTGTAATTGAGTGAAAAATGACTTATTTAACACTATTCAGGGACTTAAAAAAAATCTTCTGAATAATGTGGGGTTTCGGAGCTCCCTTCACCTATTTCAGAGTAAGATTCTTTGCATCTGGCTTAAATCAGTTTGTAATTTCGGTTAAAAAATGGAAGTGTGTGGAAATAATTTTGTGCAGCTGTAGCAGGGAGGGGGGAAATATATATTTTGAAAAAGAATACGGTTTGGGGTCAAAAGGAAGTGGCCAGTTTAAGCTCAGCCTTCCTTTCAAAGGGCTATGTCAGAAATCCACCTTTTTCCTCTCTCCTGAAGAGATAACAATGCAGAAAGTCTGTTAGCTTCATGGAAAAATGATAACCTGCTAGGAGACCTCCACCTACATTTGTCCCGGTCTGGATGAGGAATCTGTAATATGGATTCTTATGCCATGGGCTGATTTTATTTGGATTTTCTTGGCTTTCCATCCTCCCAATCATCTGCTCAGATAATTGGTGCAGAATAAATATCTGCGTGATACTTGAAGAGCAAATTACAGGTTTGAAAGTCATCTCTGAAATAATAATCAAATAATAATAATGTCTTTCTCTGGTTTAGAGTTTGAAATTGTACAAATGACCACATTTGCTGGAGCATCCAGCCAGCTGGGGTGAGGAGGGAGATGGAATAAGTGAATGGTGGTCCATAATAAAGCTATAATGTGAAAACACAATATTTAAGAACATATGAGGGATAAGGAACCTCCGCCTAACTGAATTAGGCTTTGCGGCGGATTGCTGAGACATTACTTTGATTTGTAAGAAAATTCAAAATATTCGTTATTCAATCGAATTTGGCCAAATTCGGACATTAGAATTTGAATCAAATTTCCAGACATTCGTTTTTTAAAGAATATTTGAACAAATACAAATATTTTGAACCATTCGGATGAATCATGCGGACATTCGTATGGGCATGAATGCATATGCATTAGATATGTATCCATGCACATCTTATTTGTATCTGTATGCATCTGTACGGATAGGTATGGGAAGCATATGAGATTAAAACGGGATGCGTACTGATGTGTACGGATACATACCAATGTTGTATCATCAAATACGTATTGAATATTCATACGAATAGATGCAGATGTATTTGAATCGGTTTGAATTTTAATACATTCATTTTTTCTCTAGTTCAGTGTTTCCCAAAGTGTGGTTCGCGTACCCCAAGGGGTATGGGAAGAGTTTGGTTGGGGTACGCGTTGCACCGGAGTTTGGTGGGGATCACGTTGGAATATCCACTGCACCGTGCTTAGCTGTGCTCACGAAACAAGGAAAGAAATAGGCACGTATTGCAGTTTTTACTGGGGAACTCGGGCCATCGTACATCGTATCGCAACTCATTATGGCGGGAACTTCTGCGCAGCCTTCGCGCAGCTCGGGTTTGGCCATTTTTAAACTGCGTGAACATTAACATTTGACGTTGAGCCGTGGAGCTGTTTAAACGCCAGAGAATTGCAGTGTTATCTAACAGTCTTGTGAGGCATGAATATACTGCCCTTCGTGACAGAGACAACTTACTTGTTTAATAGTTAGTTCCGGGTTCCTGTTATCATGCTTCAGTAAGTTCCACTGATTTTGATTATTTTTATAAAATACAATTTTTATCCCTAATGTTTTTTATGAGGGGTACTCAGCATTACAAAAATTATAGAAGGGGTACACATATGTCAAAAGTTTGGGAAACGCTGCTCTAGTTGTACAGATTTGGATATTTGAATATTCGCTTCAATTTGAATTGAATGTTGAAAATTGCATTTGTGCACATTCCTACTTTAAAGTGCAAGCTTTTTCTATGCTTGGGAAAGGGTTCATGGATATTATCAAAGCCACAAATATATCAAGAGCTTATATGACAGCAAGAAGCACTTGATCTAAGCCAAAATCTGTCTCTCAGCTTGCAGAATCACTTTGATCTTTCATTGGCCTTCTTTACGATGAGAGCATCTTAAATACATTCATTGCTTAAGTTTCGAGCTTTTTGACAATACGCATGAATGTTGCATGTTTATAATAGACTTCAATATCATGAAAGAATATTAATTGTTCTCTCCCTAAGCTGAGGATATGATTATACTGATGATTTTTGTGGCACCCATTTTCTGGAATCGCCTCGCTTGTGGACAAAGGGACAAACTTAGGGATATCCAATTCGTAATGATTCAAATGATAGAAAATTCATATTCATTCGAATAGGTTCCCTTCGAATGTGGTAGGATTCTATTCAATGTATTCGTATGTATTCCTCCTCCTCCTGCTCTTCCTCCCCTCCTCCTCCTCCTCTTTCTTTCTTTCTTCTTCTTCTTCTTCTTCTTCTTCTTCTTCTTCTTGTCCTCCTCGTCCTCTTTCTGCTGGAATCAGAGGAAGCGTCTAAATATAAGCAGATGCTCATGGTGTGTGTGTGTGTGTGTTTGTGTGTATCAAGCATGTTGCTGAAATTTAATATTTCAGGCTATTATAAGACGAAACATTGCACAGGTCTTTGCGTTCCTGGCCATTTTGAAACCAATATCAGAGTAGATCATGATTGCACCAAAAGCTGGGAGAAATTCCAAGGTGATAGTTTCCTGCTGCTCAAATTCTTTAGCAGACTGATGATTTCCTTAGGGGAGGGGGAAGAGTTGATGACATGCAGGTTTATTTCTTTTTAACACACATTCACACACACACATACTCTGTAGTGGAGTAGCTGCATGTATTTCGAACCCTTCTTTGGCAAATTTCATTCCTGGAAACAGAAGAATCTACCATGGTTTCCAGCTTTCTATAGATAGTTTAGTAGGAAGTCCTCAAGGGGCCTTATGTTAATTTAGGTTGGGGGTGGGGGGACAAAGTAAGTGTTCTGGCAACTAAGAATCCACTTCAGATTGTATGTGTGTGTGTTTAAAATATATATTTAGAGTTTGTTTCCATCTTCCAAGCTTGGAATAAGAGTAGAATGTGCAGAAACTGATACAGAGGAACATGAATTTTAAGCTGAGTCAGCTGTACAAACTACAGGGTCTCCTTTGGCAGGGCCCCCCTTTTTTTATGGAGAGCCCACCCACTAATGGGCTCATGTGATTGGTTGGAGAACATTTCCTTGGGATGTTGTGAGCAGTTTAAAGGATGCTCTGGTCTGGAGTTGCCTACAGCTGAATGATGGGAAGGAAGCAGAGTTTGACAACACCAGCCGTGGCCAGTCCTAGACATCTGGATTTATTTGCTTTTTAAATTGGATTTATTGTTTTAGTTGTTACAGTTTAGTTTCCGGGAACTGCATTATGAAAACCATGTTGGGAGAACCCACATGGGGTGTTTTTCCACTGTCACTAAAAGTACCCATTAAGTACATTAAGTACCCATTAATGTGTACTTAATGTGTACTTCTAGTGACAGTGGAAAAACACCCATGGTCTCTGACTTCCTCTGTCTGCTGATTTTGTGTTAGCAGTGGTGAGTTATCTATCACACTTTTCCATAGTGGTGTTTCAGATTTACACTTCGGATCCCGGTGAGCATGAGGTAAGTGCCTCTCATGCCCGACCCTGCATAGGCTCGTCCCCGGGGGTGGGGTGGGGTGGTGGTGCCCCAGGGGGTTCCTACATGCTCTAGGGGACCCAGTCCCCTAGAACCCGCAGGAACCCGGGAAGGAACGCAACAGGGCTGCTCAATGGGGGCTGCCGGAGGTGGGGCCCACAACTCTCAGGGAGGGAGTGTCTGAATGCTCTCCCTCCTGAACAGCTGTGGGACGGCCAGGGACAGCCATGAACGATTTCGTGCTCTACATCTGGAAAGCGAGTGGGTGCCCTGTGAATGCAAGAAGATCCATATATTTCTAATAGATCTCCTCTGAATGTAGTGGGATTCGAATGTCAAAAAAATCCAATTCGATTCGGGTATTTAAGATCCGAATGTCGTAAGATCCAATTCGAATCCGTAACATTCGAATGTTAGATTCATATTTAAAGATATGAATGCCAACAACATTGGTATCTGTTATATGTATTTGTACGCATTCCGTAAAAATCCATATTCGTCCCGTATTACCCCGTATGCATCCGGTTTTAATCCCATATTTTAAGCGCAAGATACAGATAATTTTCAGGCAGATTCGTATACAACAGATACAAATTGATACACATTCAAACCTTTTGAAAATCCATATCGGATTTTCAGAAATCCGTATTTGGGTTCAAATGTCAGATTTGGATTTTCAAAAATGTCAAAATTTGTGAGATTTGAATCAAATATTCAAGTTTCAAATATTTGTGCACATCCCTATTTATTAGTATGGGTGTCGGACCTTGAGTCTGAGATACATTCAACTCGGCCTTCAAAGAATATCACCTGCTATTTTGCTTACAAGTAACTCTTTGGCATATATGTCTTTGTTATTTCCCCGTAATATCATTGTACATGGTTTTCCTTTATTGTCAAGATTTATTATATAGGATATTACTTTTATATTAGGAAATTTGAAATTAAATGTGCAATTTGGTCCGTTATATTTTTACTTTCTGGTGTTTAGGCTGTTTTCACGATTGTTTCATATAGGGTGTTTTTCCACCACGCTCCTTTAATCCGGATCTAAGAAGATCCGGATCTAAGGAATGGGTACATTCCTTAATCTGGATCTAGTAGATCTGGATTAAGGGAAGCACCCAATGTGTTTCCATGGGTGGTCTAGCACCCAAAAGCAAGTCACTTCGGAGTCACTTCGAAGTTCACTCTAAAGATCAGCACAGACTTCAAAGATGCTTCGGAGCTATTTTGCACAGACTTTGAAGTGACTTCGAAGTGACTTCGAAGCTTAGGTTTTGGGGCTCCCTCCCCATGGGTGCCCCCTCCCCCTAGCCTCCTCTAGACCCCATTGCCACACAAGCATGGAAACAGGCTCCCTTTAATCCAGATTTTCTGCCTGAAGACCCCATTGTAGACCCCATTAATGGGGTCTACGAAAAATCCGGATTAAAGGCCAGAAAGTACCCATTTGATCCGGATTTCCCCAGCGGCAGTCGAAACAATCGGGTCCCAAGTGGGTGCCGTGGTGGAAATGGGATCATCCGGCTCACACCCAAATGGGTCCTTAATGGGTGTAAAAATGGGTAATTTCTGACATTGGAAAAACACCCATAGAGAGGACCTCTTTATCTTCGATTAATCTTTTGTGTCTCCTGCCCAGCTCTAGCTGGTTTCCAATACATTTGCTCACTGACTTTCCTGTAGTAACAGCCAGAAATTCAGGAAATTCTGGAGAGATGGGTGGGGGAAGCTGTTTAAAGCCTGTGGCCAGCAAGTGCACTTATAATAGGTTTTAAGGGCCTGTGCCAACATGGAATGGTTACAATGGAGAGTGGTTAATGGATAACCTTGGCCTTTGTGAAAAGCATTGTGGAGAGAGCACTTTATAGCTTAAGGTTTGAGAGTACATTTTCCTCTTTTTTGGGGGCGGGAAGAATCATGCATGGTGTGGGAAAGGTGGATAAAGAAAAACACTTTTCTCTGTGAAGCTAATGAGAAGAAGAAGAAGAGTTGGTTTTTCCAACCCATTTTTCTCACCCATTTAAGGGGACTCAAAGCAACTGACAAAGCTTTTCTATTCTTCTCCCCACAATGGAGCACCCTGTGAGGTAGGCGGAGCTGTGGGAGCTCAGAAGAGAGCTGTGACTAGCCCAAGGTCACCCAGCTGGCTTCATGGGGGAAGGCGGAATGGAACCTGGTATTCCCAGATAAGAGTCCGGCTCCTTAACCACTAGACCAAACTGAGTCACTGACTGTCAGCAGGAGAGTTAGGGCCGAGAAGGGGAAATGGTTGTTTTCTTCATCCGGAGGTCTGTGGAGTTTACTAGCAGAAGAGGTGGTGTGACAGCAACACCCACTGGATTCATGGAGGACAGGGGTATCAGAATCTACCAGAATGGATGCCCAGGTGCCACCTCCAGGTTGGAGAGACAGGCAGGCTGCCTCTCAAGGCTTCTGCTGGAGATGCCCAGAAGCAATTGATGGGGCACAGTGTGAGACAGGACGCTGAACTAGATGGGCTGAGGCCTGATCCATCGGAGTTCCTCCTAATTCATGGAAGATGGGTGCATCAATGGCTACAAGAACAGATGACTAGGTACCATCTCCAGGTTGGAGGGATAGGCAGGATGCCTCCTGAGGCCAATGACAGAGAATCAAGAGCAGCTGAAGGTTTTGCTTTTCTCTTCTGCTTGAGATGCTCAGAAGCAATTGGCAGTCCACTGTGTCAGACAGGATGGTGGATAAATTCATGGAGGACAGGTGAATCACTGGCTACATTATTGGGTTCTCATGGTCGCCGAGTTTCCTCCCACTCTATACCAATCGGCCGCCACCCCAAACGCTTTGCCTGCCCACATGTCTTCATGTGATTCATGGTTGCTTGAGATCAGAAAAGCCCCTCTGGTGGGAGAAATACAACTTGTGAATTATTAGCTTTTCCCTTGGCCCAGGCGACGTCTTGTGCCTTTGAATGCAGCCATGGTTTTGGTTATCTTATTATGACCAGAGGCGTTTCTGAAGGACCTTAAAGGTCGTACCGATTAAACACTTTAAAATGCTTCCTAAGCTGCCAAGGAGAAGGAGGAGGAGAGGAAGAAGAAAGAAGCGAGAGGCAAAATCCCCGTTAATTGTTTGGGAACAGTGAGCTGGAAAATGCTAAAACCTTGTAACGATTCCATTATAAGATTAATACACCGCAGCAGCGCCTGAGGGGACCGTTCCAGTGGAGAGCTAAAACCATTCCTGGCAATTATATTCAGGCAATTTAACTTTTATTAATGACCTCTCAGCAACCTAGTTGCTTACATACTGCGTTGTCTGGTAAAGTAAAGATCATTTAGGCTGCTCTGGGTTGAATTGTTCCACAGAGATAGACCGTTCGTAGCAGCGGTGCAAAATTCGATTTGTGTCCCCAAGTTTGATGGGACGTTTCATATTTGGAGATATTCTCATCGAAATGAACATTTGGTTTTTTTTGCATGTCCAGAATTTTGGTTAGAGTGTTGGACTCTTATCTGGTGGCCTCCCGGTTTGATTCCACCGCATTCCTCCACAAAGCCAGCTGGGCGACCCTGGGCTAGTCACAGCTTACTTTCTGAGCACTCACAGCCCCACCTACCTCACAGGGTGTCTATTGTGGGGAGAAGAAAAGAAGGTTTGCCAGCAGCTTTGAGCCCCCTTAAAAGAGTGAGAAAAGCTGGATATAAAAGCCAACTCTCCTGCTCCCCCTTCACCTTCTCTTTCTCCTCCTCCTCCTCCCTCTCTCCCCTCCTTCTCCTCTCCTCTCCCTCCCCCTCTCCTTCTCACCTCCTCTCCCCTCCCCTCCCCCTCTCCCCTCCTCCTCCCCTCCTCCTCTCTCCTCTTCCTCTCCCTATCCTCACCTCCTCCTCCCTCTCCCTCTCCCGTTCCCTCCCCTTCTCCTTTCCCTTTTCTCCCTCTCTCCCCTCCTTCTCCCCTCCTCTCCCTCCCTCTCCTCCTCCTCTCCCTCTCCCTCTCCCTCCCCTTCACCTTCACCTTCACCTTCACCTCCTCTCTCCTTCTCCTCTCCCTTCCTCTCTCCTTCTCCTTCTCCTTCCCTCTTCCTCTTCCTCCACCTCCTCTCCTCCTCCTCTCCCTCCTTCTCCTTCTCCTCCTTCTCCTTCTCCACCTCCCCTTTCTCCTTCTTCTCCTTCTCTCCCTCTCCTCTTCTTCTCCTCTCCTTCCCCCTCTCCCTTCCTCTTCTCCTCCCATCTTCCTCTTCCTCCGCCCCCTCTCCTCCTCCTCCTATTTCTCCTCCTCCTCTCCCTCTCCTCCTCCTCTCTTTCCTCCTCCTCCTCCTCCCATTTATTAAGAAATTTACATCCCATCCTTCACCGAGTGTTTCAGGGCTGCAAACATCTCCGTCTCTTTTTAAATTTAATGCTTGCGACATACTTTGCCCCATGCGCTCGCCCATTTCACAGCCTCCTTTGCTGGTTTCGGTTGACAAGAGACGCTCCTTGGCTCTGTGGATGTTCCCCTTGACTCGTGCCTGGAATGTTGCTTTGCGCCTTACGAGCTCCAACTTGAGGTTCACTCCTCTCCCCCCTCCCTCTCCCCCCTCCCCCCTCCCCCTGTGATGAGGCATCATATCACAGGGGATTTGTGCTCCGAAAGATGGCAGGGAAAGCAAAGAGCGATTGTAGCCTGCCGATCTTTCAGAGGAGATTAAAACAACAACACACACACAAGTGCAATGGAAGGTAAATTGAGGCCACCTTGGCGCATATGCGCCTAAGAAATCCTTGCATGCCATTCTGCTTTGTGTATTCTCTCTCCCCGCTCGTCTGCTTTCTTCACACGGAGTAAACAGGGTCTGAGGTGTGAAATGCCAGAGGTGCATTAAAGGTTGGGCTTCGTGCCTCCTCTCGCCTCTAAGGAAGATGAAAGTGATAGTTACTCAGGGTGCCTGGAATTTTTTTTTTAAAAAAAACCCACAATCAATCATGCCCAGTTGTAGTGTGCCATTGTGTTCGTAGTATGTCAGTGAGCCAGCTAGGTCTAGTGGTTAAGGTGGGGGACTCTTATCTGGGGATACCAGGTTTGATTCCACCCTCCTCCACAAAGCCAGCTGGGTGACCTTGGGCTAGTCACATCTTCCTCACAGGGCATCTTTTGTGGGGAGAAGAACAGAAGATTTGTCAGCTGCCTTGGGCCCCCTTAAGGGTGAGAAGAGAAGCGTATAAAACCCAACTCTTCTTCTTCTTCTGCACAAAGCCAGCTAGGTGATCCTTGAGCTAGTCACAACTCTCTTTCTGATATCTGTGGTGGGGAGAAGAAGAGGTTTGCCAGCTGCTTTGAGTCCCTTTGAGGCTGAGATAAGCCGCGTATAAAAGCCAACTCTTCTTTACCTCCTTCACCATCATTATCTTCTTTTAAGGTTAGTCACATCTCTCTTTCTGAGCTCTCACAGTCCCACCTATATCATAGGGTGTCTGTTGTGGGGATAAGAACAGAAGATTTGTCAGCTGCTTTGAGTCCCCTTGAATGGGTGAGAAAATTGGATATAAAAGCCAACTTTTTCTTCCTTGAAAAAGCAGTGAAAATTATCCTTCTTTCCTCCATTTTACCCTCAGTACAATCTAGGGCGGAAGGTGATCTAGAGTGAGAAAAGGTGATCTGTCTTAAGATATTCTGGAGTGGTCATCCTAAGGGGGGGGGGTTAAGTTCCCATTAGGGACCCATTAAGGACCCATTAGGCTCAGAGCAGGAAGACCCAATTTCCACTGCAGACCCCATTAAAGCCACATTTGTTTCCACCAGTTCTAGGGAAATCTGGATTGAAGGGATCTTTCAGCACCTATAATCGGGATTTCCTGTACACCTCATTAAAGGGGTCTACAATGGGGTCTTCAAGCATCAAATCTGGATTATACAGAGTGTGTTTCCACTGCGATCGGGCAATAGGGTCTAGGGGGGCTCTGGTGGGGCCCTCACCCATGGGGGGGGGGGCTCGAAACCCAAAGCTCCGTATCCTGTGCACAGTCTCCAAAGCTGGCTCCAAAGCCGGTTCTGAAGAATAGCACAGGCTCTGAAGAGGACATCAGTCCTATGGATCTTCGTCAAAGGCTCCGGAGAATCTTTGAAGTTTGCAGCAGTTCACTTTGGAGAATCTTTGAAGAACCTCTGGAGTGTCTACAGAGATTGTACCCCCTGTCCCCCCAAAAAACCTGGGGTGATGGGAGTTCCCCACGTGGGTCAATCCGGATTTGCCACATGGGTGTTCCGGCATTTCCACTGCGGGAAGACTAGCACCCATTGCTATTGGGTGCTGCACCACCCGTGGGGATGCATCAGGTACCTCCCTTAATCTGGATCTACTAGATCTGGATTAGTTGAAGGACCCATTCCTTAGATCTGGATGATCTTAGATCCGGATTAAGGGAGGTCAGTGGGGAAAAAAAACCCTAAGTCTCGGGTTACACTTGCAGGTTGTCAATTCAGCATCTCTCAGGTGTGGCCCTCCTGTTCTGATTCTGTCTGTAATCCACCTTTTCTAATTGAGAATGCTCATGAGACATTAGAGAGGTGGACTGATCCCTGAATGACCCAAGGTGCCAACTGTTTCTGAGCTGGTAAAATGTAGGCTCTCCTACATTTTGAGTTATTCGCATGAATAATTCGGACATTCATATGTGTACGGATACGAATCTTGTGTATCCATACGGATATGTACAGGATGAAAACAAGGTGCGTACGGGATGTGTACAGTTATGTACAGATTCATACAAGTTTCATATCATTGGATCCGTATTGACTATTCAAACAAATGGATATGAATGTTTTCGAATCAGTTCCAATGCCCAGGCGGTACAAATTCGGATTTTCAAATATTTGCTTTGTTACAAATTGAATGTCGAAAATTGTATTTGTGCACAGCCCTAGTTGTTACGCCGTGTTCTTACAGATGTCTGCTGCCTGTGATACTTGCGATGTTCGTGTTGTTAACTCCTTGGCAGCTGCTCTTTTGTGTGTTTTCACATTCTGGAGCTACCTTTTCAAGGGCAAGCAAATCGTGCGTCTCTGGTTTGATCAGACTTCCTGATATTTGATCAACCATGTGCTCAGCTTGATGCTGACAGCTTTGAACATGCGCTTGATCCAAATTTCAAACACGAACCAACCTTTGCATGTCTCAGTTCTGAGCAGAGTAGGGTGTGTGCCCCATGCTCTCCTTTTCGGCTTCCGTCTGCAGTTGGTTGACTACATTTGGGACAAGTTGCTGGACAAGTGGACCGCTGGCCTGACCCATCAGGGCACTTCTATCTATCTGTCTGTGTGTCTGTCTGTCTTTGCATTTGCATTTGCATTTGTACCCTGCCCTATACCTGAAGGTCTCAGGGCACGTAACAACATTTAAAAACCAAATATATTTAACAAAAGAATAAGAACATATATTAAAACAACAGCAGTGTCTGAAAAGTGGGAAGAGAACAGGTGTCCCCATTAACCAAAGAGGTGTGCCTTCACTGCTTTTCTAAATGTGCACAGTGAAGGTGCCTGACACACCTCCAGGGGGAGACTATTCCATAGCCAAGGGGCCATCACTGAGAAGGCCCTCTCCCAGGTGCTTGACACACCTCCAGGGGGAGACTATTCCATAGCTAAGAGGCCATCACTGAGAAGGCCCTCTCCCAGGTGCTTGACACACCTCCAGGGGGAGACTATTCCATAGCCAAGAGGCCATCACTGAGAAGGCCCTCTCCCAGGTGCCCACCCCTTTTGCTGCAGAAGATGGTGGTACAACCAGGAGGGCCTCCCCTTCCAATCTTAACGCATGGGCAGGTCGATACGGAAGTAGGTGTTCCTTCAGATATTCAGGGCCTAAGTCATTTAGGGCCTTATAAGTTAGTTAACACCTTGAACTGATAAGCATGAGATGGTTCAATATAAACGATCAAATGCTTTTTAATCTAAAGCCCGTAAAGTTATAATTTTTTTTTTTAAGTTTTGTCTGAGCTTCATTGTTAGGATTTAAGTTTGGGAAACCTGCAGGAAAAAAAAAAAAGGAAGGTGGGATTTTCCTTTGGAATTGCTGTTCACACCGGGGTTTTGTAATCTGATGGTTTATGCCCTTGCTCAAGTGCATTAATCAGGGTAATTATTAATGATATGTTCCATATGGAACTATTATCTTAGGAATGTATATTATGAGCAGGCAAGGGGAGTGGTGTAATTCCTTTTCCTTCTGCGAACTGTGGGCAAAGGAAACTAGTGAAATAATAATTGCATTTGGGAGGGGTGAAGCCGGGAGAAGGAGAGCTCATCCCCTTTTTCCATGCACAGTCAAAGATCCGGATCTTCAAGATCCAGATCTTTGAGATGCGGTCCTTCTGGAGATCTGGATCTTGAAGATGCCTGAAGACCCCATTGTGAACACCTATAATCAGGTCCACACAGAATCCAGATTTAAGGGCCTGAAGGATCCATTAAATGCTGATTTCCCCTGCCCTCGTGGGGATAGGGCCTTGCAGATGGGGCCTTCCATGGGGTCCAGGTGGGGACAGGCCATTCCTGATTGGTACCAGTCAGGTACTAATTGGGTTCCTAATGGGGTCTAAGAAGGGTTCTAAGCTGTAGTGGGAAAAGCCCCCATGACATCCATCCCTGCACACGTGCAGAGAGCAGTGTGGAGACTCCACTAGAGATGTGTAAGAGCTTCAAGAATATTCAGAACATTTGAAATTCACTTGAATTCATTTGAATTTGGACATTCAAATTCAAATCGAATGTCCATACTTTCATTTTTTAACATTCCGATGAATTCAGAGGTTTCAGATCATTCGTAGAAATTATTCACACGTTCATATGTGTACAGATGCGTACACATTGCATATGTATCTGTACGCATCTTATTCGTATCTGTAGGCGTTTGTATGGATGCGTACGGGATAAAAACGGGATGCGTACGGGTACATACAGATGCGCATGGACACAGACCCATTTTGTCGACATTCGAATCTTCAAATACAAATTGAATATTTGTATGAATAGATACAAATGTACTTCAATCCATTCGTATTTGAATCCCTTAGTTTTTTCTCTATTTGTTTGAATTTGAACATTGAATATTTGATTCTAACTGAATCGAATCCAAAAATTGCATTTGTGCACACCCTAACCCTTACTGGAGGCACACCTTAAAGACAAACCTTTGCAGATGCTTCCCTGAAGGACCCTCTTTTTCTTGGAGGTTTTCCTAACAGGTGACAAATAGCTGATTTATGGAGGCCAAACATCCAGGAAAGAAGAAGAAGAGTTGGCTTTTCTATCCTAGTTTTCTCACCCATTTAAGGAGACTCAAAGTGGCTGAAGGATTTCTATTCTTCTCCCCACAACAGAGGTAGGTGGGGCTATGAGAGCTCGGAAGAAAGCTGTGACTTGTCCAAGGTCATCCAGCTAGCTTCATGGAGAATCAAACCCAGTATTCCCAGATAAAAGTCTGGCTCCCTATCCACGAGACCAAACCGGCCGCCTAGGAATGCAAGCCAGGCAGCTGTGTGTTATGATCTCTTATCCATTTGGTGTCTTCAGGTTCAAGCAATGGGATAGGTTCTTATCTGTCGTTAGCACCAATGATGGCTTTCCAGGATGGCTAACGTCAACCGAGGAATGCCTTGGCATTCCAGTCCTTGCTGGGTAGTGGCGGAATTAGCTGTGTCAAGCTAATCATACGTGGCAGACATCCTGCTGGTCAGCCAGATGTGGCCAGATGCTCCAGAAATATGTTCATAACTTTATGACAGGCTGTCATCAGAACCAGGGAGCACTGTTTATAAATGTCTCATTTTATTGTGCGTTTATAATAATATTATCAGCCTCTCCCCCAGGATCTGCAAAATGTGCTTTTCCAACTTCTATATGTAAAGAATCATGGCTTGTTGGCAGCACCCCAGCTGTCAAAAATATTTGCCAAAGAATTAGACTGAAAATTGCCCAATGTCCTCCCTTCTCCTCCTCCTCCTCCTCCTCCTCCTTCTTCCTTAAACAGTTCTGTCAAGTAGTTTCATTAATTTCCTGGAAAACTGGCAGGGAAATGTTCGATGGTTTTGTATCTGTTCCATACGTATCTGTACAAATCTCATACATACCTGTATGCTTTTGCATTGATAGCATGGGACGAAAATGGGATGCATACAGGATAAAACGGAATGCGTACGAAATGCATACAGATGTGGGGGTGCTTTCTTGCCCATTTCAGCAGAAGTAAAGCTTACTAGGGCAAGGGTAGCATTCTCCCTTTATGTAGATGCTCACGAACTGTCCATGAGCGCACAATGCTTCAGCAGCGGGCTTCTGAGTTTCCTGCCTACAAACCATATATGGCCTCAGCACCACCAAAATGCCTTTCCTGCAATATCCGTTACAATGCATTTCCTGTAACTAAAGAGATCTAAGCAATCATGTGTCTTAGTAAAAGGAGCAACTCAGCACCATCAACGTCTCCGTGTCGTTGGTTGCTACTTACGGATACATATAACGCATGTGAATGTCAACCTTCATATCTTCAGATATGAACCTAACATTCGAATGAATCGATTCGGATGAATTCTATTTGAATCAGATTTTGCTGCATTCAGATTCTAAATTCAATTTGAATGCGAATGTAAAATAAAATTTGTGTGCATCCTGGCTCTGAATGCAACCCCAAACGTAAAACCCTGGCAGCATCATTCGGTTCGAGCAGACAGCAATTTCTAGTCTGCGCGCATCTCTGCGCCTCAGTGCTCTGACAGAAAATGGGATATTATTTTGGTTTTTCTCTTGTGTTGCTCCTAAGATCCCTTGGTTTGGCTCTCCCCTTGTTCACTGATGTAAAGGACATTTCATTTGAGGTGGAATGTCAGTTCTTCTTGTACTCCATAGAACGTGAACACGGAAGAAAATGAAATAAATACCGAGACAAAAAAGATGTTTTGCTTGACTAATAAACTACATTCTAAATAGCCATTGCTTGCAAAGTGATGATGCCAAGGCTCTGAACAACTTATTAAGGACATATGGAATATGGACACACACACACACACACACACACACACACGCACGCACGCATGCACACACAAACTTTCTACAAGAGAAAATAGTTCAAAAACCATATGAGGAAGAGGAAAAGTTTGCCAGGAGAAAAATTAAATGAAATCTAGGAGATGAGCCACTCCCTACCATCCATTATTTTTCAAACAGTATTATCCAGGCAAGACATTTTCTTCTTCAGACCTAATAAGGGCATATCTCGCTGGAATTAAATAAAAACAGAACTAAACAAGGATGCATCCTTGCCTGGAATATGTAAGCTCCGTTACGTGACTGTTTTAAGAATTTGTCTTTTTGGAAGGAGGATAATGTGTAACATTTTATTAGCAGAATAGTCTTGGAGAGGAAGAATTCCTTGCAGTAAACAAGTGGCATTCCAAAGGTCATTCCCATAAACTTTTAATAGGCATTTAATGGCAAAATGAAGCCTTCAGCCTGTGATACATTTTTGGAATAACCGGTAGCTAAAAGATGGGAGAGGTACCAGCCAGTCTGCTCAAATAAATGGAAATGGAAGGGATTTCCCAAAGAGCAGGCATCAATTGTTAAGGAAGGAAAAGATGAAGGGGTGTTTGATACAGTTATATGTAGGGGTCGGCACAAATTCATCCAAATAGATCACTTTGAATGTGGTGGGATTCACGTTCAATGTGAATGCTCAATACAAATTTATTTGCTTCCTCGCTATGAATTGCCTATAAATTCCCTAGATGTCCCCTACAAATCCCATATGTATCTGCTATGTATCTGCTCAGGGGCTGAATCCCCCAAAGACTTATTTGCCTCTCTAGTCTCCCTCTACTGTCACTGTATTCAAGCAGACTTTAAAAGTGCCCTGCACTTCCGGAATAAGCGTCCACATGAGGCTCAGCAAAACGCGCATTTAAAATGCACCTTCTGTCCCCACAGAAGCGTGTTTTCTTTCCCCGCATCTTTTTCTCCCAGCCCCCTCTCTTGTTCAAAGGAAAAATAGTCAGATCTCTGTCCCCCGAAATGGCTTCCCGTGCCGGCAAAGGGAGAGATCGCTCGCTCATTCACTCTCAGCACTTACTTTCACTCTGTTCTCTGTTTGAAATGGCTTGGCTGCAGCCATCGGCCGCGCGATCGTGCGCTCATTTGCTCTTAACACTTTCACGGATCACCCACTTCACACCTGATAACAATGTTGCAATTCTGAGCAATTCTGGCTCTTTAAAAGTTCTGACCTTTACAAAGGAAAGGAAGGGAAGCTGCAGCATTTCTGGGAGATGTGTGAATGCTTTATGGCTGTGTGTGCAGGCAGCAATCCCCGGCCCTTTTGCCACGGAGTGTCCCCAAGGTAAATGTTGCAAAGAAAACCCGCGACTTCCAGAAAGAGCGCTGAAACTCTTCTTTAAAGGGCATGTATTTGGTCGCGGGTTTTTCTGCTTTTGTAGTGCTGGAAGTTCATTAAAAACCCTGGCATGGGGGCGCTCAGAGGCAAAAGAAGATTTTTAGCAGACTTTAAATTGCTTGGGGACAAGCCTTGAGTGTATCAAATCTGGCCTAAATCTGCTTTGAATCCACTCTGAATCTGCTTTGAATCCACTCTGGATCCATCGCAGATGTGACTGGGAGAGACGCGTTGGAATGCCCAAATTTGCATGAATATCAAATGTGATGAATATTTGTGCACTTTCCTCGTGTTTTTCATACTCTTGTTGTGGGCTTTTTAATGATCTTTTTATCTGTACAAATGTCGAAATTCAGCCAGATTCGATCGAATTTTGAATATTTCGCCTATTTGTGCATGCCCCTAACTTCTTTTAAAGGAAAAACAAGTACAAATTCACTAAAGCAAATAGTGTGGAGAAAATAGGGAAGAAAGAAAGAATGAAAGAACCCTTTAAATGGTTCCAAATGCCCTCTATAGTGCTATAAAATAAGAATAAAAGATGGGGTTAGGCAGGAGAACTCTCTACCGGCGGAGGTGTGCATAGTGTTAACATTAGGAACTTGCTAGAAAAATGGAACCTCTGCAGAATACTCAGATGCGCGAAGGGTTCATCTGAGTCTAATAGCTGATATGCATGAGTTTCTCTCTGTTCAGAAATAATTGAGCGGAACTTGGAGAGTTGTATTCCAAGGACCAACATGTTTATGCGACAATAAAGATGGGGGTGATTGAGGATGTAGGGCAGTTCAAGCAAATTCATTCTCTTCCCACCATTCACATGGGAAATGACACATTTATAGTTGTGATGGCCCTCGCTCCCATGTATGTTGTTTGGATGGATCACCCGCCCTTCACCCTCACTCATAAATGCGCTCTTGTGTATTTTTGTTCTTTGCTAGAATGCTATTGAGATCTGTTCCAATGGTTGCTGATCCAGAAATTTGCAAATAATCAAGGGAGTTGGAAACGTGGAGTTTTCACATCTTCTGGGGCGGGCAGGTGGGTGGGGAGAAAACCTCAGCAAAGAACCAATCTCTGATACTAACTTATGAATATATGGCTATTATGGATGTGCAAGAACATTTTTGGGGCATCTGATTCATAATAAAATGGATGCAAGAACATTTGTGTTCATTTGAATAGACCCCCCCCTTCAAATGTGGTAGGATTCTGTTTGAATATCTGATACAAATGCTTACTTATCCTGCATTCAGATCCTATACAAATGTATATGTATCGGATACGTATCCTATATTATTGTCTACGTATTGGACACATATCGGATACGTATCCTATACAAATGCATACATTTCGATGCATATCCAATATGGATCCCCAGTTTAACTAATGTTCCAAATCATTCATATTCGTACGAATGTTAATGTATGAATGCACATTAAAAAGCACATTAAAAAGGAAGGGGGGCATGGAGGTGGTGGAGCAGGCTTAAGAAAGAACCATAAACACACGGCCTTGTCTCCCTTGATTGACACGATGGCATCCAATATGAAAGGAGGCAGATTTGACACAGCAAAAGGGATGGAGAGCCAAGAGTTCCTTGGAGACCCTCAGGTCAATTATGGAGAAAGGTGTGAGCGGTGCAGCCCAGAGCGAGGACAGTCTGAGGACGACCTATAATGATCTAGGTGTGAACAGAACTGGTACCACCTCAGTTCGAATTATGATAGGAAGTCCTGTCTCATATAGGTGTGACCAGGGTCATGCTGTTCCAAAATAATGCTTCACACAGTTTCTGAAATACAAGCCCTTCTTTCCCCTTTTGATTAAAAAGCGTTTTGGGGGTTTGCTGATGTATTTCTTTTCTTTGTAGGAAAATGTATCCATTGTGGTTTAACGACGGATTAATTTGGCAAATGTGCCCAGGAGAATAATCAGCTCTTGCGCCTGTCCCCTAGCTCCTGTTGGGCTTAAAGAGTGAATGTAGCTGGCTGTGTCATTTTGATAAATACTGTATTTCAAGTGATTTCCGCCGTCTTTTCTTCTGTCTTGGACATGCATATTTTTCTCCAAACAGAATGTGCAAAAAGATTTCTTATTCTGCTTCATGCCTAAAGCCAGCATGATTCAGAGCAGTGCACTGAATGGGACTGAATTAACTGGCTATTTTGGGGGCAAGAGGTGGTGCTTTTAAATAGCTGCTTTGCTGGGAACATGCAGTAATTCCTAAACAAAATGCAAGTATAGAAGAAGAAGAAGAAGAAGAGTTGGCTTTTCTAGCCCACTTTTTTCACCCATTTAAAGGGATTCAAAGCGGCTGACAAACCTTCCATTCTTCTGCCCACAACAGAACACCCTGTGAGGTAGGTGGAGCTGTGAGAGGGTCATCCAGGTGGCTTCATGGAGGAGTGCAGAATCAAATCCGGTATTCCCAGAAAAGAGTCCGGCTTCTTAACCACTAGACCAAACTGGCTCACAGAAAGTTTAGGCAACATCTGTGACTAGCTCAGTGATTGCTAACCGTTAGGGTGCCTTGGACACTTTTAGAATCTTGATGTTACCCTGTGCTAGGAAAGGTGGTGAACGTGTAGGTCACAGAAGCTGTGTGGATGCTCAAGAATTTCTTAAGGTCATGTGCCCATAGTCAGGATAGCATTCCCAACTGGTAGATCTTCATCCATTGGTTTGGGTATCTCTATTGGAAGAGACCCCACAACCTCTTCAAAAAGTCTATTTGGCCATGTGTTTAGAGTGCTGGATTCTCCTCTGCTACTCTCCCGGTTCAATTCCACACTCCTCCATGAAGCCAGCTGGGTGACCTTGGGCTAGCCACAGCTCTCTTCTGAGCTCTCACAGCCCCACCTAACTCACAGGGTGTCTGTTGTGGGGAGAAGAACAGAAGGTTTGTCAGCAGCTTTGTGTCCCCTTGAAGGGTGAGAAAAGCAGCCTATAAAAGCCAACTCCTCTTCTTCTTCTTCTTCTCTGTCCGGTTTCTGCAGAATAAATAAAATTGTTTAGACATAAATTTGTTCAAGTTCTGTGCCATTTGAAAGTTCAGATTCTGAGAACTTGATGGTCTTCTCTGTTCTTTGATGAACCTCTGATTTTCAGACCTGTCCTTTTCCTTCAAGGACAGAATGTTTCTCCACATTCTGGTCTGAAGAACTCCAAAGACACAGCGGAACATGAGATTGTTTTGTAAACTTCTTTCTCCCTTTTTTCTTTCCCCAAAAACAAAGTACGGTCACTGCATTTAATTAGTTTATTAGGATAAACTGTTGGAAAGGGTAGTTGGAATGCTGTCATGTATTTTGTTTGGATTCCTCTTTCTTTTCCGGTGCTATGGAAAAGGTTGAACCTTCTCCCAGGTCGGAAAGAAGGTCATGAGAGAAAGTTGTTTGTATCCTTAATTAGCATTTTTGAAGTGGTATTTTGAAGATACGAGTGGAGAAGTTAGATTTTGGGGGAGAATTTGACTAGGACCTGTTCTGATGAGGTGGTGGCTTTAGCTCTGTTTCTGCAAGCCACCAAAAAGCCATGAAGAACATCAAAGTTTCAGGCTGCACGACATCAGTAATACATAGTAAAATAGCAAAGTTTGCTGATGACACTAAATTATTTAGGGTAGTAAAATCCAAAAGAAATTGCCAAGAGCTCCAGAGGGATCTCTTAGCATTGGGTGAGTGGGCAACCAAGTGGCAAATGTGCTTTAATCTTAACAAGTGCAAAGTAATGCACATTGGGGCCAAGAATCCAAATTATGTCTATAAACTGATGCGGTCTGAGCTTCCTGCAAAACACCAGGAAAGGGATCTCAGGGTTCTGGTGGACAGTTCAATGAAGGTGTCAACCCAGTGCGCGGCAGCAGTGAAAAAAGCAAATTCAATGTTGGGAATAATTAGGAAGGGAATAGAATAAAAGTCAGCAAGTGTCATTTTGCCCCTTTATAAATCTATGGTGAGGCCACATGTGGAATATTGTGTACAGTTCTGGTCACCACACCTCAAAAAGGATATTGTGGAACTAGAGAAGGTGCAGAGAAGGGCAACCAGAATGATTAAGGGGCTGGAACAAAATCCCTTACGAAACCAGGCTGCAACGTCTAGGCCTCTTCAGTCTGGAGAGACACCCAGATGGGACCTGATTGAAGTATATAAAATTATGCATAGTATAGAAAAGGTGGATAGAGAAAATTTATTTACTCTATCACACAACACTAGAACCAGGGGGCATCTATGAAGCTGATGGGTAGGAGAGTCAGATCAGACAAGGGGAAGTATTTCTTCACCCAGAGGGTCATCGGTTTATGGAATTTGCTCCCGGAAGAGGTGGTGACAGCTACCAGTCTAGATTGCTTTAAGGTAGGGTTAGACAAATTTATGGACGACAGATGTATCAATGGCTACTAGAATGAATGCCTAGGTGGGGGTGGGGGGAAGTGGAGCACTTCTAATGCCATTTGCTGGGATTCAGGAGCAGGCAAAGGTTCATCCTAGTCTCTGCTTGAGATGCCCATGAGCATTTGGTGGGCCACTGTGTGCAGCAGGATGCTGGACTAGATGGGCTGTGGCCTGATGCAGCAGGGCTGCTCTTATGTTCTTATCTGACCATTCTGGAAAAAAGTATGGATAAATTGTGTGTACAAATTTGCACGAGTTCAGACATTCGTAGACAAATCAAATGTTACAACATTTATACATTAACTTTCATACGGATATGAATGTCCCGGAACATTCGTACAAATAGTTTGTGCATTCATTGAACTGGGGATACATAACAATACATATGTGTTGCTATAGGATACGTAAACTAACCACATGGCCCAATAGACTTTTTGAAGAGGTCATGTGGTCTCTTCAGCATCTTTCAGTGTAATAGAGGGGTAGTGTACTGAACCATGGAGGTATGTAGGCCTTGCTGGTCTGGTATACTGTGGGGCCTATTGTACCACCACAACGGATGCCCTGGGCCTTTGGAGATTTGGGGGGGGGGGTCCCTTCATGCTCGGAAGTGGACAAGAGCTTCAGAGCTGGCATGGAGAGGCTGGGACAAATTGTCTCAGCGTGGACAGCCTTGTTCTGGTTGAGGAGCCACCTGTCCTGTGGCGTCCCATCTACTTGGTTTGGTTTACTAAAGGTAGGTGTGAAAAGGCCACCTTGCCCTCCTGGCGTGACCCACTGCTCACCTCCACACAACTCCTCTCACATTGGAGGATATACTCCCAACCAGCCTTTGGCTGCCACTGATGTAGAAGTATGGTGGAACAGTAGATATCACCCTGTGGTCCTCCAGAAGCTGCTGAGCAATAATTCCTAGCATTGGACTTGTACCGGTGTTGGTATGGAATTCTGAGAGGGGAACACTGGGAGATGTAGTTCAGGAACATGTAGAGGAGCACCGTCTGCAAACCCATGGCCGATCTTCTGATTGGCTTCCTTGAATCCCTGAATTTGGTGGCCCGCCTTGTACTGGACTGAGCTTACACAGCTGAGCCCATCTACACCTGTGACCTTTTCCTTCTTTCAGTGAAGGGGAGCCAAAAGTGCGAGCTGAATTGCCGGGCAGTGGGCTACCGATTCTACGTGAGACAAGCAGAGAAAGTCATTGATGGGACGCCGTGTGACCAAAATGGGACATCCATCTGCGTTTCTGGGCAGTGCAAGGTAAGGCGGACGAGGGAACACTGATGTTTCACATTCCCCAGTACGAAGTTGGCTTGGTGTTCTAAGAGCCTTTCGTATAGTCCGTCACCATATTTTATGTTTCCAGCATTCTCCTTTGTTCCTTCACGTGTCCACATCTGGACATCACCACATGTGCTCTTGGGTTTTATTTTTAGCCATTCAAAGCATAGCTAAGAAGTCTTGCATTTTCTTTGTAGATGATAGATATGCTTCACAGTCAGACGGTTAAGGGATGCTTTATCTAAAGCTGAAAGCCAGAGGACGGTTGCTACTTCCATTCAAGTGGAGCGTGCAACGCTTAACTGAGTGTTTCCTTTCTTTAAAAAATGGAGCTATGGTGCGCTCTATGGGTAGCTTCCTGAAGGCACAGTCACCGATGTAAACGAAGCACATACTAAGGATGTGAGCAAATGGGCTTTTCTGCATTCCATTCATATTGAATCAAATGAAAGAAAAGATCTGCTCTTGAGATGGAGTTGCCCGTTATCACTGCAAATGACCTGTCATTTGGCCTTGATACTTTCTGCCTAGACACACACACACAGACAACTCAGACACAGACATACACAGACACAGACACAGATGACACAAAGACACAGACACATATAGACACACAGACACACATAAATGACACAGACACACACAGAGACACACAGAGAGATGACACAGACACACACAGACACACACAGATGACACAGACAGATGACACAGACACACACAGAGATCTGACGCAGACATGCAGAGACACACGGTCACAGAAACATGGACAGACACACAGATACAGAGACACGCACACACACACAGATCTGACACAGAGACACACACAGAGAGATGACAGGCACACACACAGAGATACACACACACACAGATGACGCAGACACAGACACACAGAGACACAGAGACACAGACACACATAGAGAGATGACAGGCATACACAGAGAAACACACGGACACACATAAATGACACAGATACACACACAGAGAGAGATGACACAGACACACACAGAGACACACAGAGACACACAAAGACACCCGCAGACAACACACAGACACACACAGATTACACAGACACACACAACCAGATGACACACACACAGATGACACACACACATACACAGATAAGACAGACACAGACAGACACACAGTCACAGAAACATGGTCAGACACACAAACACGCAGATACAGACACGCACACACACACACACAGGGAAAGTCAGAGGCAGGGAGGAAGGAAAGGAAGTGGGGAATTTGTTTACTTCCAGGTTGGGACTGCAAACAGTGTTAACGTTTTTGGTTCAGTGCAAATGTAAAGCCAGCTAGTAAAAGAATAGTAAACAAAGCTGGATCGCCTCATCTATCCTTAAAAAGAAAAGGAAATGGGAGGGGGCGGAGTGGGGGCAGACATATTTCCATTCAAAGCAAGGATCACTTTCCTGCTTGTGTAACTTTCCTGATTGCTTAACCTCCCGCAAACATCTTTTGTGAGGTCGCTGAGCATACCTTTGCTAAAAGGTGGGGCAGATGCCTGAGCTGAGCCTGATGTTGGCAGGACGGGGACTGAATGGGTGGTAACCCATCCAGCTATACTGTTACCTGTCATGGGAACCAGAGATGGGATTAGCAGGGGCTGCTTTGCCCCCCCTTCCCCCCCAGGGGGTTAAATATTTTCATCGGTGAGATTACTCTCCTCAAACAAAAGCTGGTTGGCTGTGCAGTGAACTCCTTCTGAAAGGAGATGAATAAGAGGATGATAAGGCTTGCTTGCTAAGTGATGCTTAAATGGTTTCCCTGGGGGATCGTAGCTCCATGCCAGTCCTTTGGGGCATATATTTTATTGGTTGGCATTGAGCGTTCATGGAGCCATGGGGGAAAGGTCCCCACATTCCTATGGATTAGCAGTGGACATGGGAAGAGATTGTCAAAATACATTCTAGTTGGGCAAAGGGCTGCAAATCAGTTTACTAGTAAGGCTGTAGTCACACCTAGAGATATGAACGAATATTCATAGGCATTCAAAATCTGATTGAATGTGCCGAATTTCGACATTCGAAATTGCATCGAATGTCCCAAAATTCAAATGTAAACATTTGAATCGAATTTCAAACTTTGGATATAATTGTTCGAATTACCCAGGCATTCTTATACGTACGGGTTCGTACACAACGTGTACTTGAAGATCCACATCCTTCCCGCATCCGTACACATTTGTATGGATTCATACAGGATGAAGACGGGTTGCGTACTGAATAGCTACGGGATGCATACGGACGTGTACAGATGCGTACAGATGTGGGGAAGGTGCGTATATGCACCTTTGAATGTTGTCGACATTCATATATGCATATTCAAATAAAAAATTCGAATGAATAGATTCAAATTTGGTAAATTCGAATTGAATCTTGTTAAATTCGAATTTAAAAGATTCAAATTGAATAGAACGTCAAAAAAAGAAACATCTGTGCACATCTCTGCTGGACATACTGAGGGCGTTTTCGCACTTCCCTTCCCATCTGCTGGATGGGAAAGGAGGGCAATTAATCAGCATTAATTAGCACTCGCACATGGAGCACTAGTCAACTTTGGCCACCGCCCCCCTGCAATTGAATACTTACCTTATTTGATCCGGGGCCCAGTCCTCCTCTGGGCGCTGCCATTTTGGCCAAGGTGCCCTCCTCCACTGTGCATGTGTCAGCGCCGTTGCTTTGATGATGCGGACAATCTGTGCACATGCTGTCGGGCCTGTGGTGAAATGAGGCACCTCAAATGACCCTGGAGAGCTGGAAGAAGAGCGAATGGTCGCTGCCTGGGTGCTTAAGGTAAGTCTCTGGTTAACGTTGGGGTAGTGTGTGGACCACCATTTTGTGCTCCACACCCAGTCGACTTCTGGGGAGGGCAGGCATGCTTGGAGGCTGTAACAGTCTACTCTGTGTGTGTGTGTGCTCTTCACCAGGGGTTCACTCACCATGTGCTTAAGGTCATCGTGCGAATAGGCCCCAGGTGTCTCAGACTTTACTGAACTACAATTCCCAGGTGCATGGTATTGCTTGGTCTGCAGTTTGAGACCCCTGATATATATTTTTATAAGTAATAACACTTGCATTTTGTTTTGTTTTGTACATGCAAACACATGCAAAAGGAAAGAGGAAGAGCCTTTAGGGTTTAGTGCCATCTAGTGGTCATTTTCAGGAAGCTCAAGAGCAGGAGAAGATTTTGCTTTTGTCCTCTGCTTGAAACGCCTGGGAGCAATTGGTGGACCACTGCGTGGGGTGAGATGCTGGGCCAGGTAAGCTGTGGCCTGATCCAGCAGGGCTCCTCTTAGGTTCTTATGCAGTTAGACAAATCCATGTACCAATGGCTACGAGAATAAATGCCTAGTAAAAACAGTGCTGGATATGAAGGACAGAGCAGCAGCACTCTCTGTATTATCTATCTGCGGTAGTGACAAAATTGTTGACATTTCTCCTAATGTTGTGGCTGCAGTTCGTCCAAAATCAACCAAGATGTGCACAAATATTTGTATGAATAACACTCGATATTCATACAAATTTGGACATTTTCATACAAACTGAATGTTAAAACATGATTTAGTACATTGACATTGGTATTTGTACAAATGTTTTGGAACATTCGTGACCCAGGAAGGAAAGTGGCTGCACCAGTCCCATCTGCAACAGATCCAGAGTGCATTTGACATGGATTGAGAGTGGATTCAAAGTGGATTCAGGGTGGATTTGACACTTTCAGAGTGGGTACGTTAAAGGATACCTATGGGATACGTAAGGGTTTGTATTGGATATTTGCATGAATTTGTACGAATACGTTCATGTCAAATAGAATCCTACCACATTCGAAGTGGATCTATTTTTTTTTTTGGTCATTAAATTCTTTATTAGTACTTTTCCAGAAATAAAAGAAAGTATGCAAGGAAATATTAATACAATAATCTTATAACCATATTCTTTTGGCTTCCTTGTGACTTCCGTTCGTCTGATCCAGAATCTTCTTGTCTCTTCTTTTCTCTTCTGCCCCTCTAGATCTCTGAGTAGTTGGGCAGCTAACCTCTCAATCTCCCAAAGTTACGTTGTTCAAATATCACATGAAAAGCCAAGTTGTATAACTATTCATGCACTACTCCGATCATGCCAAATAAGAAAGGAGAAAAAGAAAAGAAGGCAAAGACAGAAAATATATTAATTTTTTGTGTAACGTCTTAAAAGACAACCCTTTAGTAATCTATGGGTGTTTTTCCACTGTCACTAAAAGTACCCATTAAGTACCCATTAATGGGTATGTAATGGCATTTTTGTACCCATTAATGGGTACTTAATGGGTACTTCTAGTGACAGTGGAAAACACCTTATAATTACCTACATTTACTCAATTACATTTCTATTACTATTACTCCCCTTAATTTCTTGAAATGTTTTTACCTTTTTGCATAAATGTATAACCAAAACAGTCATATTATTTGTATAGACCTTCTTACTACCATATTACTTATAGTTGTCTAAAACCCACAATACACATTTTTCATTAATAAATTTCCATTAATAAACCCCTTCCAATTAAATCCTAAATCTATTCCCTCTATAGTCCCATGCAAATCCTACAATACATATTATAAGCAACAAACCAAAATCTATACTTACTGAATTACATTTCTATTATTATTATTCCCCTTTCTTTCTCGAAATGGATCTATTTGTACATTTGATTTGATGTGAATCCAATACAACCCCCCCATTTGTGCACATTAAGGATGTGCATGAATATTTGTAGGCATTCGAAATCTGATCGAACGTGCCAAATTTTGACATTCAAACTCGAATCGAATGTCCCAAAATTTGAATGTAAACATTCAAATCGAATTTTGAACTTCGGATCTATTTGTTCAAATTATCCAGATATTCATAT
Source organism: Aspidoscelis tigris stejnegeri (assembly GCA_023333525.1). Taxonomy (NCBI): domain Eukaryota; kingdom Metazoa; phylum Chordata; class Lepidosauria; order Squamata; family Teiidae; genus Aspidoscelis; species Aspidoscelis tigris. The sequence continues at coordinate 9,747,598 of JALMGA010000017.1, read as the reverse complement.
GTGTACAGGTTCGTCCATGATGCGTACTTGAAGATCCACATCTTTCCCGCATCCGTACGCATTTGTACGGATATGTATGGAACAAAAACTGGTTGCATACGGGATAACAATGGGATGTATACGGACGTGTACAGATGCGTATGGATATGAACTGAATCTTGTTAAATTTGAATGTAAAAGATTCAAATCAAATTGCATTTTTGGGTATTTGATTCAATTCGAATAGTATGTCAAAAAAACATTTCTCATTCTTTTTTTTTTTTGTCTTATCAGATTTTATAGAAAGTCTGTAGATATGATGAGTTTTCAAGACCATAGGATTTCACCCTATTTTCTCATTTTAAATACATTCCTGTTTTACAAATGTCCTTTTTGTGCATTTATATTTTAAGATGTGCCAACTGGTTTATACTTACGGCTGTGCAATCATCGACTAATCAGTAAATTCTACTACTAATATTTGGTAGCACAATGCTTTAAAGAAAGAACTAATGAGATTAAAGGTCTTTCCTCCGTCTTCAGTCAGATTAACCAGCCTTTGGTGCCATCTTGTGGATAATTTGGCACTCTGCAGTCACCCATAATACATTCTGTTGTAAGTTTTTGGGGCTTGCTAGAGGGTGTGGAGTCCAGATCATGGCGATTGTAATTTCCATTTTGACCTGTCTCTAGTAATTTATTTGTTTTATTTATTTAAGAAATTCATATCTTACCTTTCACCAAATGGGTTACAGTGAGAATACAACATGTCAAATATTAAAACATCTCTAGATTCCTTATGCTGGGCACATGCCCTGCTAGATCCTAGTTGTCTATCTTTCCCTTCACTTGGAGGTCCCAGGGCGGGTCACACCACAGAATAGAGCCAACAAGAAGCAAATGTATCTAAGGTATGACCCATCCAATCTGCTTCCTCCCTGGCCTATCCAGGCAGGTTGATTGAAAATGGTCACAGTGGCCATTGTTGATGATATTGATGGGCAACCTAGGCTTGCGCTGAACTTCAGGTAGCTCACCCAACATGTTCAGGCTCTCTGCAACACCTCTAAGGCCGTCCTATATGGGATTTGCTGGGAAATGAGGGCAGGTGAAGGTTTTGCCCTTGTCTTTTGGCTCAAGATGCCCAGAAGCATTTGGTGGGCCACTGTGTGGGACAGGATGCTGGACTAGATGGGCTGTGGCCTGATCCAGCAGGGTTCCACCTAATTCATGAAGGATGGGTGTATCAATGGCTACTAGAATGGCTGCTCTGGTACTGCCTCTACAGTAGGTTGGACAGGCAGGATGCCTCTCAAGGCCATTTGGAGGGATCTGAGAGCAGGCGGTGGTTTTACCCTTGTCTTCTGCTTGAGATACCTAGAAGCATTTGATGGGCCACTGTGTGGGATAGAATGCTGGACTAGATAGACCGTGGCCTGATCCAGCAGTGCTCCTCTTATGTCCTTATGTTCTTACCTACGGTCTACTTTGGGGCAGGCAAGAGCACATCCTAAAGGGCATGAGGAACTCACCTGCACCATAGGTTGTGGCCACTACCATGGTTCCCCTCTTTTCATGAGGCTCTTTGCTTTTTTAAGTGGTCCATGTTTGATGAACCATGGTCCAGCACACACCTAGGATGGACAGATGTGAGCCACAAAGTGATGGCCACCAACGCTGCTTCCATTTGTGGGATTCTCATCTTGTGGGCCCCACCAAGGCTCCACAGAGTCCATTTCTTCTCATCATCTAGTTCTTCCATGCGTTTTATGGCAGCCTAAGACAGTCTGGGAATCTTTTCCGAAGCAATATGTAACTGAGCTTCTTGGCTCCTTCGTGGGTCTCCTAACTTAATTTCTGCTAATGAAAGAGCTCTCAGTGAGAAGGTAGCTATTTGGAATCAATGGCCGCTGCCAAAGGAATGGTGGGGGCAGGGTGGAAAGGGTGGAACAGACCCGAAAGCCTTAATTCCAGAGAAAATATGTATCAGGCTCTGAACTCTAAACAGGCCTTTATGGAGGAGGAAGCTCAATCAGGCATGGATATAAAGGGTTCTTGTCTGTAGTCGCTCCAAAAGGCCGGCAGCAGGTACGCCTGTTGCCCAAAAGCAAGCTGTAACGCTTGCCTGCCAACCCATGGAATGAAGTGAAAATGAGAGTAAATGGAAGGCAAGTGGCAGGAACCGTCCATCTTCATGGCAGAAGGAGGAGAGCAGCACAGACGTGACCACAGTGAGGAGGTCATCATTGTAAAGGAAGGGGTGCCTCTCTTACAGATCTTGTCTTTGAAGCGCTGAGCTGCCGACAAGGAAATATTTAAAGTGCATGTTTGGATCTATGTTAGATGAGTGAGTGAGTGAGTGAGTGAGTGAGTGAGTGAGTGAGTGAGTGAGTGAGTGAGTGAGTGAGGGAGGGAGGGAGGGAGGGAGGGAGGAAGGAAGGAAGGAAGGAAGGAAGGAAGGGTGGATCGATGGATTGATGGATCGATGGGAAGGTAGATGGATGGATGGATGGACAGATGGATGGATGGACAGACAGATGGACAGATGGATGGGTAGGTAGAAGGATGGATCAGCAGACAGGCAGATGTGTGGGTGGATGGATAGACGGACGGAGGGACGGAGTGTATCGATGGCTACTAGAATGAATGTCTAGGTATTCACAACAGGCTGGGGAGACAGGCAGGAGGCCTCCAAAGGCCATCTTCTGGGATGCGAGAGCAGGAGAATGTTTTGCCTTTGTCCTCTGCTTGAGGTGCCCTGGAGAAACTGGTGGACCACTGTGTGAGACAGGATGCTGTACTAGATGGGCTTGTGGCCTGATCCGGCAAAGCTACTCTTAATTCACAAAGGCCCTGTGTATCAATGGCTTCTAGAATCGATGCCTAGGTTGTCCTGATCTGGAATATACTCTTATATTCTGCACTAGTGAGTGCAAAGGAAACACAGGAAATTTCCAGCATGTGCAGAAAGGGCCCTTAATCCCAAGCGCACCTTGTTATTTCAGACCACACAGTCTTCATTAGGGGTTTGCACAAATGCGACTTTTGAGATTCAGTTTGATTCAAATTGAATATCCAAAAATTCAATTCAATTTGAATCTTTAAAATTCAAATTTACCTACCCACATTTGATTCGAATTGAGTAAATTCAAATCGATCCGTTTGAATTTGCACATATGAATGTCAACAACATTCGCATGTGCCTATATGCATCCATATGCATTCGAACACATCCGTATTCATCCCGTATTCATCCTGTTTTTGTCCCGTGTGGATCCGTACAAGTGCGCACGGATGTGGGAAAGACGGTTATGGGCAAGTACGCATCATCAATGTATCTGTACACATACAAATGTCTGAATAATTCAAGCAAGTAGATCCAAAATTTCAAAATCCGTTTGAATGTTTACACTTGAATTTGAACATTCAATTTGAATTCGAATGTCCAAATTTGAACGAATTCAATCGAATTTTGAATGTTTCGAATATTCGCGCTCATCCTTCCCTAGCCTCCACCCTGCCCTCCTCTCTCCTTCCACCCCCCCCCCAACTCGAAATCCTTGCAACCTGACTTCCATTGCACGAGAAAATTGGCCGGTGTGTCGGAAATCATGTTGTGCCCATGGGCTGGAGGTTGGAATTGCTCTCTGGCAGTATTTTATTTTAATTGGGCTTGTCTGTAGTTTTTACAGACTCCTGTGTGGTATAAATTGGAAACATACGCTGGCTGTATATCTCTCCCTCGCGCAGCAAGGGAAAGTCAGGCTTGAACCCAAGATCTGCTTTCTGTTATGTTCTGAATGGAAAGTCTCTGCCCAGGCCTCTTTCCCCCGTTTCCCCATCGGGAACATGACGGCTCACTGCAGGTTGGCAAGGTTGCCAGAATGATAGAAAGTGGGCAAACAGGTCTTTCTATGTGTGTGTGGCAGAGGGAAGAGGACGTTTCCCTTGGCTACCAAGGCCTGTACTTTATAGAGTTAAAAGGGCTTGGGGCAGAACACGCCCTCCCCTCCCCTCCCCTCCCCTCGCCTGCCTTCCCCTTTCTTCCCATTTGGTTTAGTCTACGTTTGAGTTATGGATAAATACTTGAGCAGGTGGGCTTCCCAGAGGGGAAGTTTTCTTTGGATGTTGATTTTGGAGGACCGCTGGCTCATGTGCAGGGAGGAGGAAAATATGCCCAAAGGCGACCAGAGCTTCCAAAGTAGGGCAGAATGGAGGGGATGGACAGTGATTTCAGATGCCCACCAGGCTTGGCGGCATGGTGTGGAATGGGGTCTCTGACAGAATCCCTTGGGATACCTGCTCGGTATGATTTTTCTTGAAGTTGCTGTAAAGCACTGGCAGGAATCAAAATGGCACCTGCCTGCCAGTGGATGGCATCAAAATGGCACCCCACTGCCAGGAAATGACATCAAAATGGCACCTGCCTGCCACGGAATGGCATCATAATGGCACCTGCCTCCACTGCATGGCATCAAAATGATAGCTGCCTGCCAGTAAATGGCATCAAAATGGCACCTCACTGCCACAAAATGGCATCAAAATGGCGCCTGCCTGCCACTGAAGGGCATCAAAATGGCACCTCACTGCCACTGAATGGCCTGAAAATGGTGCCTGTCTGCCACGGAATGGCATCGTAATGGCACCTGCCTCCACTGCATGGCATCAAAATGATAGCTGCCTGCCAGTAAATGGCATCAAAATGGCACCTCACTGCCACAAAATGGCATCAAAATGGCGCCTGCCTGCCACTGAAGGGCATCAAAATGGCACCTCACTGCCACTGAATGGCCTGAAAATGGTGCCTGTCTGCCACGGAATGGCATCGTAATGGCACCTGCCTCCACTGAATGGCATCAAAATGATAGCTGCCTGCCACTAAATGGCATCAAAATGGTACCTGCCTGCCACTGAATGGCATGAAAATGGTGCCTGCCTGCCACTAAATGGCATCAAAATGGTACCTGCCTGCCACTGAATAGCATGAAAATGGTGCCTGTCTGCCACGGAATGGCATCATAATGGCACTTGCCTCCACTGAATGGCATCAAAATGATAGATGCCTGCCACTGAATGGCATCAAAATGGTACCTGCCTGCCACTGAATGGCATGAAAATGGTGCCTGTCTGCCACTGAATGGCATCATAATGGCACCTGCCTCCACTGAATGGCATCAGAATGATAGCTGCCTGCCAGTAAATGGCATCAAAATGGCACCTCACTGTCACAAAATGGCATCACAATGGCACCCGCTTGCCAGTAAACTGTGGGCTGCAGCCTTTCTTGATCCACTTACCTCCAATTACTTTGGATAGCATCTCCGTAGGCCCCGACCAGCAGAAATGGATTCTTCAGTCCCCCAACAGGTGCAGCAGTGATACCCCTGCCAGGGGACCAAACCTTTCCCTTCCACATTCAATGTCGGGATGCGAAGATGGGGAATTAAATGAATAAATATGGATCAGTGGTACTGAGTCTTGGACGTTTATGAAGTATGTGTTGACATTTGCTGTCTTAAGTGAATTCTCAGTCGTCCCTGGGGGGTTGCTTTATTTTTTTGACCTGAGGATTTAATAGCTTTTGGTCGTTTATCATTATTTCCAACCTTTTATGGAGAATCGACGAGGTTGGTTTGAAAGCGGGCGCACTGTCATCCCAGTGGAAAATTCTCACCTTACTGGGGTTTTGCTCATTTGTTCCAAACATATGTTTCCAAGTAAAGCCCGAAGGTTAAAATAAATATCTTTCAATTTTCACTTGAACTTCTAGGGGGAATTCATACTAAGCTTATGCTTATGAGAATAATAGATGGAATTCTGAATGTGCAACTTTCCTTGAGCTTTAGCTTTAAAACTAAGTAAAAGATATAGATATATATTCCTTTTATCTCTTCAGCTTAAAAATAATATATAATTGTCTGGGCATTTTGCTGTAGGGATGTGAACTGAAGGCCGTGATGTGAAATTCAATTTGAATTGGATTACAAAAATCCGGATTATCCAGATCCACACATTTGTATATTCGATTCATATCCAGATATCCGGATGTCGATAAGATTCGTATCCAAAATACAGATTTGCACAAATTCTTATTCACCACATATTTAATCCGCATGCAACCCGTTTCCATCCTGCATTAAATACGATTTCAGATTACCCCAGAGCACCAGAAGAGGTGTAAATGGTTGCTGTCTGGATGAGCCAGGTAAGTAATTGGGTAAGGTTGGTAAAGGTGTAGAGCACGATTCCATGCTCCACACCTAGTGCATGATTAGGAAATTTTTGGGAAGGGAGGGGGCGCCTGGAGGTTGTCACAGCCTCCTCTGGGTGTGGGCGCTCTTCCCCAGAAGTTTCCCAACCATGCCTTATGGGCTGTAGCATGAATGAGCCTCTGCTTCCTTGCCTTGGTTCAGCTCCTCTTTATAAGATAACCTGAACTTTAGAATAAATTAGAAACGCTGCACATTTTAGTGATGGAGTAAAGGCGTTATTAAGTCAAAAGTTTATTATTATTATTGAGTTTTTCCAATTCCCTTCCAGCATAATTGTTAACCAGTTGCTTTATTTATGCCATTCAACAGGTTGTTTATGGGCTTTGAAATGCATGGATCTAATACAGTCACTCTTTATATAATGGTGTGGTTTGACACCCGCAAACCACCATGTAGTGCAAAGCTATATTATGCAAATAATTGGCACTTACGGAAACGGTGGTTTAGGGTAACCACAGAAGCTCTGTTTACCCATGTAAGTTGATGGCAACATGGAAGGAAGGTTTACATATCAACCAGCTGGTGGAACTACCGGTGCAAATCAATACAGAGAAGCCAAGTCCTACTACTGTGTAAGGATGTACACAAATATTCGTAGGCATCCCAAATCCAATTGAATGTGCCAAATTTCGACATTCAAACTTAAATCGAATGTCCCAAAATTTGAATGTAATAATTCAAATTGAATTTTAAATTTCAGATCTATTTGTTTGAATTATCGGGACATTCGGATGTGTACGGGTTCATACACGATGCATACTTGAAGATTCGCCTCTTTCCCACAATCCGTACGGGATGAAAACGGGTTGCATACGGGATAACTATGGAATGCATACAGACATTATGGATGCATATGGATGCAGGGAAGATGTGCATGGGCATATCTGAATGTTGTCGACATTCGTATGTGCAGATTTGAGTCAAAAAATCAAACAAATATATCCGAATTTGGTAAATCGCATCTTGTTAAATTTGAATTTAAAAGATTCGAATCAAATTTTTGCGTATTTGATTGATTTGATTAGAACGTCCAAAAAAAAATTTGGGCACATCTCTTCTACTGTGTTCACTGGGTTAAACACAAAACTGTGTTATACAAATTTCATGCTAGAGACAATTCCTTCTGGGCGTCTCAAAAGCAGAAGACAAAGACACAACCTTCACCTGATCTTTGCTCCCTGCAAACAGCCTTTAGAGGCATCTTGTCTTGGTTCTCCAACCCGGAGATGGTACCTAAGCATCCATTCTAGTAGCCATTGATACACCTGTCCTCCATGAATTGGCCTATAACAGCGGTTCTCAACCTTCTTAATGCCGTGACCCCTTAATGGAGTTCCTCAAGTTGTGGAGACCCCCAACCATGGGGGCGAAGCAGCTGGGAAGTGGGAGGGAAGGGCGGCAGGAGACTCATCGCGACCCCTCTGAAAGGGTAATTCGACCCCCAAAGGGGTCCCGACCCCCATGTTGAGAACCACTGGCCTATAAGAACATAAGTGGAGCTGTGCTGGATCCAGCCACAGCCCATCTAGTCCAGCGTCCCATCTCACACAGTGGTCCACCAATGGCTTCTGTGGGCTTCTCAAGCAGAAGACAGTGGCACAACCTTCATTTCCTCTTGACTCCCTGCAAATGGCCTTAGAGGCATCTTGCCTATCTCTCCAACCTAGAGATGGTAGTTAGACATTCATTCTACATAAGAACATAAGTGGAGCTTAGCTGGATCTGGCCACAGCCCATCTAGTCCAGGATTCTATCCCACGCAGTGGTCCACCAATTGCTTCTGAGCTTCTCAAGCAGAAGACAATGGCACAACCTTCACCTGCTCTTGACTCCGTGCACATCGCCCTTCTGTCTGTCACACTGTTAAATGTTAACTCACCCTAAGTTTTTGCAGTCTAAGCAAAAAATGTGAACCGTCTTAGGATCTTTATGTGACAGGTAGGATATATTCTGAAATAAATCCATAAAATGTATGCATTTAATATAGTCAGTGATGATTTCTTACATCCCATCAGAGGACATTAGGGGTGTTTTTCCACTGCAGCCCTTAGATCCGGATCTAAGGAATGGGTACATTCCTTAATCTGGATATAGTAGATCCGGATTAAGGGAAGCACCCAATGTGTTTCCATGGTAGGTGCTAATGGGTCTTAACCCCTCTCCTGTGGAAACACCTTTGCACCCAAGGCATCAGTCCATCACTCCAGGTGTCTCTGGGGAGAGGGGGGTGCAATCTCTGAAGTCCCAGCTTCGGAGGGACTTTGGAGTCATTAAATGACTCCAAAGTCCCTCTGAAGCGACCGCCACAGACTTCGGAGAGGCTCCGGAGCTGTCAGCGTGGTCCGTGTGCTATTAGCGCAGACTGCGCGGACTCCCCTCCAAAGTCCCTCCGAAGAGATCGGCAGTGAGACTCCGGAGTCAGCACTGATCTCTTCGGCAAGACTCGTGGCAAGACTCCAGAGTTCCTCCAAAGCGATTGGCAGAGACTTCGGAGTTTTGCCACCAGTCTCTCCAAAGATATCAGCGCAGAGTCCTTTCGGAGCGCCTCTGAAGTCTGCACTGATCTCTTTGGAGAGACCGGCGGCAAAACTCCGAAGTCTCTGCCGATCGCTTCGGAGGGAAGTCAGCGCTGTCTGCACTAATAGCGAACAGACTGCGCTGACAGCCCCAGAGCCTCTCCGAAGTCCGTGGCGATTGCTTCAGAGGGACTTCGGAGTCATTTCAGAATGATTCTGAAATGACTCCGAAATCACTCCAGAGCTAGGACTTTGGGGCTCCCCCCCCCATAGGTGTATCCCCTCCCCCTAGCCACCTTTAGACCCCATTGCCTGTTTCCAGTGGAAACAGGCTTCCTTTAATCTGGATTTTCTGGGAGAAGACCCCACTGTTGACCCCATTAATGGGGTCTACAGAAAATCCAGATTAAAGGCCCAAAAGTAGCTATTAGATCTGGATTTCCCCCACGGCAAATGGGATCATCCAGCTCACACCCAAATGGGTCCTTAATGGGTGCAAAAATGGGTACTTTTTGACAGTGGAAAAACACCCTAGGTTGATTTTTATTCGTCGGGATGCTGTTTTCATTCACCTATCAAAGTCCAGTCAATAATGATTTTGAAAAAAAATCCCCAACTAACATAGAAAGGGGATGGTGGCAGAACAGAATCATAGGGAATAGAGACGTGCATGATTTTTTTTTCTGGTTCATATCGAAATAAATGCAAGAAAATCCAGACCCATTTGAATAGATCTCTTTCAAATGTGGTAGGATCCCTATTTGATTCGAATGTTCAATCCCATATGAATCCCATATGCACACAAATCCCATACAGATCTTTATATGAATAGATCAAAACATCTGATTTGAATTTGAATGTCAATCTTTGAAAAGTGCCAACACTCAGTTCAAATTCGAATGTCCGAATCCAGCTGAATTTCGAACGGCATGAATATTCATGCACATCCCTAGTTGGGAAATAAAGGAATAAGGGGGCTTCCATTTAACATTTTTGTGCAACTGAAGGCCGTGATGCTATTTGACCTTGTTGGAAATGTTTTAAATCTGTTGGACGATGTGATATGGGGAAGGATTTTCTTTCGTGTCTTGATGCCTGAGTGATCTATATACTTTCCCTGGTTATTTAACATGTTTTATTATTCATCAAATGGCCAACAGACAGACCAGACATGTGTGGATAGTTACTGTAGGGGCTCTTTGCATGCTGAGGCAAACAGGGACTAACTTTGCAAAGCTTCTGCAAAGCTTCCGAGACAGTTTGACCGGTTTCTCAGAAGGAAACAGAAAGCTCTCATTCGGTTGGGATCACAGCTGGGTAATTTTACGGGCAATTGTTATTAGGACAATGAAACACAAATCTGAGACGTGTATCTTGATTACTCATGTTCAGGCCTAGATTGAAAAGAAATAATTGGGGCATCAGGGGATTTATAAAATCCCCTTGCAGCAAAGCCTTCTAGCATTCTGGAATTCCTTGCTCTGTTCCCTTGACCACTTGTTCCAATTGTTGTGGTTGCTTTCCAAAAATCCTCTTGCTGCATGGGAAAGATGGATATGGCTGGGGTCACCTTGCGGAGTTTTCATGAGATACAGATCTGGGAAGAATTGCATCAAAAAATTCTGCTCAACGTGGTTGTCCTGATGGCCCTGAACTGCAATTCCCAGCATTCTACACCCATCATTTTGGGCCAGCCTCCAGTTGGGAGGTTGGGTGGGGGATGCTGGGGGTTGTGGTTCAGCTGTAGGACCACAGTTTAAGAACCACTGTGCTAGGCAGATTCCAAACCGAGAATCAATCAATCAATCAATCAATCAATCAATCAATCAATCAATCAATCAATCAATCAATCAATCAATCAATCAATCAATCAATCAATCAATCAATCAATCAATCAATCAATCAATCAATCAATGGGTCTACAGAAAATCTGGATTAAAGGCTGAGATGTACCATTTGATCCGGATTTCCCCCATGGCATTGGAAACAAATGTGTCCCAAATGGGTGCCGTGGTGGAAATGGGCTCATCCGGCTCACACCCAAATGGGTCCTTAATGGGTGCAAAAATAGGTACTTTCTGCCAGTGGAAAAACACCCTATGTGTCTTTGGTGTGATGATTGAATTCCAAAAGGATGGTTGTCCCAGGATAAAGGCTGTGCTCGTACACAGTTATGTAAGTAAATTAAAAAAACACACACCTGTGATATGGCTCGGAGACAGTTTAGAGACTGTTTGCTGATGGGATTGTTCACACAGTAGTCTGTCCCTCCCTGCTTCATGAATGTTCTACGCTAGAAAATCTGGATTTGAGATAGGATGAAAACACCAAGACCACACACGGCTGTTTCTCAGGCGCTTGGCTGCTGCTTTTTTGGCTGCTAGATTTCTTTTTTAGCCCCATATCATTGTATCAGATATTCCCTGGTTCTCTTTTTTCCTTCTTTGTTGTTCACAATAGATACACTTGCTTCCTGGCAGTGTTGATGACACAGTTAGCTTTTCTGTTACAAAATATGTTTGAGTAATATCTTCCATATTTCACAGGAATGTACACACCATTCTTTGAAACCAAAACGCTGTGCTGGAATCTTAATAACATCAACCAAGGGCATAAATCATGAAAAATATGCTTCTTCTTATCTTAGGTAGCAAATGTGTCTTATATATAAAATAGCCAAACAGATATTAGTCAAGGAAGCAAGCATTTCATCGAATCAAAAGCATGAAATACCTTCAGATTGAGTAGAAGAGTGTCCAAAATCATACTGGCCTTATAAAGGATTTTCACTAGGGATTTGCAAGAATATTCAAAATATTCGTTATTCAATCAAATTCAGCTGAATCTGAATAGAATGTCCAGAGATTCTTTTTTTAATATTTGAATGAATGCAAATGTTTGGAATCATTCATATAAATAATTCAGACATTTGTATGTGTATGAATACATATGCCTTACATACATATCTGTACGTACTTTATTTGTATCTGTACAGGATAAAAACAGGATGCGTACGGATTTGTACAGACACATACAAATGTTGTCAACATTCGTATCATCAAATATGTACCAAATATTTGTATGAATAGATACAAATGTATCGGTTCAAATATTAATACATTTGTTTTTTCTCTATTTCTACGAATTTTGACATTCGAATATTCAATCCGAATTAAATCAAATGTTAAAAATTGCATTCTTGCACACCCCTAATTTGCACTGGAAAGCTATTCACTACTGAGCCTAATTCAAGGTGTTGGCACTGACATAAAAATCCCTAAATGGTTTTGGCCCTGGGTATCTGAAGGAGCTTCTTCTCCCATATAGACCTGCCTGCACCCTGAGGACTCAAGGAGAGGGCCTTCTTGTAGTTCCTTCTCCTTCAGAGGTACGAGGTATAAGGACCTGCAGGAGGGCCTTTTCTGTGGTGGCCCCTAGACTTTGAGGTTCACAAGGTGCCTACACTGTATAGCAGTGGTGTTGGTGGCTGTGATTGATTGCTGACCTCTGATGCAACTGGACCACGAATCCCTGGGAGTGGCATTTGGTCATAGAATCATGAGAAGGGTGTTCCGTCATGGGTGCTGACGTGATTGGCCGCAATATGTCCCTATGCTGGAACACAGCGTCCCTCTGCAACAGTGTCTGAGCGTGTCACAGAACGGCCAATTGTGGCAGAGAGGAGCTGGAACTTCTAGTATTGGACACAGCAGGGTGGGCTGGTAAACAGAAAGACCATTCACACTTCTGGCCTATAATGGACGCTTCAGAGAAGGTTTCCTCGTGACAAGTGTGAATGATCCACCTTTACCAGAAGTTTTCCTCGTGACAAGTGTGAATGATCCACCTTTACCAGAAGTTTTCCTCGTGACAAGTGTGAATGATCCACCTTTACCAGAAGTTTTCCTCGTGACAAGTGTGAATGATCCACCTTTACCAGAAGTTTTCCTCGTGACAAGTGTGAATGATCCACCTTTACCAGAAGTTTTCCTCATGACAAGTGTGAATGATCCACCTTTAGCAGAAGGTTACCAACCCTAGTTCATGGCAGCTAAGTCCAGAAAGGCCCCCGGTGTATCTCAGGTTGGCCGCTGCTGTGAAGTTCTCACCTGAGAACCAGGTGGGTGACAATGAAGCTCATTGGCCATCTATCTGAGGGTCATGAGATCCTGCTCCAACTTGGCTTCCATTCTCTCCAATTCCCCAACTTCGATTGTGAAATCTGGAAACACTCGCTCGATAATTTATGCTCTAACCTGTTAAGATCGTCAACCTTTCTGTGCCCTGAAGACTTCTTGTCCTTTCCATATTATCGCCGCTTTCCACCGCATCTGCGTGAGACCCGCCGTAAATCTCTCTAAGCTGAGCATATCCAACCTGGACTTGCCAATTGTTTCTTAAACCTTGAACATGATGCCTCCTGCTTGACTGCAGGGAATGGTTTTGAATTCAGCAGAGGTGTTTGCCATATTCTGAAGAGGGTGGTTAAAAGGGGGGGGGGAGGGGATGGAGGGTATGAGGAAAACCCAAATTCCTGTTATGGCTGTCTAGGCAGACCTGCTAAGTAGAAAACAAAACCATCTTGTGTTGAGGGTGGAGAGGGGGGGGGGAGTTCTTATGGAACATTTAATTTCTGACATGTTGCTGTGAGACCAATTTCCTTAGTTTGTCCATTTTTTTGGGAATAGATACCTTATGTAGAGTTTGGCTTCTAGGCAATTCATGCAGTATTTTGGTTCCATTGCCAAATGAGAAATGGAGAACATGTGCAAAATAAAATACCTTGGTTCCATTCACAGCATGCATGTAGGACGCAGATAGCTTTGCACAGTAGAGTCTAGACAAGCAAGGATTTTGGCACTGGCATTTTCTATAGGGGCCTGGTTGGAGCCGAGCAGAGAGGGAGGTCAAAATGTGTTTGCTCATCCTTGGGATACCTAATAGGAGGCAGCAGCATCTTCTTTGTGAGAAAATCCATCGCTGAATCCTAGGTTGTGTTTATCAATGAAGGTTAGGTGACCACACCAGCAAACCAGATGGAGTGGAGATTGGCCAATAGCCAGTTTGGACTAGTGGTCAAGGAGCCGGACTCTGATCTGGGAATGCTGGGTTTGATTCCACCCTCCTACATGAAGCCAGCTGGGTGACCTTGGACTAGTCACAGCTCTCTTCTGAACTCTCACACCCCCACCTACCTCACAGGGTGTTCTGTTGTGGGGAGAAGAGCAGAAGGTTTGTCAGCTGCTTTGAGTCCCCTTAAATGGGTGAGAAAAGTGGGGTAGAAAAGCCAACTCTCCTCCCCCTCCCCCTCCTTCTCCTCCTCCACACTGGCTGGTATACCAGACCAATCAGCCTCCCTTCTGCACCCTGTTGTGGTCTAAGGGAGACCCTAGCCCTGAGGGTGTGTGGCCAATCTTAGACCACACCAACATGTGAAAGAAAGGGAGACACCTGGTATGCTTGCTTGTCTGATGGTCCAGGTCCTCTTTTGGGGTCTCTTCGAGTCTGGTAACAGTCCTTTGCTCATCCCAAATGCTTCAGGTACCTGGATCATAGATGCCAGTTGTTCAAATGATGCACCTTAAGGGCAACCACATTCTTAGCCGCGGCATGGCTCCTTTCCTTATCTGTGACTGAGTTGGTGCTTTGTCAAATGCGCGAATCCCATCGGATTGCTCCACTTTTTGAGTTCTTTGAATTAGAAACAAATGGATGCCTTCCATATTACATGGCCCATTAAGCCATATTAGCAAGATTTTTAAGAAACACAAGAGGCTTCTTTGCCTCACTTGTGAAAATAGCATTAAATGTATCTTTGAGACCAGTATTAACAGTCTAATAATATGCTTTGGTGCATTTTATTTATTTTTCTGTTGAAAGCCAATTTCCTCCCTACGTCACCTACATTAATCATAGCTCCCCGTGTAATTTTGCGAGAGTTAAGATTTGCACCTAGTAAAACCAAGGCCCGAATTTTATTGGAAACTATGAGGCGTTTTTGAAAATAATTCATGTGGTATCTGGGTTTATTTATCTCAGACTCACCAATTTAGCACGACCAATTTAGGCTGCTCTTTGCTATGTTGCAATATTTTCCAGTGTTTAAGTATGAAAAAGTGATGACTAATCGGGATTTCTGCATTAGTCTCACCTAAACCCTTGTTGGGCAACCCATAGGCTTTTAATTTCCCAAATTAAAATTGGAAGCGTGCTTGACTCTTCCCGTCAAACGTGGGGGAAGCATTATTCCAAGTGAGTTGCAAACATCATGTTAAAATTGTCATGCTCTTTGCTTCCATCCCTCCCTCCCTCTGTCTCTTTCTTCCTTTCTTTCAGTCAAGGTTAGAGCATGAGATCATGCGCTCTGGATTTCTCTGTGCACATCAGCTGTGAAATAGGCAGCTGCACAGAACTTTCCTGTTCCTTCACAAAGAACTCTGGACGCCTCTTCTAGATTGGATGGAAGCAAAATTAAAACGATGATTTCATTCTGTGTTTGATGTTAGTGCTGAAAGTAGGGCTTTGTGTGAATATTCATACTACTTGTTAGTCATACAAATTTGCATGAATTTGGAAATTCATAAATGAATAACGAATGTCCGGACATTAGTACATTAACATTCACACGATGTTTCGGACATTTGAATGAATAGTTTGGACGTTTGTTTAACAGAACGGATTAGGAATATGCACAAACTCGAATAGAATGTCCCCAAGTTTGAATGTAAATTTTGAAATTTGGATGTATTTGTTCAAATTATCTGGACATTCCGTATGTGTACGGGTTTAACCACGATGTGTACTTGAATATCCGCATCTTTCCCACATCCATACGCATTGGTATGGTTCTGTATGGGACGAAAACGGGTTGCATACGGGATAACTACGGGATGCATACAGATGTGTACAGATGTGGGGAAGATGCATACGTGTACATTCAAATGTTGTCAACATTCGTGTGTGCAGGTTCGAAACAAAAACTTTAACAAATAGATTCGAATTTGGCAAATACGAATCAAATCTTGTCAAATTCAAATTTAAAGATTTGAATAGAATTGTATTTTGGGGTATTCGATTTGAATAAAATGTCAAAAAAAATCTGTGCACATCTCCTTACGTAAGCAAGTAGATAGATAGATAGATAGATAGATGGATGGATGGATGGATGGATGGATGGATGGATGGATGGATGGATAGGTAGGTAGATAGATAGATAGATAGATAGATAGATAGATAGATAGATAGATAGATAGATAGATAGATGGATGGATGGATGGATGGATGGATGGATGGATGGATGGATAGGTAGACAGGTAGATAGATAGATAGATAGATAGATAGATAGATAGATAGATAGATGGATAGATGGATAAATAGGTAGACAGGTAGATAGACAGACAGATGAGAGGGGGATGGAGGGATAGATAGACAGACAGATGAGAGGGGGGATGGAGGGATAGATGGATAGATAGATAGATAGATAGATAGATAGATAGATAGATAGATAGATAGATAGATAGATAGATAGATAGATAGATAGATAGATAGATAGATAATCACCAGCTACAAGACAGTTTTCATATGTGGCACGGTACGTAGTCTGTTAGCAGAATGATCGCAAATAGGAAACACGGCCCCTTGTTCTCTCGCAACTCTCTTTTCCAAATCATAGGTTGGACTATTAGCTGCACTGACGTGCCTATTTTAGGGAGATTGCAGTCATAAATGAAGCAGTTCATTAAAAAAAGAAAAGGGGGTGGTGGTGGTGGTGGTCTAAATTCAAGACATGCAAGCTGGAGCTTTTGGATTCTCTGGGGAGAAGTCAAGAGCTGCTCTTGGCTGCTTTGCGACAAGAAACTAATTTTATTCCGTTTTGCTCAGAGGCCAAATGAAAGTCTAGGTTTCTCTTGGTACATACTGAGCAGGGCTATAGGTTGAAAAAGCATATGTGGCCGGGAGCCAGCTTTCAGAATTATTTAAATTGGGGTGGAAGGAATTGCTTCTCAGTGCCGTACACTTTAGTCCTTTCTCTTAATATGAGGTCGTGAAGTTTGAAATGGGGTCTGGCAGATGGAAGCAGACCTTCTATCTTCCAAACTTCAGAGAAAGCACCATTGAGTTTTATGGAGGGGAGAAATTCCCCATCGTCTCTTTTTCTGTCATTGTTAGGGTTTTCTATGAGGCATTTAGGGCTCAGCTGTGCATGAATATTTGAATGCATTCGAAATTCGATCAAATCAACCGAATTTTGACACTTGAATTCAAATTGATTGTCCCTTAATTCAGATTTAAAGATTCGATTCAAATCTTGGATCTATTTGTTCAAATTATTCATATATTCATATGTGTACGGGTTCGTACACGATGCGTACTTAAAGATCCGCATCTTTCTCACATTGGTACGGATCCATATGGAGTGAAAACGGGTTGCATACGGGATAACTGTGGGATGCACACAGATGTGTATGGATTTGTTCAGATCTGGCGTACGAACACCTACAAATGTTGTTGACATTCATATGTGCAGATTCTACTAAAAAATTCAAATGAATAGGTTCAGATTTGCTTAATTCGAACCGAATTTGGTTAAATTTGAACTTTAAACATTTGAATCGAATGAAACATTCAAATCGAATTGAATCCCGAAAATTGCATTTGTGCACACCACTAGTAAGGGTTGAAACCAAGCTGAGTGGATCTGGCTCTGTACCAAACTGGGAGCGAACAGAGAACTTAGCACAGTCTTTTGCTTCCTTCCACCAAACTTGTTTCTGGGCCTTCGAAGCAGTATTTTGGCAGATCCATAATGGCCGTGGCTTCCTTTGTTGTGGAGTGGCTGTGAAACTCACTGCCAACAGACTAGGAAGTGCAGAGATGAATAGAATCAGAGGAGACTCTATGAAGTTGCTGGAAAGAGTTAGGATCAGCAAGATGAAGTCTTTTTTTTACTCAGAAGGACTTTGGTCTATGGGAGAGTTGAAGACAGCAGACAACCTGGGGGCTTTTTCCACTAGGGTTTGGAACCCTTCTAAGACCCCATTAGGAACCCAATTAGTACCTGATTGGTACCAATCAGGAAGGTCCTGTCCTCACCTGCACCCCATTGAAGGCCCATTCTGCAAGGCCCTGTCTCCACGAGGGCAGGGGAAATCTGGATTTAATGGGTCCTTCAGGCCCTTAAATCTGGATTTCATGTGGACCTGATTAAAGGTGTCTACAATGGGGTCTTCAGGCATCTTCAAGATCCAGATCTCCAGGAGGACCCCATCTCAAAGATCTTGAACATCTGGACCTTTGACTGCGCATGGAAAAAGGGAGCTGGATGGTTTTTTTTTTAAAGCATTAGATTAATTCCTGGAGGACAGGCGTGTCAATGGATTCCTATATACTACCCCCAGGATGGAGAGATAGGGGATGCAGGGTGCCTCTGAAGGTCATTTAGCAGGGAGTCAAGAGCAGGTGAAGGTTCTGCCCTCATCTTCTGCTTGAGAATGCCCATAATCAAATGGTGGGCCACTGTATGAGATAGGACGCTAGACTAGATGGGCTGCGGCCTGATCTAGCAGGGCTGCTCTTACACTCTTATGAAATTCCTAGGCTGCCAAATTCTCTGTCTCTTCGCCTTCCTCTCGTGCTTCTGCTGAAACATGACAGATAACACAACCACTGGTTAAGAAATGATTTAACTAGGGATGTGCACAAATATTTGGAACATTTGAAATTTGATTGAACTTGATTGAATTTGGACATTCAAACTCGAACCGAATGTCTCTAAATTCAAATTTAACATTCAAATGAAATTTTGAATCATTCAAGGCCTTCCTTATGAATTACTCGGATGTTCGTATGTGTATAGATAAGTATGCGTTACATACGTGACCATACTCATCTTATTTGTACCTGTATGCATTTGTACGTACATACAGGATGAAAGAGGGATGCTTACAGAATAAAAATGGGATGCGTACAGATGCGTACAGATGCATACGGACACATTTGAATGTTGTCATAAGAACATAACTTTAGAAAAGCCTTGCTGGATCAGGCCACAGCCCATCTAGTCCAGCATCCTGTCGCACACAGTGGCCCACCAAATGCTCATGGGCATCTCAAGCAGAGACAAGGACAAACCTTCTCCTGCTCTCGAGTTCCAGCAGATGGCCTTAGAAGCGCCCCAGTTCCTCCCCCCCCCCAGCCTGGAAGATGCACCTAGGCATTCGTTCTAGTAGCCATTGATACATCTGTCATCCATAAATTTGTCCAACCCTTCCTTAAAGCCATCTAGACTGGTAGCTGTCACCACCTTTTCCGGCAGCACATTCCATAAGCCGATGACCCTCTGGGTGAAGAAATACTTCCCCCTGTCAGACCTGACTCTCCTACCCATCAACTTCATAGATGCCCCCTGGTTCTAGTGTTGTGCGATAGAGAAAAGAAATTTCTCGACCTTCGTATCTTCAAATCCGAATCAAAAACTTGTACGAAAAGATTCAAACGCATTCGATTCAAACCAAATGTGAATGCATTCAAATTTTAAACATTCGAATTAATTCAAATCTTTGGATATTTGATTCAAATCGGATCGAATTCCCCAAAATTGCATTCGGGCACATCTCTAGATTTAGCCGGCATAGGATTTTAGAAGAACAAAGGATACAGTGCAAGACATTTAAGGCTGCTCCAGTGAGTTGTTTTTATCAGGAATCAGTGAAGGTTTGTTCTTAAAACACAAACAGCCGCTTGAAACCCCATGACTTGGCTTTGCTGTTCATTCAGGGTAGCATTTCTCTGCAAACTTAACTCTGCTTCAGTTTCTTAGTGTGGAGCTGGCTCTCTGCCAATACAAACTACCATGTAACTGCAGGAAAGAGCTGATTTTCTGCATTTAAAAATATTCCAGCACGCTGCATTTGACACACTGATGGCTGTAGGTGCTCTTGGAACCTGCCCTAGAACGACCATCAGACATCTTGTGTTTCAGATTAGCTGCTGTTGGAACGTCCTCAGTTTCCCTGGTGGATATGTAATGGTTGTATTTTCTTGCTCACCAGTGTTCTTGAAATATTCAAGACATTTGAAATTTGATTGAATTCCATCAAATTTGGGCATTCCAGTTTGAATTAAATGTCTTTAAATTCAAATTTAACATTCGAATGGATTTTTGAATCTTTGGAATCTTTCGTATGAATTATTCAGACATTTGTATGTGTATGGAAATGTAGGTATTACATATGTATCAGTACGCATCTTATTTGTATCCGTATGAATGTGTATGGATACATACTAGATGACAACGGGATGCGTACAGGATAAAAATGGGATGTGTACAAATACGTACTGGTGCGTACAGATGTGTATGAGTATTGTCGAAATTTGTATCTTTAAATACAAATAAAAAATGTGTACAATTATATTCAAATGTACTCGATTCCAATTGAATGTGACTACATTTGAATTTTAAACATCTGAATCGATTTGAATCTTTGGATATTCGGTTCAAACTGAATCCTGAAAATTGCATTTGTGCACATTGCTACGTCTATTGCCTAGAAATACAGTTCTTATTCATAAGATATTTGGAGGTACGCCTGGCCTTGCTGGAGATAATAAACAAATCTAGCAAACTTAGGAGGAGGGTTTAGTCTTCCTGTTTTTGGAAGAAGACCGAAAATGGGGTTTTGGAATGTATTGGCAGGATTTTTTTATGGTTGTTATTTTAACAAATATTTATAGATGATCATATTCTTTTGCTGTGAGCAACAGAGGATAACTGAGAGAGAAAGAGAAAGCACAAGATAACTTCTGCTGTTCTAATATGGAGGCCATGGGTGGGTTGTTTGGAGAAAAGTGTCAAGGTCCAGGTCAAACTCAGGAGTCAGCACCATGGATAGCTCCACACAAAGGAAATGGGTTAATTTGGCTATTAGGTTCACTTGGGGATAGAGAACTAAGCTGGGGCCTATTCGCACTACAGCCAGTAGTGCATGGCTAGTGAACATCTGGAGGGCATCTGCACTTTAAGGAGGCTGCTACAGCCTCCAGGTGTCCCTGACCTCCCTAGAAGTTTACTAATTGTTGATTACTGAAATCACAAAATCATGCTCCACTCCTTAACCAACGTTGACCAATACCTTACCTGGGGCGTCTGGGCAGTGGCCATCCCACCTCTTCCAGTGCTCCGGGGTTGTCTGAGGTGCCAGACAAGCCCGCTGGCACCTCAGATGACCATAGACATGACTGCAACTTAGGATGGATGCCCAAGTACCACCTCCAGGTTGGTTGGATACCTCTCAAGGCCATTTGCAGGGAGTCAAGAGCAGATGAAGGTTTAGCCTTTGTGAGCCAGTTTGGACTCTGATCTGGGAATGCTGGGTTTGATTCCGCCCTCCTACATGAAGCAAGCTGGGTGACCTTGGACTAGTCACAGCTCTCTTCTGAGCTCTCACAGCCCCACCTACCTCACAGGGTGTTCTGTTGTGGGGAGAAGAATAGAAAGCTTTGTCAGCCTCTTTGAGTCCCCTTGAATGGGTGAGAAAAGCAGAGTAGAAAATACAATTCTTCTTCCTCCATGAAACCAACTGGGTAGCCTTGGGCTAGTCACAGCTCTCTTCTGAGCTCTCACAGCCCCACCTACCTCACAGGGTGTCTGTTGTGGGGAGAAGAACAGAAGGTTTGTCAGCTGCTTTGAATCCCCTTAAATGCGTAAGAAAAACAGGGGAGAAAAGCCAACTCCTTCTTCTTCTTCTTCTTCCTCCTTCTCCTCCTCTTAATTGATGATTTCAAATTCTGCTCCATCCATTCCAAACTCGGATTAGACAGACAGGTCCTATTTTTGCCTCTACTTTGAAAGAAACCATTAGCAACAGACGGGAACCGAAGGGCCCCATTGGCTTCTGAAAATCCTTGCTCCTCTGATGTGGCTGAAGATATTATTTGCTGGACCCACACCTCATGCATGCAAAATCGGGACAACAATGCCCTGGCAGAAAAGCATCATGCTCCTCTAGTGCGGCAGCAAAGTCTAGCCTGCCTAAAGAAAGGTTTTAAGATGATTCCCTGCCTTCTAAATGTGTGTGGGAAAACAAACATGGTTTAATTATTCTAAGATTAGCAGCCTCCTCCAATGAATTTGATAGCAGCTGCTGGAATTCATTGAGATGTCTCCCTGGTGAAGAGCCAGGCCTTTCAGCAAAGACAACAGCGGAAGAGCCCCGGCACACCAATCAACTTTCGTTTGCCTTTGCGGAAACCAGTGAAGGTCAAAGAGTTTGCATGTCTGTTGGAACTGAAAAGCCAGCTTTGAGAAATAGATGCATTGAGGAATAGTCCCAGCTCTCAGGCGTCGGCCTCCCTCGTGAGACGAGGGGCATCTTTTCTTTGCTGGGGGACGCTGCCATTCAGCGCCCTTGACTCGGATTGTCCAAGCTGAAAAGTAACTAATTATCCCGACTGCAACCGTTAATGGCGAGGGTGGCTGGAGGTTTCATTATGGTTACGGCTAAGCATCCAATCTGGAGAGCGTGTGGGAATTTTGCACTACGGTTATGTACAGTACCTATGGAGAGTTCTTGGGCACAAGAGCATGTTTTGTTCTGGGTACAACAGGTGTCCCTTGATTTTGCTTTGCTGGAAAGAACTGGTTTCTTTTCAGAGATATGGGACTCAGGCAGACAGAGAGACCAGGACACCGTCAAATCACAGAACTGATTCCTATGAGTGCTTTCTTCTAATAATGCATGCCTACCTTCTATATCTGCGAAGGTATTTAAATGCTTGCACAAAATCCTCCCTTCCTTCCTTCCCTTCTAGTTTGGTCTAGTGGTTAGGGAGCCATACTCTTACCTGAGAGTGCTGGGTTTGATTCTGCCCTTCCTATGAAGCCAGCTAGGTGACCTTGGGCTAGTCACAGCTTTCTTCTGAGCTCTCACCTACTTCACAGGGTGTCTGTTTTGGGGAGAAGAACAGAAGGTTTGTCAGCCGCTTTGAGTCCCCTTAAATGGTGAGAAAAGTGGGGTAGAAAAGCCAACTCCCCTTGTCCTTCTCCTCCCTCCTTCCCTTCCTGTGAGCCAGTTGGTCTAGTGGTTATGGAGCTGGACTCTTATCTGGGAATACTGGGTTTGATTCTGCCCTCCCCCATGAAGCCAGCTGGGTAACCTTGGGCTAGTCACAGCTCTCTTCTGAGCTCTTACAGCCCCATCCACCTCACAGGGTGTTCTGTTGTGGGGAGAAGAACAGAAGCTTTGTCAGCCACTTTGAATCCACTTAAAATGGGTGAGAAAAGCAGGATAGAAAAGCCAACTCTTCTTCCTCTTCCTCTTCCTCTTCCTCTTCTTCCTCCCTCCCTCCCTCCCTCCCTCCCACCCACCCAATAATCTACCACTTCTCTTAAATGCTGCCTGGTTATTTATTTATTTATTTGGCCACTTTTGTTCAGAATGGCTGATTTATTCATTCTCCAGTTCTATACCATGAAAGACCTACTGTTCACGAAGCAGCACTGATTTGCTGGTCTTCTGAGTTTGGATTTTTTTCCCTTTCTAAATCCCATACTTTTGGAACTTGCCACATACTAGGCCAACATGCAAATGGCATATCCCCGTTCCGGGATACAATCCAGAATAAGACCGAGTACAGAAAGAGCCATATAAGTTGCCACATCCTTCATGTCCAACCTCTGGAAAGAACTTTGAATTTCTCTTGTCCTTCTGCATAAAAGTCAAACTGAGCTTTCTATAGGATGATCACTGCAGCAATACAGTACCTTGGGAATGCATTAGGAAGCAAATGTTTAGAATTTATAGGACAAGATGGTGCGTGCTGGCGTGCTTTTAAAATGATGAATGAGGATATTGCCCAGATGCTTTGGGTGCATCTTTTGAACCTGGATGCTGAATATCTGTCATCCAGTTGTGGTTGCTTTTAAGTAACACGCGGCACCTTTTCACGTGCGGTTGATTTATCAAATGACTTCACTCAACCCCCCCCCCCACCTTCCTATTTTGCTTGGGTGGTCTTTTCAAGGACTCAGGGTGTAACCCATAAGGTGGGACCAACTCCTGCCATATCTCTCTTCCTCCTGAGGACCTCAGTTTTTTAATGCATGTTTTCCTTCTACTTAAGGCTTCATTTGCAATGAAAGGAAGGTGATCCCCCTCTCCTTGAATAAACATACAAGAGCATTTTGAATTTCCAGGCCAAAGAAAGTTGCTGAACGAGATTTTCCTTTCTCTTTGCTGGAATTTTGCTTTGTACATTTGCATACACGGACAACATTTTGTTCATTATCTGCTCATTCCGTTAGCTCCAGCCGGCTGGGAAAAGTTGGTCTACTCTACTGTTATCTAACTTTTCATCTTTCCTATTGTGTCAAATTTGGAACTTCAGGCATATTTTATAACACATTATTTTTTTAAATAAGGGACCTTGTTCCCATTAGCTTGCTGAAATGCTGGATGTTCCACTGGTCATAAATTTAATGTGCTAAAATGCCACAGACTAGGGGTATGCGCAACATGCAATTTTTGACATTTGATTTGAATCAAATATCTGAATATTCAAATAGGGAAAAATGAATGTATTCAAATTTAAATCTATTTGAATACATTCATATCCATTCATACGAATATTCGATTCGTATTTGATGATACGAATGTCGACAGCATTCATATGTGTCTGTATGCATCTGTACACATCTGTACACATCCCATTTTTATCCCATATGCATTCCGCTTTCGTCCTGTATGTATTTGTACAAATGCATACGGATACGAATAAGGTGTTTATGGATACACATACGAATATCCAAGTAATTTGTACAAATGATGCAACACATTCTAATTTGTTCACAAGTTAAAAAATGAATGTGTAGACATTCAATTCAAATTCTATTGAATTAAGTCAAATTTCAAATGTTTCTACTATTCTTGCATGTCCCTACCACGGACTCTTTACTCAGTCCATTTAATTGTCTTGTTTTCAGAATACTTTTGACTTCTGCCTCCACCTATTCTTTCCCCCAAAAAACACATAAGCTGCATTCACACGTGAGTTTTAATCCAGCTTCAGTCCACTTTCAGGGTGAAAGTACACATCAGCAAAGTGGCAAGCTGGTTTCTCTCAGCATTATCTGACTCAGAGAATCCACCTCTGGGTGAGCTAACGTGAAAAGAAAATGACTCTTCATTTTGCTGATGCGTTCTTCTGCTCCGAAAGTGGACTGAAGCTGGATTAAATCTTATGTGTGAATGCAACTATACTTCCCCCTCCTCCTCCTTCATTGTAGATGCTGATGGCCAAGAAACACACCACCTTGGACAAAGTTTGGCTCACAAGCATGCAATTTTATGGAACTCACTGTGGTTTAATTAAAATGTTACTGTTATAGCAACCTAGAAAGAAAGGGCGTGGATAAAAGAAAAATATCATCGGAAATAATGTGATAAACGGGTTCAGGCCCCACGTCTGATGTTATTACTTCTCTTGCAAACCCAGCTGGAGTGCAAAAATGTAGAATATTCCAAAATATTTTTAATGGACCTCTTTAAACAGTGGGAACGTTCTTGCTGGCCAGCACTGGCCACAAGCTAATCAAAATGTAGCATTTTAATTAGGTGTGACCTAATCAACTTTCCCTGCTCAGCTGGCAAAGAAAATATTTCTTTCAGTGCACAGTATAATTAAAAGAGTTTCTGAATTGTTTCCATGGTCTCTTGTTCTCTCATAAACTGGGTTGTTCAAAACTGCCATAAATATTTCCTGCTTTCTAGTGCTCCCAAACTACACTGTTGGATTCTCTCTTTCCACCCTTCTTTTTTTTGAAGGAAGTCAGTGTGTTTAATTAAGTTCCAGTCCTGATGTAGCAACGCGGTAGCATGCATTAGTTGTCAGGAACAACATACCGAAAGCTTGCGATAATGACGCCAGTTCAAGACAGACGTGCTAACTTCGGTTTAAATATATTTGCCGGGCAAAATCTGATCACAACCCTTCACAAAGCTAATGACAAGGGCTGTGCACAAATGCAATTTTTTGGGATTCTATTCCATTCCATTGAAATAAAATATCAAAAAATTTGAATTGAATGGAATCCTTACAATTTGAATCAAATCAAATTCTATTCGGATTGAAGCAAATTCGAATCTATTAATTTAAATTTTCGATTTGAATTTGTACTTAGGAATTTGCGCTTCTTCCTAGGTCACCCAGTGCCAGTACCGGAAGGCCTTTTCCTTCCCCCCTGAAAAGCTATTGTGGTTTCCGGGGAGCACCAGAGGCCTGCCCGCCCTACCACCTGCCTTCCATGTGCCCCCTTACCATTTGGGGTGGCCTCTGGCGGTGTCTGAGGCCTTTTTCAACATGGTCCAGAGCCCAAAATAGGCCTTCTGGAGTGCAAGTAAACCCAGAAGTGCCTTAGAAGAAGGTGTTGTGGTGCCGAGGACAGGTGAGTGGGTGGTGGGTGGGAATGGAGGGGTGGTGGGAGGTTGTATTTGTTTTGTACACAAATATTTGTTAGAATATTTGTGCACAAATACGAATACCCCCACCTTTCTAGTGGTCTAGTGGTTAGGGAGCCAGACTCTTATCTGGGAATGCCGGGTTTGATTCCGCACTCCCCCATGAAGCCAGCTGGGTGACCGTGGGCTGGTCACAGCTCTCTTCTGAGCTCTCACAGCCCCACCTACCTCACAGGGCGTTCTGTTGTGGGGAGAAGAACAGAATCTTTGTCATCCGCTTTGAGTCCCCTTAAATGGGTGAGAAAAGTTGGGTAGAAAAGCCAACTCTTCTCCTTCTTCTCCTTCTCCTTCTCCTTCTCCTTCTCCTCCTCCTCCTCCTCCTCCTCCTTCTTCTTGTGGGAGTGGGATTCAACCAAAGCCAAATTTTCTGAATGTGAGAAATGGCCTCGTATATACCCCTAGTATTCACACACCCCAGCCTGGTTGTGGTGATGAAAACTATCACCTTCCGTTCTTGCGCACGGAAAGTGGATAATGAAGGAGCTGTTCCTGGCCCCCTCCCTAGTTTAAACAAAATCCTCTGAAAGGCAATAGAAGCTGACTTGGTTGAGCACTTGGCACCTGCTTAAAACACATCTGAGCACCAAAGCATTTTGCTGCTGTTTACTGTTCTTAGCGCATTGATTTTTATGCTCTTTGGGTTGGACCCATCTTGTTCTTTTGGTTATTTCCCTGCCATCAGCCACCCCGGGATTCCTAATGAAGGGTCTTAATAAAAATGTTTGTGATGCGGAAAGGAAAAGCTTGCAGGTTTCACGGTTTCATGAGAATACGGAGACCAGGGGGAAAGCGTTGCTCTGCACATCTGGAAGGCATTTGTTATGTGCTGGAACAGCTTATGCAAGGAATGTAAACTTCAGGATCATGTGCTGTTCATGTCTCCACTGATTGTATCATTTGATCTCTGACAGTGGCTATTATGTTGCCGAAATTCTAGCACAAGGATGTGTAAATGAAAGCATGGTGGGAAAGATGAAGGCCGCAGAATTTCCCATCTGATAACGCGGGCAAGCGGCACCACGCACGAGGAGGCGCTGGCGGCGGAGGGGTTCTTGGGGTGTGCCTGTTCTCTTGGACATTGTGGAAACTGGATGAGGCTCCGTTGGTCTGATCCTGCACAGTTCTTACTAACAGCTGGGTACTGCTAGGGAATAGGCGTGTGCACAAATGGGGGCTCTTTTTGCATTAGATTAGTATCGAATCAAATGTAAGAAAACCCATAAGGTTTTGAATGATCCCCTTTGAGTGTGGTAGGTTTCCATTTGCTATGAATGTATTCATACGGATATCTGATACGAACGCATATGTATCCAATACCTATCCAATACGCATCCTGTGACATATGTGCTCTGAAGAAGAAGAGGAAGAGTGGGCTTTTCTACCCCGCTTTTCTCACCCATGTAAGGGGACTCAACACTTTCTCTTCTTCTCCCCACAACTGAACACCCTATGAGGTGGGTAGGGCTTTGAGAGCTCAGAAGAGAGCTGTGACTAGTCCAAGGTCACCCCACTGGCTTCATGGAGGAAGAAGAGTTGGCTTTTCTACCCCACTTTTCTCACTCATTTAAGGGGACTCAAAGTGGCTGACAAACCTTCTGTTCTTCTCCCCACAACTGAACGCCCTGTGAGGTAGGTGGGGCTTTGAGAGCTCAGAAGAGAGCTGTGACTGGCCCAGAGTCACCTAGCTGGCTTCATGGAGGAGAGTAGAATCAAACCCACTATTCCCAGTCCAGCTCCCTAACCACTAGACCAAACTGAAAGCGTCCAATCTGCCCTGAATCCACTTTGAATCTGCTCTCAATCCATGTCGAATGCACTCTGGATCCGTTGGAGACATGACTGGCGCAGCCACTTTCCCTCTTCCCCAGGTTCACGAGTGTTCTGAAGCATTAGTACGAATATGAATGTTCAATGCATGAATGTCATAACGTCATTCAGTGCATGTACACATGTCCAGATTTGTGAGAATTTGTACGAATATCGAATCTTACAAATATTCACACACATCCCTCCTAGGGAAAACTGTGTTTCCAAAGGTATTGCCATACCGTCAAGTGTGGATCCTCATTCCACCATCGGTGGCTATTTCTGCACTTGTGGGTTGAACAGTCCAACTGGAAGAGCTTCAACTTTCCCGGTTCCCAGCTGGAGCTCTGCAGCAGGTCCAGAACAAGCTGTCTGCACTTGGAAGGCCTGCTCTGGGACAGGACCCTTGCTTCTTCGTGTTGTGTTTTATCGGTTAGGATCCGAGCCCCATAAGACAATACTAAGGCAATTATAGTATGAATGTTCCTAAATTGCACAGGTGGCGGGTTTTGCAGAGTCCAAAGAATGAGTCTATTGCAGAAATCTGGACGTGTCTGGTCTAATGTCTGATCTTTTGCACCTGACATGGTCCTTCCAATAGACAGTCCGCACAAAGTCCCTAAACACTTTGCTGTCTCAACATCCCTTAGGTCCGTTGATAGGAGTGTGACTCCAAACATTCGGGAGCTCTTGGCCAACAGAGTAGGGGGGTGCATGAATTGTTTTTGGCAAATGTTCAAAAACCTATATTCATAAGAACAGATCACATTCAGATGTGGAAAAATTCTATTTGATATGAAGATATTTGTATGTATTGGTACCAACATTTGATATGTATATGATATGAACAGATGTGTATCTGGTACGAATAGATACATATCTGATATGAGCAGAAACGTATGAATAGATACGTATTGGATCCAATATGAACAGATGCGTATCTGATACAAATAGATACGTATCCGGTATGAACAGATACGTATCTGATACAAATAGATACATATCTGATATGAGCAGATACGTATGAATAGACACGTATTGGATCCAATATGAACAGATGCATATCTGATACAAATAGATACGTATCTGGTATGAACAGATACATATCTGATACAAATAGATACATATCTGATATGAGCAGATACATATGAACAGATACGTATTGGATCCAATATGAACAGATACGTATCTGATATGAATAGATACAGAAGTATTGCAGGTGACCTCCACAAAACAGCTATATACTCCAAAGTTTGGGAAAAGATAATTGATCAGTCTGCAGAAATTGTTCACTGCTTGCTTTCTCCCCTGCTTTCCAGAACTGATGAAGTAGCTGGAGGAACCGAGCTCTGATATGATTAGGCTGTGGCCACACTTGAAGGTTTAATTCAGCAATCTTCTAAGGACTTACAGGGTGTTTTCCCACTGTCACTAGAAGTACCCATTAAGTAGCCATTAATGGGTACTTAATGCCATTTTTGTACCCATTAATGGGCACTTAATGGGTACTTCTAGTGACAGTGGAAAAATGCCCATACCTCACAGGGTGCCTGTTGTGGGGGGAAGAACAGAAGGTTTGTCAGCTGCTTTGAGCCCCCTGAAATGGGTGAGAAAACTGGGGTAGAAAAACCAACTATCCTCCTCCTCCTCCTCCTCCTCCTCCTCCTCCTTTTCTTTAATGTAAATTCACCCCCTTCGTTCTCTGTTAAGCCTGGTTATGCATTGATATATTCTCACTAAAAATCATTACTTACATGGAGTTCCATAATCAACAAAATAAATTTTCCCCAGACATCTTCTGCCTAACTCCCTCCATGAGCCACTGAAGACATGATTATGTGAGCCAGTTTGGTCTAGTGGCTAGGGAACTAGACTCTTATCTGGGAATACAGGGTTTGATTCCACCCTACCCCATGAAGCCAGCTGGGTGACCTTGGGCTAGTCACAGCTGTCTTCTGAGCTCTCACAGCCCCACCTGCCTCAAAGGCTGTTCTGTTGTGGGGAGAAGAACAGAAGGTTTGTCAGCCACTTTGAGTCCCCTTACATGGGTGAGATGAGTGAGGTAGAAAAGTCAACTCTTCTTCCTCCACAAAGCCAGCTGGGTGACCTTGGGCCAGTCACAGCTCTCTTCTGAGCTCTCACAGCATGTTTTGTTGTGGGGAGAAGAACAGTTTGTCAGGCGCTTTGAGTCCCCTTACATGGGTGAGAAAAGTGGGGTAGAAAAGCCAAATCTTCTTCCTCCAAGTCACAGCTCTTCTTCTCCTTCTTCTCCTTCTTCTCCTTCTCCTTCTTCTTCTCCTTCTCCTTCTTCTTCTCCTTCTCCTTCTTCTTCTCCTTCTTCTCCTTCTTCTCCTTCTCCTTCTTCTTCTGAGAAGCTAAGGGCAGGTCTTAAAACCTGGAGAGATTTTGTGTGGTGGTAGACAGACTACCTCACTGTGGTGGTAGACAGACTATCTCACTGCGACTCTTAATCTGTGTGGCTTTCTTGTCTGACCTGGGTTTGGCGTTCTCTTCTTCCTGGGAACCTGGACCTCTCATAGCAGAGGTGCCAGGAAATGAAAATGCATCTTTGGAGTTCGTAAGAAGGAGGGGGAATCCACAGCCTCCTGGTGAAAGCTGAGCATGGCTGCATATTTGCTTTGGGGTAGACATGTAGCAGATGTTTAAGGCATCGAACTGAAGCCCCGTCTTGCCTTATAAATCTGCCTCTTTCGCCCCTTTCAAAAGCAGCCTGTGTGGGCGGCCCGTAAGGAAAAGCACCTAATTTAAAGAGCTGTGGTGGCTTTTGAACCGCTTGTAGAGCTTAAAATTTACCTTTGCCATCGGGGTATGTACTGTACATAATACGTATCGGATACATATGTCAGATTTATTATGAGATACGTATCGGATACGTACTTTGAATATGTATTGGATACATATTCATTCGTATCTGATACATATTATTTGTATCGGATATTCAAACAAATTCGCATGAATAAAATTTTACCACCTTCAAAAGGGTCTATTTTAGGTACGAATATGAATTCTCTAACATTTGATCCATTACAAATCAAATGCAACCCCCCCACACACACATTTGTGCACATCCCTTCTAGTCACAGCTCTTTTCTGAGCTCTCACAGCCTCACCTACTTCCCAGGCTCTCTGTTGTGGGGAGAAGAACAGAAGGTTTGTCAGCCACTCTGAGTCCCTTTAAATGGGTGAGAAAAGCAGGGTAGAAAAGCCAACTCTTCTTCTTCCTCCATGAAGCCAGCTGGGTGACCTTGGGTGAGTCACAGCTCTCTTCTGAGCTCTCACAGCCCCACCTACCTCACAGGCTGTCTGTTGTGGGGAGAAGAACAGAAGGTTTGCCAGCCGCTTTGAGTCCCCTTAAATGGGTGAGAAATGTGGGGTTGAAAAGCCAACTCTTCTTCTTCTTCCTAGACTTTTGAAAATGTTCTTTATCACCTTTACTTGAAACATAAAGAAGAACAATGGTAAAAAATAAATAATAAGAAAACACCGGCTGGCCCACAGTGTTGCAAAAACACTCTGATCAAGTCGTTTCTAAAGCTATTTTTACATAAGAATTAATTGCCACTTGAGCTAATTGAAATAAGGGCCATTAATCTTAACCTTGGCTCTAGCATCTGAGTCATGGCTATAATTTCCACCATTTGGGGGAGAGATCCATTGTGTGCTCCATGTTTCTGTTTCAGGAATAGTTGCGCTCATATTCGATACAACTTATTTGTGCTTTTAAAAAAACATAACATACCAAAAACCACGAGGCCCGAAACTAGTTACAGTCTGGGTACCCTGGTTTAATATTAGACTCAGAAGACAAATGGTGTCCATGATCTTTGTCAGTTTATGTCTGCTACCAGAAGCTGGAGGTGAATCTTGGGCTGTGGTCACACTGAAAGTTTAATCTGGCTTCAGTCCACTTTTGGAGTGAGAGAACACATCAGCAAAGTGACAAGCTGTTTTCTTTCAGCGTTAAATAACTCCGAAAATTCACCTTGGGATAGAGAATGTGGGAAGAAAATGACTGGTCACCTTGCTGATGTGTTCTCTCACTCCAAGAGTGGACTGAAGCTGGATTAAAACTTAGGTGTGACCACAGCCCAAAGAAAAGGCTGCAGCCACATCTTCACTTAGCATTTCTGGTGTCTCCAAGGGTCAAAGAAGGTTTTTGCGCATTTCCGTCTCTATTTTTGATGGCAGTGGTCACCTTCAAAGTATTGGTGTGGACTAGAGGTGTGTGCGAATGCAGTTTTTGGGATTCAATTTGATTCGAATAAAATATCCAAGAATCCAATTCAAATCTTTAAAATTTGAATTTACCCATATTCAATTCAGATCTATCTGTTTGAATTTTCAGTTTGCACAAATGCAATTTTTGGGACTCAATTCAATTTGAATCAAATACCCCCAAAATCCAATTCAAATCTTTAAAATTTGAATTTACCCAGATTCAATTCGAATTAAGCAAATTCAGATCTATTTGTTTGAATTTTCGGTTTGCATGAATGCAATTTTTGGGATTCAATTCGATTCGAATGACTTATCCAAAAATCCAATTCAAATCTTTAAAATTCGAATTTACCCAGATTCAATTCGAATTAAGCAAATTTGGATCTATTTGTTTGAATTTTTGGTTTGAATTAGCACTTACGAATGTCACCAACATTCTTATGTGCCCGTACACATCATTACACATCCCATGTGCATCTGTACATGTCCGTATGCATCCCATATTTATTCTGTATGCAACCCATTTTTGTCCCGTGCGGATCCATACGAATGTGTACGGATGTGGGAAAGATGCGTACATGCAAGTATGAATAGATTCAAAAATATGAAATTCGTTTGAATGTTTGAATTCAAATTCATGGACATCCTATTGGAATTCGAATGTCAACATTTGGACAAATTCAGTTGAATTTTGAATGTCTTTGAATATTCATGCACATCCTTAGTGTGGATTGTTTTCTAGTGAATTTTTTCATGGAGGTGTTTCCACTGCAGAGAGCTTTCTTCCTGCACTGCCAGAAAATGGTGCCTCCTTACTCCGAAAAGGAGGTGAGCAGGGTGGACAGATGGGCTCTCTCTCTCCATCTGCTCCAAATGAATGTGTGTGGAAGGTACCTTGGAAGCGCATCCAAGTCAGCCTGTCATGACAGCATCCTCTGTCAAAGGGCAGTGAGCGTCTTTGGAGGGACTTTGATACGCTTCCAAGATGCAAAGGGTGAGGCATGCTGCATTTACAGGAGCGCCTGTGGCTCTTGCACACATACGAATGTGTATAGATGTGGGGAAGATGCGTACGTACACGTAGAAACGTTGTCGACATTCGTATGTGCAGATCCGAATAAATTTGGTAAATCCGAATCGAATCTTGTTAAATTCGAATGTAAAAGAATCAAACTGAATCAGATTTTTGGGTATTCAGTTCGATTCGAATAGAATGTAAAAACAACAACAACAACAACAACAACCATCCGTGCACGTCTCTAGAGGATTGTCAGTTTGATCCCCAGTGTCTCCTTGAAAGAAGGCAACAGCAAACCACTTCTGTATCTCTGCCAATAAAACCACCTGGAGATGCCTGTGCAGACAACCAGGAGCTGGCCACGATTCCAGTTTGGTCTAGTGGTTAGGGAGCTGGACCCTGATCTGGGAATACTGGGTTCGATTCCACCCTCCCCCATGAAGCCAGCTGGGTGACCTTGGGCTAGTCACAGCTCTCTTCCGAACTCTCACAGCCCCACCTAGGGTGTCTGTTTTGGGGAGAAGAATAGAAACTTTGCCAGATGCTTTTAGTCCCCTTAAATGGGTGAGAAAAGTGGGGTAGAAAAGCCAACTCTTCTTCTTCTTCTTCTTCTTCTTCTTCTTCTTCTTCTTCTTCTTCTTCTTCTTCTTCTTCTTCTCCTCCCATGATATGCAGCCCACAAAAAAATATTTGAATAAGCTGTGAAACAGTCACCTCTCTTATAGTTATTCTAACATTTTATAGAATTGACCACAAAACTGTCCGGGTTTTGCCCAGTGCATCAGGAATAATAGAACTGGATTAATTTCTCCTTGGATTGCTGTCTTTGGGTTCTTTGCAATGTAGATAATGCTTTAGGAATTTGCTTTATTCCTGGTTCTTATTTTTAAAGTTTCCTTTTGGGATGCAGGAGCAGTGGTGTTCTCTTACCCCAGCTGTGCAAAGTATAATCCATTGTGTTTGAATCTTGGTTTCAATTAAGCCTCCAGATTTTCAGCCAAATACTTCATTTGGCTATCAGTTGTGTAGTGCTAAAGTCTCTCTCTCTCAGCAGCCTTTACAATTATATGGGCCCCAAATCTGGTATTTCTCCAATAAATGAACAGTAAAATGTATCTAGTGATTAAACATTATTCCTAGCAACATATTCCTTGTGCACATGACTGATGTTTTTATTTTTCCATCTTGCTCCAGAGGCTGTTAGGCAGGAGTTGGACCCTAGCCGAGAAATAATGGTTGTTGGTCGGTATGTCCACAAAGATTCATAACATTCGAAATCCGTACAAATTAGGCCAAATTCGGACATTCATATTCAAACCGAATGTTGGCGCATGCGAAGAGATTGAAATTCAAATTCAAATTGAACGTTTTGATACATTCATATGGCACTCGTACAGAATTGCATTGGCTGCTGATTCAGTTCCAGTCCCAATTCAAGGTGTTAACTCTGACTTATAAAGCCCCAAATGACTTGGGCCCCAGGGATCTAAGGAGTGCCTACTCCCATATCGACCTGCCCGTGCCTTAAGATCTGGAGGGGAGGCCCTCCTGGTTGTCCCACCACCCTCAGCAGCAAAAGGGGTGAGCAACTGGGAGCGGGGCCTTCTCAGTGATGGCCTCTAGGCTATGGTATAGTCTCCCCCTTGAGGTGCTTCAGTCACCTTCATTGTACACATTTTGGAAGGCAGTGAAGACACACCTCTTTGCCCTGGCCTTGGGTTCAATGGGGATACACTTTTCCCTTCCCACTTGCAGATGCTGTTTTAATACATACTGTTATTGTTTTAATATATGTCTGATTGTAAATGTTGTTACCTGTCCGGAGACCTTCAGGTATAGGGTGGGATGGACAGACAGACAGACAGACAGACTGATGGGTGGATGGACGGACGGATGGATGGATGGATGGATGGATATGGAATTGAACATTTGTATTGAATTCGAATCCTACCACAATCGAAGGGGATCTATTCGAACAAATACAAATTTTCTTGCACTTGACTCAATATGGATCAAATACAAAAAAACACATTTGTACAAATTGAATTAAAACTAAAATTGTGCACATCCCTACTTGATTAGTCTCTTATAAATCTTCTTAAGTATTCTGATCTACTGGACAGGGCCTACTGACCATTTCACTATCCTCAGAGCTTGAGGGGGGAGTGCAATGGGAAGAGGCCTTGTTGGTAGTGGCTCCCAAACTGTGTGATGTCCTGCTCCTTGGAGGAGCACCATATACGTTAGTTCACATCTTCTGGTAATAGGTGAAGATTCACCTCTTTATCTGTGCCTTTAGGTAATGGTTAAGAGATAATGGATATCAATATTGGATTTTGTTTGAACTACTTTATTAAAATTATTGTTATTATCATCATCATCATTTAATAGTAATAATGATAATGATGATGATGATGATGATGAGGTGGCTTTTCTACCCCGCTTTTCTCACCCATTTAAGGGGACTCAAAGTGGCTGACAAAGCTTCTATTCTTCTCCCCACAATAGAATACCTTGTGATGTATGTGGGGCTGTGAGATCTCAAAAGACAGCTGTGACTAGCCCAAGGTCACCCAGCTGGCTTCATGGGGGAAGAAGAAGAGCTGGCTTTTCTACCCCACTTTTCTCACCCATTTAAGGGGACTCAAAGTGGCTGACAAAGCTTCTATTCTTCTCCCCA
The DNA here is from genome assembly GCA_023333525.1 of Aspidoscelis tigris stejnegeri. Classification (NCBI taxonomy): domain Eukaryota; kingdom Metazoa; phylum Chordata; class Lepidosauria; order Squamata; family Teiidae; genus Aspidoscelis; species Aspidoscelis tigris. Next base: position 9,711,575 of record JALMGA010000017.1, on the reverse strand, counting down.
CAATAGAATACCTTGTGATGTATGTGGGGCTGTGAGATCTCAAAAGACAGCTGTGACTAGCCCAAGGTCACCCAGCTGGCTTCATGGGGGAAGAAGAAGAGCTGGCTTTTCTACCCCACTTTTCTCACCCATTTAAGGGGACTCAAAGCAGCTGACAAAGCTTTTATATTCTTCTCTCCACCCTGTGGGGTGGGGTGGGCTGTGAAAGCTCAGAAGAGAGCTGTGACTAGCCCAAGGTCACCCAGCTGGCTTCGTGCAGGAGGGCGGAATTGAACCCGGCATTCCCAGATAAGAGTCCGGCTCTCTAACCACTAGACCAAACTGGCTCACAACTGATGATGATGATATAGGATATACAAATATAAATTTAAAAAAATTACAAGTACGGAATTAAAGTTTTATGGTCAAGTGACCAAAATGAATGAACGAATCACAGTGCATTGCAACAGGCTGTCTGGAAAATGAAATACTAATCCATGCAAATTGCCTCGATTTGGGGGTGGTGGCGCTGAACCTCTCTTGGACTTCTTTCTGTCCCCGAGTTGCCCTCTCATTGCCAGTTGGACATGAACTTGTATCCCCTTTTCCTGAAAACCCAGAGCCTTGGCATGGAGCGTCCATAACTGGTGTGATGAACTTCCTTAGCATAACGGCAAAGGCCCGGAGAGAATGCTGGAGAACTTAATGGTTTGTTTTAAGAAGAGATTAATGTTGAAGATAACGGCTCCATCATGACAGTATCCCGAAAGCTGGTCTGTACGGGAATGGGTTTCAATAACATGAGAAATAGGTTCAAACTGAGGTTGTCTGACGTTTGTCGTCAAACTGGAAACCTGGAAGGGATGGTGATGCCTTATAAACGGGCTTTTGTTCTTCAAGAATTGAATTGCGGCTGTCAGAAAAGCAGGAGGTATCCTTTCTCTCTCCCTCTTTCCTCTCCTTCTCTCTCGGAAAACCTGGGATAAGACCAAATTTCTGTCATCGGAATACAGACGACTGGAGTCAGGCCAGACAAAATAAGGGCTTAAGTTCAAATCTAGGCAGGTGACAAGGGTGAACTTGACTTTCGATTCAGCATCTCTTTGTCATCTTAACTAAGAAGGAGGAGATAATGATTTTACCACAATGAGAAAGCCAGTAAAGGAATAAATACTTAGAGACGTTTTCAGAAGTATGTGAAAAGGAACCTGATTCAAGGCCAGAATTTCCTCTCCTGCTTCCTTACCCTATCTGCAAATAATTCAATGGAGAAACTTTGTTTCTCTTTCTCTCTGTCTTCCTTTGAGCTACACTCTGGATTTGTCATGGAAGATCTCAGACTGAGACTTCTCAAGAGTCTACGCAAAAATGTCTTTGTATGTGGTGCTTTCCGTAAAAAACACAGCATCTCTCAAACATCTAGGCCTCTTCGGTCTGGAGAGACGGCGTTTTAAGAGGAGACCTGAATCATGCACGGTATAGAAAAGGTGGATAAAGAACATTTCTTTTCTCTGTCACACAACACTAGAACCAGGGGGCCTCTACGAAGCTGATGGGTAGGAGAGTCGGATCCAACAAGGGGAAGTATTTCTTCACCCAGAGGGTCATCAGATTATGGAATTTGCTGCTGGAAGAGGGGGTGAGAGCTACCAGTCTAGATCGCTTTAAGGTAGGGTAAGACAAATTTATGGATGACAGATGTATCAATGGCTACTAGAATGAATGCCTAGGTACATCTTTCAGTCTGGGGTGGGGTGGGGTGGGCAGAAGCAGGACATTTCTAAGGCCATTTGCTGGGATTCAAGAGCAGGAGAAGGTTTGTCCTTGTCTCTGTTTGAGACGCCCATGAGCATTTGGTGGGCCACTGTGTGTGATGGGATGCTGGACTAGATGGGCTGTGGCCTGATCCAGCAGGGCCTCTCTTATGTTCTTATGTTCTTATGTAAAAATCTAGGCTAGATCTACTCCTGTATGTAGCAGATACCATTTCTATCTAGAATTCTCCGGTGAATGGGACGGGTTGGGTTGATCATCTGATTGTTTTTGGTGGAAACTCTTCTCAAAGATCATGGGACTTCCTTCAGAATAATGGAAGTGGTTCTTTCTCCTGGACAGTTCAATAGTCTGGTGCAACCTTCTTCTGTGGAAATGCTGGGAGACCAGTCCTTCTTAGGTCACTTGTTTGAGGCTATCTAATCATAGCTGATCTATTGTGATATTATAGATTGACTTCCTTCAGACAGACTAGTTTTCTATGGTTCTGTGGTTTCTTAGGTCTACTGGGGAGGTTTTCACCTCTGTCTTTAATGATTTAGGGATGTGTTCAAATTTTTTTTGCATTTGAATTTGAGTCGAATTGAATATCCAAAAATGCGATTCAATTCAGCGTTTAGAACCCGAACAAAATCCAGTTCAAATGGAATACATTCAAATCTACTCGTTCGAATGTTAGATTCAAATCTGAAAATACAAATGTCGACAACATTTGTGTTTGAAGATACGGCTGTCGACAACATTCGTATGTGTTGTATGTATCTGTATGCAATTCGTACGCATCCCGTTTTATCCCGTACGCATCCCGTTTTTGTTCTGTACCATCAGCGCAAATGTGTAGAGAGAAATGCGTATGAGATTTCTATGTATTACATATGTATCTGTGCTTTTGAATGTTTTGAATCATTCAAACGAGTGTTTTGGAACATGCAAAATTCATTCAACTGTTTAAATTCGAATGTGTAGACATTCTATTTGAATTCAGATGTCCACATTGGATGGAATTCGATCAACTTTCAAATGTTTAGAACATTTCTGCATATCCTTAAACTGGTTCTGTCCATCTACTTACTGGTGGGCTTCTTCCATGACTTTATACCAAGACTTTAATTGTAACTCATTTTCCGACCCAACTAACAGGTCAAGACCACCACCCATGGTCCAAAACCAACCCCTTTCACAGTGCCTCTTATGAAAAGAGAACTTCTTAAGAACTTTGTGCTCTGAAGTGGCAAGTTTCTGGAAAAGCAACCGTGCCATTTCTCAGTGCCAACCTTGTGTTTGATGTCCACTACTACTTCTGTATCTCTGCCAAGGATGCTGCATAGAGATGCCCTTGGAGATGCCCATGCAGACATCCAGGAGTCATCTAGTTGGAACATAAAATCAACCATTTGCCGTGTGATCAGATCCACACAACCGTGTGTTCAATTTGATTGTGGTTTTGAGGAAAGAGCTCCTGAATGTCTTCCATTTAGCTTTACATAAAGTGTTTACATTCAAGAACTGAATTGTTACAACCGAGAGAATTCTTTGTGATTTACGTTGGGGGCTTTGTCTGAGCTAGAATACAGTGAACATGGATCTGAATTTCTTTACTAGCTCGATCCAAGTAGCTGTCCACTCCAAATGTCCTGGTACTCCTAAATAACATAAACCAAGAAGACTTTGAGAAAATTTGACAAATGTTGTGTGTTTGCCATTAAATGGCCCAATATTGTGGATGTGCCATTTGGAAGAAACTCAGCCATCTGCGGAACAGGGATTGCGCTGTTAGGCTGGAATGGGATCACCATGTAAGCATGAAGTTTGCATTATGGGCTCTGAGACTCTGAGCATGGAGGTTGCTTGGGAATTCAGCTTGGAGGGAGGAAAGCTCTAGTCTCTGCAGGCCCCACAGTTGAGGAAAGCACTTAAACAGACGCACCTCTTTCTCAAGAGCTTGAGTTATCCATTTGCTAAGCTGCTCACACTTGGATTTCCTGAAGTAAGCTGAAACCTGATTGGATTCAAAGAGGGGTATCCCAAGTGATTTCCACCCTCCTTCTTTGTCTATACATTCTTGGGCCGGTTGTGCACTGTTGTCCACACCTGACTCTTTTGCCAAAGAGAATGCACCGTTGAATGGAATCTGAAAGCAAAGTGCATGGTCCAGATAAAATCTTCCAGCTATTACAATCACCGTCGGATTTCCTCAAGTTGTTCTAAAAATCCGTCAACGAAATGCATAAATGCATTTGTTTTCAGAGGTAGACACCTATCCCTGTACATCTGTGAGGCTTTTCCAGGTGGTGTTCTGCACATGGGTCTCTGCAGGGCATCAGATCTTGTGGCTCTTGTATCACCTGTATCCTGGTCACGCTTGTTCAGCAATGTCTTGACCTAAGAATCCAGCTAGGCCTAGTATGGGAAATGAGGCTGCTGGTTTCCCCATGCCTCAACACCTCCAAGGCGCTGTATCCAGGGTCCCCTGTTCCCTGTTCCAAGTAAACACCTGTGATGTTCAGTTATTGATTGAAATATCGAGTGTCTTTACCGCCACAAGTTTCTTGCAAACCAGAACAAAACCAGTGCCTGCCCCATGACATCATATGATATATATGAAAAACAGATTGGACACTAGCTATTGTCCCTGAAAGGAACCACAGCTGGTGGAAAGCAGATCTATTCTTTGGCTGTGTCCAGACACCTTTATACTTTGCACTGGAATGTGCAGTCCTGATTGAACCATAACACAGGACGATCAATTTACTTCCCTGACTGGGACTATCCACTGTGCGGATTATCTCACCATTAAAGCTCACACCTATGTTTTAATCCAGCTTTAGTCCATCTTTGGAGTGAGACAGCATCTCAGCAAAGTGACCCATTATCTAACCCAAAGGAGAATTTTCTGAGTTAAATAATGCCAAAGGAAAACAGCTTGTCACTTTACTGATGTGTTCTCTCACTCTGAAAGTGGACTGAAACTGAATTAAAACTGAAGTGTGAATGTGGTGTGAGTCTGAATGGATTCTGGTGAAGGGAAAGAACTTGAGCCCTCACTAGATCTGGGAAGGCCCCATCCCTGGTCCCACGAGCACTTGGGAAATGGTTAACCTTTCTAAGAAGAGAAAAAGGAAGTTTTTGATAAACTTTTTGATGAATGTACATGCATCCCTTATCTCCCCCTAATTATTACAAATAGTTTGGTCTAGTGGTTAGGGAGCCAGACTCTTATCTGAGAATACTGCTTTCGATTCCGCCCTCCCTCATGAAGCCAGCTGGGTGACCTTGGGCTAGTCACAGTTCTCTTCCGAGTTCTCACAGCCACACCTACCTCACAGGATGTTCAGTAGTGGGGAGAAGAACAGAAGCTTGGTCAGCCGCTTTGAGTCCCCTTAAATGGGTGAGAAAAGTGGGGTAGAAAAGCCAACTCTTCTTCTTCTTCTTCTTCTTCTTCTTCTTCTTCTTCTTCTTCTTCTTCTTCTTCTTCTTCTTCTTCGGCCCTTCAGGTACCAAAGTCAGTATCTCTCTTTTTTCTTCCTTAGGAAATCAATATGAGCTTGCTAGTTTTTAGGAAACGATTCTAACATTCATTCTCTAATCAGACTAGGGATGAGCACGAATATTTGTAGGCATTCGAAATCCAATGGAATGTGCCAAATTTCGACATTTGAACTCGAATAGTGTCCCACAATTCGAATGTAAACATTCACCGACTTCGTGAATAGCCTTTTGCCAATTCCAGCTCTGCAGGAGCCCATCGTAGCTAACCCTGGTTCTCCTCTGTGCGGCTGACAAGCGTGGTGGGCGGATGACAGATCAACTCCGTTTGACACAGGAGCCGCCTGTCACCTTGGGCTGTTGGCTCAGCATAGCCACCCTTTTAAATCCAAACATAATTTTCAGGGAGATGGAAAAAATGTTGAGCAGAAAAAGCCAACCTGGAGGTCTGCGGTATTGCTGTCCTTATAGATCGAGCTAGCTGATTTCTGAGAAAGTGCCAAGGTGGGCAGCTTTAGAGGAGAGAGAGAGAGGCTGTGGTCACATCTAAGGTTTAATCCAGTTTCAGGCCACTTTCAGAGTCAGGGAATACATCAGCCAAGTGACAAGCTGTTTTCTTTCAGTGTTAAATGACTCAGAAAGTTCCCCTTTGGGACAGATAATGTGCGAAGGAAATGACTGGTCACCTTGCTGAGGTGTTCTCCCGCTCTGAAAGTGAACTGAAGCTGGATTAAAGCTTAGATGTGACCACAGAATGCATTGTCAAAGCGACACACTGTTTTTTTCAGTGCTAAATGACTCAGAAAATTCCCCTTTGGGGCAGATAATGTGGAAAGAAAATGACTGATCACTTTGCTGAGCTTTTCTCCCGCTCTGAAAGTGGACTGAAGCTGGATTAAAGCTTAGATGTGACCACAGAATGCATTGTCAAAGCGACACACTGTTTTTTTCAGTGTTAAATGACTTAGAAAGTTCCCCTTTGGGGCAGATAACGTTGAAAGAAAATGACTGGTCACTTTGCTGAGGTGTTCTCCCGCTCTGAAAGTGGACTGAAGCTGGATTAAAACTTAGGTGTGAACACACCCTTAGATAATGTAGAAAGGAAATGACCGGCCACTTTGCTGAGGTGTTTTTTCGCTCTGAAGGTGTACTGAAGCCGGATTAAACCCTAGGTGTGGCCCCAGCTGGAATGTGGCGCCCTTTTGTTGTTCAGAGGCACCTCCAGCCCCTAGTCCTGCCTGCCTAAATGTCTAAGGCACCAGCAACAATCCCCTGCTCGGGAGCAGTGCAGGGGGAGCAGCGTTGGTGCTGAAACTCCTTGCAAGTTTTATAAACCGGAGCAGATGCCGGACTTGTTGCTGCTGCCCATTCCTTGGTCCCCCCCCTTCTTTCCTTAACCCAAACTCCACACACACCTCTTCCCTGGCTGTTTGGAGCTCCCTCCCTCCCTCCCTCCCTCCTTTTCCTCCTCCTCCGGCAGCAGCGGGGAGAAGTCACTGCACACAACCAACAACCCCTGTCTACAGAGCAGCAGAGAGACGGTGGCGCTGCTCGGACGCTCCCGGTGGCAGGCGCGCATGGTGTGGGGAGAGAGGAGGACACGGTGGCCCCCAGAGCATCCCGCAACTCTGTGCGCACCCGGGAGCCCGCCCGGTGCATCTCTTCCCTCTTAGCGCTTGGCACAGCGATCGTTCGTCTCTAGTGTTGTTCTCTGGCTGCCTGATGATGTTCGCCGTCTACCTGTTGGCGACTTTGCTGCCCTTGCAAGCGGCGACCCTGGCAAGAGCCCAGGAACAGGTAAGCATCTGGATCCTGCCACTCCACTCGACGTCCGAATGTCTAATGTTGCTTCGTGCATAATGTTGCAGAGAGTGAGAGAGAGGTTTGTGGCTGGAAAGGCGCATTCCTCTGGTTTTCTGTGCGCGATCAGGGGACGCCCGGTGCCTTCTGGAAAAGGAACGTATTTTGATGTGCCCCTGAGGGGAGGCTTGGCTGAAATTCTGGTGGGTTTCATGCTCTTGCAAAAGGGCGCATGGAGGATAATCGCTCCTCTTGTCTTCTCTCCTCGGTGCCTCGTTTTCGAAGGACTCTCAGCCCAGCCGGTCATGAGCGTGTCCGACGTCCAGTCCACGTGTTCCCAATTGTTTTGACTTCAGAAGTGCAGAGCAAGCGCGATGGACAGTTGCGGCTTTCTTCAGCATTCCTTGGGCCGCCTTCACATCGAGTCCGGCGCACGAAGCTGGGCTGGTGCTCTGTTTGGTCGGTGCTGAAAGGTGGAAAATGAGAGAGGACTGATTTGAGCTTATTTTTACACCAGGACAGAGGCTGCAACAAATGGAGGGTGGGCTCTGATGTTCTTCAGTGCTAAAGTCTTTTCCTTGCTGACCTCCCGGTTGACCTCAAAGCTCAGAGGTCTGGGATACAGATGGGATTGGATTTGAAAACTTCTGAGAGGCAGAACCCACTTTAATCATTCTAAAAGCTGCTCTAAATACAAGGTTGGCTGGCCCCTTTCTAATAGAAAGGTTTTGTATGTAGAAGATCTCTTTCTTTCTTTCCTTGTCTCTTTGTCTTTCTTTTCTCTCTCATTCCTTCTCTTTTCTCTGTCTCTTCTCTTTCTCCCTCTCCCTCTCTCTCCTTCCTTCTCTCTCTTTCTTTCTCTCTTTCTCTCTTCTTTCTCTCACTCCTTCCTTCTCTCATTTCTCTCATTTTCTCCCTTCTTTCTCTTTCTCTTTCTCCTTCCTTCTCTTTCTCTCTCTCCTTCTTTGTTTCTCTCCCTTTCTCCGTCCTCTCTTTTTCTCTCTCTCTCCTTCCTTCTCTCTCTTTTTTTCTCTCTTTCTCTCTTCTTTCTCTCACTCCTTCCTTCTCTCATTTCTCTCTCTCTCTCTCTCTCTCTTTCTCTTTCTCTTTCTCTTTCTCTCTCTCCTTCTTTGTTTCTCTCCCTTTCTCCGTCCTCTCTTTTTCTCTCTCTCTCTCCTTCCTTCTCTCTCTCTTTCTGAAGCTCAATCTTACTAAAAGCAGCAGAGATTGTACTTTTTGAGCGGTGCCTTTTGTTACCTTTCTCAGACATATCCAGCCGATTTATAGATTCCCCTGCAGCCGCTTCCCCTTCTGTTGGCATGTGCAGACCTTTGCATCTGTTCATATGGTAGTTTGCTAGATGTTGAAGATCACTTTCACTTCCAGCAATACCAGACATGTGTTTTCAGCAGAGGAGGCAGGTTTAAATCAGCTGGGTAGTTGCTGAAACAAAGGATTCCTTTGGAAAACATTCTAGGCTGGGGGAAAAAAAACTTTTTGCTGATGTGATTAAAAAAGAAGGAGAGTTGGATTTTCTACCCCACTTTTCTAACCCATTTAAGGGGACTCAAAGCAGCTGACAAACCTTCTGTTCTTCTCCCCACAACAGAACACCCTGTGAGGTAGGTGGGGCTGTGAGATCTCAGAAGAGAGCTGTGACTCGACCAAGGTCACTGAGCTGGCTTCATGGGGGAGGACAGAATCGAACCTGGTATTTCCAGATAAGAGTCCGGCTCCCGAACCACTAGACCTAACTGGCTCACAAGGTGCTTTTCAGCAAAGCTTGGAGCTTCTTGTAAAGCCCTGGAGTTCTGCAGAGCCTGGCTCGTGGTCCACTGTCCTGTAACTATATGGACTCGGTTTCTCAAGCATCCCTATTGATTACTCTGCAACTGAATGGAAGAACGGATGGCTTCAGAATCCAGGGAGTTAATGTATCAAAACATTGCTTCAGCCAGAGAAGCAGATGCTGACTGGCAAGGGTTGGTGTCTGTCAATAAACTACCCTGCAGAAGATGCTGGCTGAGAACTGGGCCCTTTCAGTAATGGCCCCCTGCTTGCCAAAGTCTACCTGGCTTCCGGTCTGACATCCTTGGGATGCCAGGTGAAGGCTTGTTTCTCCTCCTACATAGGCAATCTCAGATCTGTTATGTGGGCTGTCCTCTCACTGTTCTCTGACACTGAGACTATTGTGTTCCTGTGTGGGTTGGGTGTGTGAGTTGTTTTCTTTTTATTTATAAAAAATTGCAAATAATCTTAGTTTTTGGAAACTTTCCTCCTCTTTCTGAACAGTGTAATTTGCCTTATATTGTCTACACAAACTGAGGTCTGTTCTTCAGTTGCAGAGAAAGGTCCCTTCTTGGGTAGGGATGTTCACAAATATTTTATATTTTGGTATTCGAAGAAAATTTGCATCCATTCGAATAGGTCCCCTCCGATTGTAGTGGGATTCATATTCAATACAAATGTTCGTTCCCATACGAATGCAAACGAGTAGCATACAAATCCCACACGAAGCTTCATAGGAATGTAATCAAAACTTTCAAACTGAATTTGAATATCAGTCTTCAAGTGCGCCAACATTCAATTCAGATTCGGATGCCCAAATTCAGCCACGGATTTCGAATGTGACGAATATTCGTGCACAACCCCATTCTTGGGTGAATCTAGAGGGGGAACCTGGGTCGTCTTTCTTCAACTTCTTCTTCTCCTTAAATGCAAAACATGTGCTGTTTCACTTAGCTATAGCCGTCACTCTAGGCTTACCTTTCCCTGGCTAGAGAGAGAGAGAGAGAGACCATGGCAGCTCATATGGAAAATATTTCTGTCACTCCTGAGCCCACATATGGTCTTGAGAAAACCCTATAAAGCTCAAATCCAGAACAGCAGCTGAGTGTAAGATTGCCTGTTGCCCTTATTAGCTAGTAAACCTGGGGCTGTGCGCTTACCTGGAAATGCGCAGAGGGAGGAGGCAGGGCTGTTTGCGCACTGTGATCTGGCCGTCACATGCTTTGGAGTAGAGTTGGGCATGAATATTCGTAGCATTAGTCATTCGCACAAATTCATACGAATCCGGACATTATTTATTTTATTTATTTATTTACATTTCTATCCTGCCCCATACGCGAAGGTCTCTCCTTAACATTAACATTCCCATGAATATGAATGTTGCAGAAAAGTTCGTACGCTCATTAAACTGTGGATATGTATCGGATAGGATCTGTATCTGATATATATGCATTTGTATAGGATCTGTGTGCAGGATCCGGATGCAGGATCCATATGCATTTGTGTTTTCGACATTCGATTTGATTCAAATCAAATATGCAGACGTCAAAATCTGTATGAATAGAGAAAACACGAATGCATTAAAAGAAGTTAAAATAATGCTTGAGTGAATAAATGTCCAAAGGCTTTAATAAAGAGCCAGGTCTTTACTTGGCACCTAAAAGTTGGAAGAGTTGGTGCTCACCGAGACTTCAAAGGAAGGGCATTCCATAAGTGAGGGGCCACAGCTGAGAAGGCCCTCCTGCATGTCACAACACAGTGGATTTCTCTAACTGGTGGGACACGGAGGCAGGTTTGTTTAATTGTTTCCACCAGCAGACCAGTGGCTCCGATCGGGAACATGAGAGGCATTTAGTGAGCCAGTTTGGTCTAGTGGTTAGGGAGCCAGACTCTTATCTGGGAATACCAGGTTCAATTTCACCCTCCTCATGAAGCCAGCTGGGTAACCTTGGGCTAGTCACAGCTCTCTTTCTGAGCTCTCACAGCCCCACCTACCTATTCCACCTATTCTTGTGGGGAGAAGAATAGAAAAGCTTTGTCAGCCGCTTTGAGTCCCCTAAAATGGGTGGGAAAAGTGGGGTAGAAAAGCCAACTCTTCTTCTAGAAGGCATGCCTCCTATGTCTGCGACTTCTAGGGGGTGCGTTTCAGTTGCTCTCAAAAAGCACCCCCCACACACAACCCCCGCAAGGCTTCTGAGACTAGGAACATTTTCTCCTAGCCCTCGGAGGCATGGAGATGCAGTCACAAAGCTTGCACGCGCTTCGAGGCCCCCAGCATGGATCAATGCCATTGGTACAGACAGCACTAATCCTGCATGTACCCTCCCGTGGTCAGGAGCAGTGGGCCCAGCTATTCCTCCGGACCTGCTGTCCTCGACTTACAGCAAGTAAGCACCAAAAGGGCCGTACATACTGCTGAGTTCCAAAGTAAAGCCGTTGTACCTGAGTGCCAAGCATGAATCTGCAACTTCAGTGCTCCAAGCGCAGAGCAGAGGCGGAGGCTGCGATGTTTTCTTTCTTTCCAGCCACCGACTGCCAGGAAGGAAAGAGCTTTAAATACAAAATGGGTAGGATTATTGCAAACAGGGGTACAGGTCACAAAAGGAAGCGAGGAGGTTGCATGAGGGAATTAGAGAAATGAGCCTCCGCCAAGCATCTCTGTATTAAGACAGACTTGGCTGCAGAACGCTTGACTTTACTCAGGTTGTAGCGATCAAAATAATTAGGAAGCTTAATAGTTTGTACACATTGATTTAATGCACTTATTAGAGTTCACGCAGAGTTTTAGGTCTCCAGTTTTCACAGCCCTGGAACTCAGTCCTGGATCAGAGAGGCACATGGACGCCCTGGCATTTATAATGGTCAGAAGTTGCAAGAGCTCTTTTTATGAACTGGATTGAACTCATGCTTTTGAAGGTAAAGACACCTCTCAGTAAAGCTAAGACATTCAAGGCAGGGATGTGCACAGATATTCTAGACATTCAAAATACGAATGCTGTTGACATTCGTATCTTCAATTTTGTATCTAACATTCAAATGAATAGATTCGAATATATCAGATTCGAATCAGTTTTTGTTGCGTTCTAGTCACAGTTCTCTCTCTGAGCAGTCACAGCCCCACCTACCTCACAGCATGTCTGTGGTGGGGAGAAGAACAGAAGGTTTGTCAGCTGCTTTGAGCATACTTAAGGGTGTGATAAGAAGGCTCTATAAACTAGCTCTTCTTCCTCCTTGAAGCCACTGGGTGGCCTTGGGCTACTCACAGGTCTCTTCTGAGCTCTCACAACCCCACCTACCTCACAGGGTGTCTGTGGTGGGGAGAAGGAACAGAAGGTTTGTCAGCTGCTTTGAGCATACTTAAGGGTGTGATAAGAAGGCTCTATAAACTAGCTCTTCTTCCTCCTTGAAGCCACTGGGTGGCCTTGGGCTACTCACAGGTCTCTTCTGAGCTCTCACAACCCCACCTACCTCACAGGGTGTCTGTGGTGGGGAGAAGGAACAGAAGGTTTGTCAGCTGCTTTGAGCATACTTAAGGGTGTGATAAGAAGGCTCTATAAACTAGCTCTTCTTCCTCCTTGAAGCCACTGGGTGGCTTTGGGCTACTCACAGGTCTCTTCTGAGCTCTCACAACCCCACCTACCTCACAGGGTGTCTGTGGTGGGGAGAAGGAACAGAAGGTTTGTCAGCTGCTTTGAGCATACTTAAGGGTGTGATAAGAAGGCTCTATAAACTAGCTCTTCTTCCTCCTTGAAGCCACTGGGTGGCTTTGGGCTACTCACAGGTCTCTTCTGAGCTCTCACAACCCCACCTACCTCACAGCATGTCTGTGGTGGGGAGAAGGAACAGAAGGTTTGTCAGCTGCTTTGAGCATACTTAAGGGTGTGATAAGAAGGCTCTATAAACTAGCTCTTCTTCCTCCTTGAAGCCACTGGGTGGCCTTGGGCTACTCACAGGTCTCTTCTGAGCTCTCACAACCCCACCTACCTCACAGGGTGTCTGTGGTGGGGAGAAGGAACAGAAGGTTTGTCGGCCGCTTTGAGTCCCCTTACATGGGTGAGATGAGTGAGTCCCCTTGAGTGGCTGAGAAAACGGGTATAAAAAACAACTCTTCTTCCTCCATGAAGTCAGCTGGGTGGCATTGGGCTAGTCACAGGTCTCTTCTGAGCTTCTTCTTCTGATGGTATGGAACTACAACCAGGGGGCAATCTATGAGGCTGATAGGCAGGAGTCCTGGGACCGACAAAGTATATATTTTTTCATCCAGGCTGTCATTGGTTTGTGGAATTTACTACCAGAAGAGGTGGTGACCGCACCTGGACTAGATGATTTGAAGAAGGGGATGGAAAAAATTTATGCACATCAGGTGTATCATTGGCTACAAGAATTGATGCTTGAGTTCTGCCTCCAGGGTGGAGATGCCCCTGAAGGTCATTTTTAGGGAGTGTAGGTCCGATGAAAACTTCCACTCTCATCTTCTGCTTGAGAATACCCAGAAGCAATTGGTGGGACACTGAATGAGTTGGGATGCAGGACTAGACGGGCTTTGGCCTGTTCCAGCTTGGCAGCCCGCATGTTTTCCTAGGGTTAGACGAATGAATGGAGGACAGGTGTATCAATGGCTCCTTTGCCTTCCGCTTCAGATGCCCAGAAGCAGCTGGTGGGCCACTGTGTGGGACAGGATGCTGGAGTAGATGGGCAATGGCCTGATCTTGCAGGGGTCCTGTCATGTTCTCATTCCTGCCTAGATACTGCTTTCAGTTTGGAGAAAGAGGCAGGAAGCCTCTAAAGACCATTTGCAGGGATTCGAGAGCCAGGAAAGATGTTGCCTTTGTCTTCTGCTTAAAAACACCCAGAAGCGATTGGTGGATCACTGTGTGAGATGGGAAGATGGTCTGGTTGATCTGTGGCCTGATCCAGAAGGGCTCCCCTGAAGTTCTTATACTTTTAGGGATGCCTTTTTGTAACAGTTGGAAAGCATGTCCTTGTGCATGGTTGCCAATGTGCTGCGACCTGCGCTGGAGCCCCAGAAGTCGCGCTAGGCATTGTATTCTACCCCACTTTCATTCCTATGTGTAGTGCAGAATTGGAACCTTCAGATCAATAGCACAGATCCAGCCCTGCAATTTGGGGCTGGGAAGTGAAAATCCTTTCCCTTTGTCCTTCTGAAACCCATTGACCCCTAGGTGGAATCTTATCTGGGAATACCGGGATTGATTCCGGCACCCCTCCATGATGCCAGCTGGATGACCTAACTCGCTTTTCTCACCCATTTAAGGGGACTCAAAGCGGCTGACAAACCTTCTGTTCTTCTCCCCACAACAAAACACCCTGTGAGGTAGGTGGGGCTGTGAGAGCTCAGAAAAGAGCTGTGACTCACCCAATGTCACCCAGCTGGCTTCATGGAGAGGAGAGTTGGCTTTTCCACTCTGCTTTGCTCACCCATTTAAGGGGACTCAAAGCGGCTGACAAGGTTTTTCTATTCTCCCCACAACAGAATACCCTGTAAGGTAGGTGGGGCTGTGAGAGCTCAGAAGAGAGCTGTGACTAGCCCAAGGTTACCCCACTGGCTTCATGGGGGCGGGAGGGGGGGAGGGGCGGAATCAAACTTGGTATTCCCAGATAAGAGTCCAGCTCCTTAACCATTAGAGCAAACTGGCTGAAAGAAAGAAAGAAAGAGAGAGAGAAAGAAAGAAAGAACAAGTTTTCTGTTGCTCTCTTTTCCACTCGTTGATTATGTTATTATTTTGGGCTCCCCCTGCAGTCTATAGTAAGTATGCATTAGGCATATCATTAATCTTTGGCTTGCATGCAGAACAGGTAAAGAGGAACAGTGCGCTAATGGAATTACCTTGCATCAAAACATCCAAACTCCAGTCTGGAAGGAGGCCCAGTTATGCATGGCAGATGCCTGCTGGGCAACTGCATGTATTTCCTGCTGTTTGAGTCAAGCTTCTTAATTTTGCTCCAAGCTCTCCTTTAAGGCATTGTACTGTAGCTGGATTATAGGCAGTGCTCATTGGCCTGTGCACCAGTGCTCTTGTGGATCAAGGAATTTAACGGCGGTGGAAAGACTGGAAGATTTTGCTTTCTCCCTCTCCCTCTTTCTGTCTCTCCCTCCTCTCAGTCTGGCTTCAGCGAGATGCCCAAAGGGCAAATAGCGATGTGTCCAGTCCATGAAAAGTTTGGATCATCAACTTCAAAAGCAGCTTTAAATAGGCCCGCTTAGGTTGAAATAACCCCTGTGCTTCTGAGACCTGCATAAAGCAGGGAATTGCAACCAGTGCTGCTTGCATCATGAGCGAAATCTGCTGAAATTTCCTCCTGTCTGAAACAAAGGTGAACCTAAGAGTGTAAGAGGGGCCCTGCTGGATCGGGCCAAAGCCCATGTAGATCACCATCCTACTTAAACAAAACTAATGTGAATTGGCTGTGAGTGTGCATTCTGGCCGATCCCACTTCTTTGATTTTAAATTGCAGTCAACCTTGATTCCGCTGTCCGCACAGAAAATGCTTCAAAAATGCACTGGGGGAAATGCCTCTTTTCCTCCCTGCCCTTTGCCCGCCAGGGTGCCCACCCCTCTCTCCTGACTGGGTTCGATCCCACGCTGACATGGCCAAGGGTGGGGAATCCCAGCTCCTCCTCCTCTTTGCTTTTACTGCCACTGTTTGCTTCCCCACAGCAAAGCCAAACCTTCCAGCAAGCGCGACCGTGGGGATCACTTCCACAATGGTTCAGTGTTGCACATAATCACCTCCCTAAGCCTCCGTCACCCACACTTTCCCCTGACTTTCTCCTTTATCGTGCCTTTCTCCTCACTTCCTGCCCACCCACCATGGTTGGTTCACGCAGGAAGGAGCCAGCCAAGTCGTCTTTCCCCAAGTGAGGAGAAAGCCGAAAAAGGAGAAAGTGAGGGGAAAGCGTGGGCAGGAAATGAAACTTGTTATCCAGTGCAAAGTGGGTGAAAATGAAACTTTTTATCCATCATGAAAAAGCCCAAGGTCACCCAGCTGGCTTCATGGGGAAGGACAGAATCCAACCCAGTATTCCCAGATAAGAGTCCGGCTCCCTAACCACTAGACCAAACTGGGATGGCCTGGGATGACAGGACAGGCTGATTCCTCTGGAAGAGAAGACTCTGGTTAGAACAGTCTAACAGGGATAAGCCAGCTTGGAAAAATAATTGAATAAAAATAATATAACGCGACCGGAAGACGACCTGAAGTCGTCTTTAACTAAAGGTGTGACCCAGGGCCCTACAGTTGCAGCTGACATCTTGGTGTCTGATTCCCACCTTGCCTGTTGACCATTTGTCCTAGCCTGACTATCAGTTCAACAACTTCTCTTCCCCTCTTCCCAAACTCTCGCTGCCACACCAGTCTGCCTCAACTGGGATCACAGCCGTAGCTGAGAAAAGCAGTGAAGTTGTTTGTTTAAAATAATGTTTTATGCCTGGTTTCTGTGGGGTTTTTTGGGTATGAAGCAGCTGGAGGTGGTTGCCGATGACATATGATTAAATGCTGCTGAAAGATTTACACCAAAGAATAATAGTGCTGTAGAGATTTGAGTGGATTCTTTTTTCTGCTCATGGGTTTCAGAACTTCTGGTTTGGATGGTGCATCGCAACCACAAATTTCCTCTGCTGTTTCTGTCGCCACTACTTTTCCATCCATCACTGGATGTGGTCAGGACCCACACATGGGCCTAGATTCCACACAGTCACCACTTACGCACAGTCGCACATGGCTGGAATGCACAAAGTCATCTCGCCATGAGTCAGGGTCATCTAGGAGGACATCCTCTATCATGGGGGTGCCTATTGTGTGATCCTCCGAATGTTCTCAGACCTGTCCATCTCTTCTCCTCAGCTGGATATGTGTCAAAAATACTTCCCAGTGACTGTTTGACTTTGAAAAGAAGCAAAAGGGATGAATCCAAGGAAGACAAGGCTATCCAAGGCTATTAGATTTCATGGCAGCAGGAGGTGGTTGTCCCCTGAAACCAGCAGCTGGGAGATGTCAAGAAGAACAAGCTATGTGTTTGGATCTTGCTGGTGGGCTTTCATGTGCAGGTAATTGGGCACTGCGGGAGCAAATTGCTCCACTAGATGATCCATGGGTCTAATCCAGTGGACCACTTCTTATATTCTCAGGATCCATAAGACTGGACTTTTTAAAAATGCTACTTGCAGATGGCTTGAGGAACAACCCATCTAAGGTCTTCTCAAGATCTTTTTCACATGGAAGCCTTCATATCATGCCAGTGGCTCTCACATTTAGTGGAGACATCCTGCCTAGCTGAGAGAGTTCTTTCCATCACTAGCCCTTGCTCCTTCGTGCATGGAAAGTGATGTTGAGGACAGAACAGAGGTCCAAAGAAAATGGGACCTACCTCAAATTCTCATGCGTTCACACAGAACTGGAAAACAAACACCACCACCTGGGTGAGACACATTTCAGTGCTAGGAGGTTCTGATCAGATGAGCTGGTGAAAGTGTGGTTGAAGTTCTTAGCATGGTATTATAGTCACAAGGTGTGATTTATGGGACCCAATGAGACAACACCCTCTGATGCTCTGCTGGTGCGTGGTATCAGATGCACACCTGGTCCAACAGAAGAAGGAGAAAGCCCTGCCAAAGTGCACATAGACTGTGGAATCCCACAAACTCACCTCCTTTGTTTCCCCACATCTCCATAACGGAGTATGGACAATAGGCATCCACACTTATGTGACCCATGTTCACCAGGCACATAATCCTTTAACAGGATTGTCTGATCACAATGCACATGAACCGTCGAGAGAATTCTTGGTTGTCTTTTGTCCTAATTTTGAGGATATTTCTCCTCTTTCTTTAAGTGAGGTCAACAGGAGAAGCTTAACTTTCTTAGCTTCCCTTAATCTCCAAACCAGTGTCTTTAGCATGGTGCAATCAAGGCTTCAGCCTTCAGGAACTGACCTCAAGAACCTTGAGTTTTGACAATATAGTTGGGATTTGGGTCCCTCCAGGCTTCAGCTGTCTCTGACCTTGGCCTTCTCTTGTCACGAATGGTATTTTGCTACCTAAGCTCACCGTCTGTTAAATTTCTTAAGACAGGAGACACCAAGGGGATCCTGGCTTTCAGACTCATGAGTTGTGACATCATTTGTGAGATTAAGCTGCGTCGTGTCATGTTGATTATCATGGATCTCGGTTGGTGGAAGGTTCACCTGCTGTAATCGCGCTGGAATTTTCTCTCAAGGCAGTTGTCATGAGGAGCTGGTAAAGAAGCAAAATTGAATGAGGTGTGAATTCAAAAACATAGCTGTGTTAGTCTGGATCAGTAGGCAAGAAGGTCTAAGTAGCACCTTAGGCCGTGTTCCCACTTGACTATTTTAATCCAGATTGGACTATTTTAATCTGGATTCAGAACCGAGCGCACATTCTGGTTGTTCCTATTTGCTTGATGATAATGTTCCTATTCAAACCGCCCAAATCCCCAGCATGGAGAAACAGGATCTTTTCATCTCCACCCCTTGTCCAAGCCAAAAACAAAAAATGGTTACCACCTTTGAAGTGGAACATTTGCTAGGGCTTGCAAAGGAGGTTAATTTTTCACTGCCGTAGCAACAATTTCTATTCCCTTACCATATGCATTCTGAAGTAGCATCTGGAGCATGGATTTTGATGGTAGGCAGAGACATCTGGGCACATCTGGTAAAGGGGAAAGTTCCCTGCCTAGAGTCCACTATTACTTCCTCCTCCTCGTGTGTTTGGCTAACATGTGCAAAATCCACGATGACCAACTGGGATCACTTTTCATCTAGATTTGTATGCAATTGTAGCCTTGGAGTATCTTAGCTAAGGTTAGCTCTAGCTGTTCTGACCCCTGATACTATTTTCTTTTGAGCCTGTTGCAGAAGACGGAGGAGGAGGAAGAGAAGGAGAAGATGATGAAGGAGGAGGAGATGAAGGAGAAGATGAAGGAGATGAGGAAGATGGAGATGGAGATGAAGAAGATAAGGAGATGAAGAAGGTGAGGGAAATGGAGAGGAAGAGGAAGGAGATGAAGGAGATGAGGATGGAGGAGGAAGAGAAGGAGATGACGAAGAAGGAAGAGATGGAGGAGGAGGAGATGAAGGAGGAGATGAAGGAGAAGATGAAGGGGATGAGGAAGATGGAGACGGAGATGAAGAAGATAAGGAGATGAGGATGGAGGAGACAGAGGAGGAGGAAGAGAAGGAGAAGATGATGAAGGAGGAAGAGATGAAGGAGGAGAAGGAGATGAAGGAGAAGGAGATAAGGAAGATGGAGAAGGAGATGAAGAAGATAAGATGAAGAAGGTGAGGGAAATGGAAATGAAGAGGAAGAAGATGAAGGAGATGAAGATGGAGGAGACGGAGGAGGAGGAGGAAGAGAAGGAGAAGATGATGAAGAAGGAAGAGATGGAGGAGGAGGAGACGGAGGAGGAGGAGGGGGAGATGAAGAAGGAGAAGATGAAAGAGAGATGGAGACAGATGAAGGCGATAAGGAGATGAAGAAGGTGAAGGAAATGGATATGAAGAGGAAGGAGATGGAGGAGACGAAGAAGACAAGGAGATGAAGAAGGTGAAGGAAATGGAGATGAAGAGCATTTCCTTGTTTCTGGAGCCTACATGGCAGTGGCAACAGCAGCAACAACAGAAACATTTGTTGCAACTCAAAAGCAGCTTGTTTCTTTAAAAGATAGCATCCAGACAGCCTCATTGGTTGCTGTTAAGGTTCCAATATGCAGAAGAAACTGGAGGAATTCCTGGAAAGATAGCTTAAGATTGAGAAGAGTATTGTGAATAGTGCTAGGAAGTATATTTCTTGCTCATAGCAGGTGTGGTGTGTTCGCAGCAACATATAGCTATCAACAGATGGTTTGAAGGTTTTGGGTGGTTTCCAAAATGTTGTGCATTTCAGCTGGATCAGAAGGACTAAGAAAAGATAAGCAGATGCCTTTCTGCTTGACCTTCCTGCCTCTGGGAATCAGGAGAGCTAATTTCAGCTTGTGCCAGGATCTTTATTGTCACCATTCCCATTAGCAGCTTGACATCTCCAAGCTCAGTGGACAGAACCACTATAATTATACTTTCCAAAGTGTAGTATAGAATGGATGAAGTGAAATGGAAGAATGACACTTTCGAGCCTGCTGGAGCAGGTGAGCATGGTGACAGGTAATGCGCCCACGCGATTGCTAAATGGAAGACGGAATCACTTCATCTCCCCCGCTCCCTGCTTTCGCTTCCTATGAAGGTCATCTTTTCACATCTCAAGCGTAGGTTGTCTTCTCCTCTCTGCCAGGTTGAAGAGAAGACTGCCACAGGGCACTTGAGAAATCATTTTGGTGGAATAAGCATCGTACAGGCAGCTCCAGAGCAGGAATTTCATTTCTGGTAGGACTTTTTGAAGCCTCAGATTGTTTCTTTATGATCTCAGCTACAGCTATATTATAGATAGAAGCGGGACTGGTGTGGTCAGCTTGTGGTTTGCTGTGAATTTTGGTGTTCACGTGGTTCACATATGAACTGAATCACCCTGTTGTTTAAAAAAAAAACACACACAGTTTGAATTGAACCCAGACCAGTGGTGGTGTAACGAACCATAGTGAACCAAAGTTGGCTTACAGATGGTTTGCTATGGTTGTCTTGGTTCGCAGATGAGCCAGTTTGGTATAGTGGTTAAGGATCCAGACTCTTATCTGGGAATGCTGGGTTTGCTTCCATGCTCCTACATGGAAGCCAGCCAGGTGACCTTGGGCTAGTCACAGCTCTCTTCTGAGCTCTCACAGCCCCACCTACCTCACAGGGTGTTCTGTTGTGGGGAGAAGAACAGAAGGTTTGTCAGCCGCTTTGAGTCCCATTAAATGGGTGAGAAAAGGAGGGTAGAAAAGCCCACTCTCTTCCTCCTCATCTTCCTCATCTTCCTCCTCGTCTTCCTCCTCCTCCTCCTCTTCTTCTCCTTCCTCCTCCTCCTCTTCCTTCTTCACTGTGACTCCCAAGATGCCGAAAATTATCACCCAGGAGAGTGAGCAATCGCTTTTGCTTTCCCTAAAGTGAATTACAGAGTAGCTGCTGGGAACGGAGCCCCTCTATGTACAAATGGCGTTATTGACTTAGGTAATAGAAGGGGAAGCGGCAGAGTTTACATTACAGGTAATGTTGCAAATTATGTTAAATGTGCAATTTGGCTTGCAAACGATGCTAAAAGTGGAAGATGACTACAGCTACAGTTAACAGTCAAATCCAGTGAAGGGAATGCAGATTTAATCTAACGCCACTTGGCCAAAGATTGCATCCATATGCATTAACCATCTCAAATTCATGTGTAAATTGGTTGCATTCGGATTTCTTTGACATTCCTAATTTCAGAAGGCTTCAGGCCACAGTCACACCTCAATTTTTACCAGGGCTTACTGCAACACCCTCTGTCTACATCTTATACATCTTTTCCAGTTCTTCTTTCCGTGCATGGCTTTCCTCCAGTTTCTCATCACTTATCGTCGCTGCTTTCTTGCCCTTGTTTTTTACCACGATATCAGGGCGATCGCCCAGGTTTCTTGTTGTTGTTTTGCTGATCTGGATAAGAATTCTCCCCAGGATCTTAGGCTATGTTTCCGCTGGTCAAAAAAATCTAGGTTTTAACCCAGATTTTTTTAACCAGCAACAAGGACTCCTTGCAGCCAACCCGACTGTATTCGGGTGCCATCTCCAGCTGTTTCCCCCCTGCCTCGTTCCTCTGTCTTTTGTCATCATCCTGCTGCTTGACTTCCCCACCGTTGGAGAACAGGTGGAGGGAAGGGTTGGCGGGGGAGGCAAACACCGGGAGACATGGAAAGATGGAGGAATGGGGTGGGGGAAAGGCAAATACTGGAGGAGATGAGGAAAGACAGAGGAAACGGGTGGGGGGAAAGGCAAATGGCGGGTGGTGGAGGAGGAGATCAGCACGGGAGATGTTCCCATTAATAAGTATTTGGATTTTAACAGATTCCGCAGTGAGTCCTGTTAAAATCCGAACAGGGATTCCATGGATTATTGGACATATAGTCTGCGGAAATCCCATCCAAAGTGTCAGGATGGTGGGCCCTCAAGCCAGATTCAGGCCGGACCATACCATGAAGAAGCAGAAGAAGCAGAAGAAGAGTTGGCTTTTCTACCCTGCTTTTCTCACCCATTTAAGGGGACTCAAAGCAACTGACAAACCTTCTGTTCTTCTCCCCACAACAGAACACCCCACCTGTGAGGTAGGTGGGCTGTGAGAGCTCAGAAGGGAGCTGTGACTAGCCCAGGGTCACCCAGCTGGCTTCGTGGAGGGTGGAATCGAACCCGGCATTCCCAGATAAGAGTCCAGCTCCTTAACCACTAGACCAAACTCGCTCACTAACATATAGTCTGGGTGTGTTGCCTTCTCCCTTCTTGAGAATGCAACATTCTCTTAGGGTGTGTTGCATTCTCAAGAAGGTAGACTATTCCATAGTCTGGGGCTACCACTGAGAAGGCTGTGAGAGTGCATTGTCCTGACATTCTCAGTCCAGTTATCTCCAGAGTATGATTCATTTATGAAAAGAGCCCCACCACAAGTTCCCCCTGCTCACGGACCCTGTTTTATGAGAAAGAACAAGGTGGCAAGTCTTTCGTTTATATATCCTGAGCATGTGGCACACGATAGCTTCTGTTACTGTAGTGTACCAATATTTATTCATGAATGGCCTTCTGATTTCGGTTAAAATACTTTCCCTGTTTCTATTCTTCTTTCCTTCCTCAAGTTGTTCTAAATAATTAGTTTATTCTGTTTTTTAAGATGCCTTATGGAAGGGAAGCAAGTAACTTAGGCTTGCAGTCTGTGACGGCAAAATTTATTGAAGAAAATGAAGACATATGTTCCCCTCAAAGCTGTGAATCATGAGCATTTTTTTGGCGGTCTCCTTTCCCTTTGCTTCTTCGGCTAGCAGAATGCGCTGAAAGATCAATTGTACTTCACCCTCATTGTTAAACTTTGACACATGATTCCATGCAGAATAATTCAAAATGCTGGGCCTTGTCTTCGTAACAGCAGAGAAAGAGAGCAGGAGAAAACAGAAGAAGAATTATACCAAGTAACCCAAGTATTAGTATATTATTTAACCGGGAGTTTTTGTTTTTTTTCTTTTTAAGGGAGAAGGGCTGACTCTTTTTGATATTATGAAAGCCCTGAAACTTTAGGATAATACAAAACACATGAAAAACCCTACAAGCTAAAAGCCCTTTTCAAAGCTCACTGGCACGTTGTCGGCAGAATTTGGTGGGTTTGGATCCGACCCTTAAAACTATTTATGGTGTGAGCATGAAACAATGAAGATTATTTTGGAAGGTGCCGTGTTCCTCTGAAGAATGGGGTGACACGCCTCACTTCCCAAGACCAAAATGCCACAGACTGTTATGAAATGGCATGGATCGGTGTTTACAGTAGTTCTGGAGCGAGGATGGTCATGGTCCCTCAACAGCAAACCTGAAAGCTTGTTTGTGTGCAGGGCTTGGCATCTCCCAGATGTGGCAGATGGAGCATTCAGACCAGCTTCGGAGAAAGAGGCTTTTCGGTGGTAGAATGTAGGCATTCATGGATGATTACAATCCCACTTGTTGCAGTTTTGGGGGTTGCTGTGCTGTGTTCCATGGTTCTTCTTCTGTGAACCTGAACTTTTGAACATAGCTATGGTATCCATCTCCAGAGGATCTGACCTCAGTTTCAGTCCAGAGGCCTATCTGCATGAGGGCCTCCCGAACACGTGTAGGATGACCAGGGATAGAGCATTTGCTCCTCTGGGTGGGTGGTTCCATTTAGAATTGTCCTCGTTTGCCCCAGAGCACTGTAGACACATTCTGGGTGTAGAGCAATTAATTGTGCTCTACATCCGGCCCAGGGCTTTTGGCTCCATGCTAATGTTGATCAGGGAAGGAAGCGTTCACACACCTCCCTCCCTGACAGGTTCAGGCCCTGCCTCGGACTGCCCCTGTTGGGCAGGGCAGGCCGGTTGCGTGCCTTCCTCAATTTCCTGCATGTCCTAAGGGACAGGGTTGTGTCCTCTAGGGCCAGCAGGGACCCTTCTGGGCACCCACCCTTCTGGGCCTGGGCCTAGGTGGGGGTGCGCATGGGGACGCGTTCTTTACCTGCCTATGTGTGAATGGGGAAAGTGTCCCCGAGGGTTGTAGCCTAAGGGCACTACAGCCGTTTGCCGGTAGTGTGAAGAGGCCTCCATCTCAGTCCACTTTCAGAGTCAGGCCATGGTCACACCTCCACTTCAAGCCTTCTTCAGTCCATCTTCAAGTCTATCTCCTCTAACCTTTCCCTTTCTTTCTCTTGTATGTGTGGACTTTCCACCCTCCATTTGAACTTTCCACTATGGGAAGTCCACAAATGAAGTTGTTAGAAATGAAGAGGCGCGAGTGCTGCAATCAGAAGATGGACTGAAGAAAGTTTTAAATTTATTTCTTCTTTGAATTCTTCCTCTGTATTCAGCCCTTAGATCTCCCCAAATTCTAAGTGATCATGCCTTCATTTTAAACATTTCACAACTCTCCCAACTTTTCATTTCTAACCTCAGACTGGTTCATCTCCATAACTGCCTGGACCCCTGCCAGTTTGGTCTAGTGGTTAGGGAGCCGGATGCTTATCTGGGAATACCGGGTTCGATTCCGCCCTCCCCCATGAAGCCATCTGGGTGACCTTGGGCTAGTCACAGCTCTCTTCTGAGCTCTCACAGCCCCACCTACCTCACAGGGTGTCTGTTGTAGGGAGAAGAATAGAAGGTTTGTTGGCCGCTTTGAGTCCCCTTAAATGGGTGAGAAAAGCGGGATAGAAAAGCCAACTCTTCTTCCTCCATGAAGCCAGTGGGGGGACCTTGGACAGCTCTTCTTCTTCTTCTTCTTCTTCTTCTTCTTCTTCTTCTTCTTCTTCTTCTTCTTCTTCTTCTTCTTCTTCAAACCAGGGAACATGAGCAGGAATCTTGACACAGCATCTCTGCTGGATGCAAACAAGAGCAAAACTTTCCACGCTGATCACTTGGGCCGTGTTTTCAGGGTAGAAATGTTGTGGTCTGCCCAGTCATCCCCTTGAAAAGCTAATGGTTTAAAGGAAGGGGCCAGGAAAATCCCGGAGCCCCAATTTCAGCCTGGGTGTGGAATTGCTTCTCTCGAAGAGCAGGGGGGCTGATTTCATAACCCCCTTTGACTCACATTCAGTTCCAACCATTTGTTACTATTCAGAGCTGCACTTTGAAGATTTTTGTGACATGGCCAACCTTCAAAGAAAGGCTGTTTTTTATTTAATTTTGTCAGAAAGTAAAGAATGAAAGAATGGAATATTTACTTGAATTGTTAAAGCTAGTCTTGGGTTTCAGCGAACTTAATAGTCTCTGTTCAACCAGTCGTTACATTATGTAATTTTTTTAGGCTTATTTTTTCCCCCTTTTTCCTTATTTTTTTTCAAATTTTATTTTCAATATTGCAAATATATACATATTCTTATACTTTACACCATTTATATATATCTTTACAAACAAATCTCTATTGAACATATTCTTACATACAAACGTATTATTGTCTGCCTAACAACTATACTGACATAAAATTTCAACAAATATAAACATAAACATCCTAATTAACCTACAACGATAACAAAAGCAGGATCATCAAGATTATACTTTCCCGATACATCACAATAATTTCCTTATATTTAAGCTTACTTTAACTATAACTTACCCCATAGATAACCCCATAGATAACAATCATTTCCTTATATTTAAGCTTCCTTTAAAAAGAATTTATTTTGAATTTGCTGTTCCAAAGCACATAAGTCATTCACACGGGAGCAGAGGTCTCCCATGGAGTTGATGAATTGCCATTTATTATGGCATATGTTGGCCATTTCTTGCACTGGTCCTTATTTAGGATTATATCCCAGAATAGAGACCTGCCATATACAAGATGGTGCCGACTGCAGCAGGCCCTTGGAGACTGACTATGGAGCCTTCTGTAGCCTGCACGGGGATGGAGTTTGTAGGCCCCTATTCTGGGATGCAATCCTAAATTAGGACCAGTGCAGAGAAGGCCTTTCTCAAGGGTTAGGGTGTGCTTTTCTGAGTATCCAGAGGCAGGTTAGGAAGGCAAGATTGTAAGAGGAGCCTTGCTGGATGAGGCCACAGCCCATCTAGTCCAGCATCCTGTCCCACACAATGGCTCTCCAATTTCAGTAGTGAGGTTGGTGGGCACCCAGGAGAGAGCCTTTTCTGTGATGGCCCCCAGACTATGGAATAGCCTCCCCCTTGGGGTGTGTCATGTCCCTTCCTTATATATATTTAGGAAGGGAATGAAGACGCACCTCTTTGCCCGGGCCTTTGGCTGAGCTGATTATATTTCCCACCCAGTATAGACACTATCATTTTAAACATATTGTGCACTGTTTTAGATTTGTTGAATTTTTAAAAGTCTTTTAATGTATATTCTGTTTTTAATCTGTTGTTTTAAGGTTGTTACCTGCCCAGAGACCTTTGAGTATGGGGTGGGATAGAAATGTAAATAATAAATAAAATTTCTTATGGGCATTTCAAGCAGAAGACAAGGGTGAAACCTTCACCTACTCTCAACATTCTGCAAATGGATGTCAGAGGCATCCTGCCTGTCTCTCCAATCTGGAGCTGGTACTTAGGCATCCATCCTAGATAAAACCATCAAGGGAGCCCTGCTGGATAAGGCCATAGCCCATTTGGTCCAGCTTCCTGCCTCACACAATGGCCCACCAGTTGCTTCTGGGCATCTCAAAAGCAGAAGGTAAAACCTTCACCTGTTCTTGAATCCCTGCAAATGATCTTTAGGGGCATCCTGCCTCTCTCTCTAATCTCAAGGTGGTACTTAGGCATCCTTCCTAGTAGCCATTGATACCTGTACTTGTATGAATTTATCCAGCTTCATAATATCATAATAATACACATGCTGGATGGAGCCACAACTCATCTATTCCAGCAACTCAACTCACACAGTGAGGGACAGGTGATCTCCTTTACATGCATAATGTCCCAGATACTATCTCTGGCATCTTCCCAGAAGAGGACAATGGCTGTGGTCTAATGATCTGCATGAATATTTGTAACATTCGAAATTTGGCCAAATTTGGACATTTGAATAAAATGTTGGTCCATTCAAAGACTAACATTTGAATTCAGATTGAATGTTTTAATTCATTCACATGAAGCTTCGTATGGGATTCGTATATAGGATTTCTATGCTATTCGAATGCATTCATATGGGACTGAACATTTGTATCAAATATGAATCCTACCACATTTGAACAAATATGAATTTGTCCAGAAATAAAATGGATAGAAATGAAAAGGTATGAACAGCCAGGCCTGAAGATGGACTGAAGATGCTTTAAAGGTCCACAATCTAACAGGATTTAAAATTAAATGCTTGTGTGTTTGATAGATCTGTTCTTTTCTCGGCCAACGTCAGGGTCTGTGCACTGTGATATTAACATATCGCTGTGTTGGATTTATTTCCTCTTTCCTCTTTGATTTATGTGCAGCGAGATTAATCTTGGAGTTATTCTTAAAAAAACTAAACAGGCTGTGTTTTTAAAAGCACGTCAGATATTCAATCCATCATTCTGCTGTTGGTTTTAAAACCTAAAGGACAATAATGTACCAAAAGCTTCCAATAAATTAAATGAAATCAACCTTTTTGGAAGCAACAGTGTTCCGATTGTTAAATCTTTGCATTTGTTTTCACATTCCAAGCCGCTATTCTTTCAATATGGCCGAGGTGGCAAGCATTTTTTCTTTCCCTTTAAAACAGTAACAGTGTCTGTACAGTGGGAAGAGACAGTATATTCCCATTTAGCCAAAGGCCAGGGCAAGGAGGTGCATCTTCAATGCCTTCCTAAACATATACAGTGAGGGAGCCTGACACACTTCAAGGGGGAGACTATTCCATAGCCTAGGGGCCATCACTGAGAAGGCCCTCTCCATGGTACCCACTCCTTTTACTGCTGAGGGTGGTGGGAGAACGGGAGGGCCTCCCCTCTAGATCTTAAGGCACGGGCAGGTTAATATGGAAGAAGGTTCAAACTGGTTTGAACCAAACAGGGATGTTTGAAAGGTATAAGTTTGCCATCTGCTCAAAAGAAGAACTCAAACTGGAGCTAAACCAAGGGGTCATTCTAACGAATCCAGCAAATGGTCCCTCTCCGGTCTGAATTTGGAGATGTTTGAATCAAACCGAACGCGATGTCTGTTCGAAGAAAGAAAGTTATAGTTCAAACCGAGAATGGGAAAGTTTGGTGCATATCTCTGCAGCCTCGTTGTATCGTGTTTCCTGCAATTGAAGAATATTTTCTTAGTCGTCACCCCCTTTGCATTCAGATCACAATCAACAGCCAGTGTTGTGATACGCGGTGAGAGCTGTCAGTGTGCTCTATAACTCTTCCTCCTGACACAGAAAGTCCTTAGACTAAATCATTCTTCACGTTGTGATACATTAGTGGCAATCAATGATAAATATATGAGGACACCTGCCCCTTGCATGACCCCCTCAGGGTCTAGAGGGGCCAGAGTATTTAAATCAAGTCGGCATTTATGGTATAGAGGCTTCTCCACCCAGAGTAGGGTTTCAGCCGGCTGCAGTCTAGAGGTCATGCTCAAATCTTTTCAGAATGTCATGTTCCAAGACCTCAGACATGCTGCACTTGAGCATTAGAGAAGGGAGCTGCTCTGTTAGCTGGGATTTTGCAGAAAGGATACAAGGACCCTGTTGGCAAATAGATGGGGGGAAGGTTTATGACCCTCTCTGCCATAACAGATTTAGAAGGAGAGAAAGAGGAGTTGGCTTTTCTACCCCGCGTTTCTCATCCATTTAAAGGCACTCCAAGCGACTGACAAACCTTCTGTTCTCTTCCCCACAACAGACAGCCTGTGAGGTGGGTGGGGCTGTGGGAGCCCAGAAGGGAGCTGTGACTAGCCCAAGGTCATGCAGCTGGCTTCATAGAGGAGTACGGAATCAAACCCAGTATTCCCAGATAAGAGACCCGCTCCCTGTATCTGTACAAATCTCATACATATCTGTGCACATTTGCACTGATAGTACGGGACGAAAACGGGATGCGTATGAAATGCGTACAGATACGTATAACACATACGAATGTTGTCGACATTCATATCTTCAGATCTGAATCTAACATTCAAATGAATAGATTCGAAAGCACTCGATTCGAAACGGATTTTGTCGCATTTGTATCCTAAACTTTCAAATCAAATTGAATGTTTGGATATTCTATTCTATTCTATTCGAATCTGAATGCAAAAAAAATTCATGCACCTCCCTGTTAATAATACTATTAAAGCAATGGCAGCTGCAACACAACATAATATTAATAAAAACAGCAGCCTAAGGGGGCTTAGGCCATTAAAACACATATAGACACACATACAGGACACATTAAAGACACATAAGAACTTACCTTCTGCACAGGACTCTTCCTGGTGGCCACTTCCGCACAAGGCCCGACCCTAATCGGGTCTTGCGGCTGAAGAATCTGTTCTTTGTGAAGACCTCGAAAATTAGGTCTTCAATCCATCCCTTCGCCTTGATCCGGTCGGAAGCAGGACGTTTCCACACATGGCCAGGCAAAGGGATGGATGTCCCTGCGGCGGCCATCTTGGGGATGGTGGAAAATGGCTGGTTTGCCTTCTTCTCCCCTCCCTTGCATGTTCATGCTGCATGCCACCGGAAACATGTGGTGACTGGCAGCTGCCTGCTCCAGTCCAGCGGATCTAGGGATGGTGTTGGCGGCATGGGAGGCTGGATACCCCTTGGAATAGGTGCTGTGGCTTCCGTGCAGCACCCAGGCAATCCGGCCACACAATCTGGACTTCCTGCTATTGTGCAGACATGTGAGGGCCCTTCGGATCCGTCCGAAATAGAGAGGGATCCTCAGGAGGTCGGATCACTGAGAAACGGCTCTTCTTAGAGATTCATTAGAGATTCTATTCATCTTCTTAGAGCCGTTTCTCGGGTATTTTTCCACCACGCTCCTTTAATCCGGATCTAAGGAATGGGTACATTCTTTAATCTGGATCTAGTAGATCTGGATTAAGGGAAATACCCAATGTGTTTTCATTGGTGGTCTAGCACCCAATAGCAATGGGTGCTAGCTTCCCTGCCGTAGAAACACTGGAGCACCTATTTGGAAATCCGGATCTACCCATGAGGGGTCTGCTTGTCACCCCAAGTGTTTGGGGGGATAGGGGGTGCAATCTCCGAAGTGGCTTCGAAGTCATTTCGAAGACACTTTGAAGTCTGTGCAAAACAGCTCCATTGAAGTCTGTGCTGGTCTTTGGAGTGAACTTCGAAGTGACTTCGGAGTCCCTTTGGAGTCACTTCGAAGTTCACTCTGAAAATCAGCACAGACTTCAAAGACGCTCCAGAGCTATTTTGCACAGAGTTTGAAGTGACTTCAAAATAACTTTGAAATGACTTCGAAGGTTAGGTTTTGGGGCTCTCCCCCACGGGTGCATCCCCTCCTCCTAGCCTCCTCTAGACCCCATTGCCTGTTTCCTGTGGAAACAGGCTCCCTTTAATCCGGATTTCTGCCTGAATGGGGTCTACAGAAAATCCAGATTAAAGGCCAGAAAGTACCCATTTGATCCAGATTTCCCCAGCGGCAGTCGAAACAATTGGGTCCCAAATGGGTGCCCTGGTGGAAATGGGGTCGTCCGGCTCACACCCAAATTGGTCGTTAATGGGTGCAAAAATGGGTACTTTCTGACAGTGGAAAAACACCCCTCGGTGGCAAATGCGGAGGCACCCTAAATCTCTTGGCATAAAATGATTCCATTATTGCAAATGGACTTTTCCCCTCCCTTTTCTCAAGGCAGAAGTAATATCCTGCTAATCTATTCTATGATTCTATGATTCTAAGTCATGTCCTGCTAATTTTGTTCCAGATATGAACATATTTCTCTCTTTCTTATATTCTTTGGCTGTTCTTCTCGTGCAAAAGTGAGGAGACAAGTGCTCTAGACTCTAGCCACGCCCAGGGAAAATCCTCGCCAACCTGTTATAATTCTGAATTCGAATCCTTGGTTGTGGTTGCTAGTTTCATCACATTCTGTGCTAGGGAAAAAAATAAAATAAAACAAAATAGCCCTTAATTCACTGCTTTTTGTTTTGCCAAGTTATTATGGGCTGAGAAGAGGAAATGAGTCAGGATTTTCCCCTTCCTCCATCTGCCTCTATGCATTTTGTGTGGGTCGGTTAAGTTTTGATTTGTCAGGACTGCATAAAAGGAGTTATTTATTAAGTGGTTTTGATATTAAAAAAATAATAATAATCAAGAGGCCGTGTAGATAGATTTCATGATTTCAGTTGTGTCTGCAGGCAGCCAGAAATGCAAATGGTTCTCTTGTACCCAGGGCGTACCGGTCCGGGCCTCCTCCTCATATGCCAGGCGTCCCACCCCCTGGGTGATGTGATTTGCCATCGCTGCCCATGGCACGTGTTTTGTGATGCGCTGGTTGGCAGGCGGCTCATCCGTGTGTGTGTGTGTGTGAGTGGAGATTGCCCACGGGCATCTCAAGCAGAGTCAAGGGCAAACCTTCTTCTGCTCTGAGATCCCAGCAAATGGCCTTAGAAGTGTCCTGCTTGTCCCCCCCCCCCCCCGGGATCCATTGCACATATGACCAATATAGCTGCTTTCCCAACTCCCCATTTCACGAATGTGCCAAAGTATTCACACGAATACAAATGTCAGTATACAGAAGTCTGCATTTGTCTGAATATTGAATGTTCAGATATTGGTGCACGTCTCTAAAAACCTAAACTTTCAGATATAGCTGTGGTATCCATCTTCAGAGGATTTTTGAGTGCAAAGTCCTCTGAAGATGGATATCGCAGCTTTATTCCAAAGCTTGGGTTCTCAGATGAAACCTGGAACACGGCACAACGGCCCCGAAAACCGCTAGAAATGAGATTGAAGCTGCTCTGAAAGCCCGCATATGGCCATCTTTAGGCAACGCACTAACAGTTTGACAGGCGTGGCCGAGGTGACCACACTTGGCTGGCCATATGGGCCATCATTGGCTGCCTCAGCGTGCTGATGTTCATTACAGCACTCTGTGAACGCTTTGGCCTCCGCCTGTGTGATATAGGGGCCCATATTCCTCCCTTTAACACCCCAGCGTGGCCTCATAATTGTTGTAAAGTGTCATGTGTCGCTGTTGCTTCTGATGAACGTTTCCAGAACGTATTGATCGGGACTCTAGATAGGAAAATGAATAGCGCATCTTTTATTACCAGCTTCAGAGCTTGAGGTTTGAATTGGCAGGTCTGGCATTCAGGGAAAAGCAGCATATTGTCATTTTGTGAGCTGCTTGGCTGAAGTGCAGGAATGTGTATCGCTTGCTTTCAGACTGGCATTGGGGCTTTCAGTTCGGCGGCCAGGGGGAAGAAAACAACAGCCGAAATGTGTGCAACAAGCATGTGACGGCAGGCTCCACAATGCCAGCTTTTCAGAGCTTGAACACTGGAGACAGTGGGAATTTCCCCTGGAATATTCCACCATCTATTCACCTCGCCGGCCAATTGATACCTGCAGTGGAATGAAAGCATCACAGCTGCTCTTTGCTCTCTGTATCATGTTGCTAGAACTGTGTGGCGCCTTTGTGATGCATGAGGACCATGTGGCGCACGTGGAAAGGGCCAGAATTAGGGATGGGCATGAATATTCGTAGCATTCGGAATTCGGCCAAATTTGGCCAAATTCGGACATTCGAATTTGAATCGAATGTTGGCACATGCGAAGATTGACATTTCATTTCGAACCAAATGTTTTGATACATTCGTATGAAGCTTTGTATGGGATTCGTATATGGAATTCATATGCATATTGTATATTGTATATTGTATAGGATCTGTATGCTATTTGTGTGCATTTGTATGGGATCCGTATGTTATCCGTATGCATTCGTGTATAGGATCCGTACGCTGCTTGTATCTACTGCAAACTTCAAAGATTCTCCAGAGCCTTTGACAAAAGTCCATAGGATTGGCATTGCTCTCCCCTGGGGTCCTCTTTGGAGCCTGTGCTATTCTTTGGAGCCGGCTTCAGAGATGGTACACAGGCGCCCCCCCCCCCGAGCCCCCCTAGACCCCAATGTCCAATCGTGGAGGAAACGTGCTCTGTATAATCCAGATTTGATGCCTGAAGACTCTATTGTAGACTCCTTTAATGGGGTCTACAGGAAACCTGGATTATAGGTCCTGAAGGACCCATTCAATCTGGATTTCCCTAGAACTGGGGGAAACAAATGAGGCTCTAGTGGGGTCTGCAGTGGAAATGGGGTCTTCCTGCTCTGAGCCTAATGAATCCTTAATGGGTACTTAGTGCTAGTGGAACACCCCACCCCATAGAGAGAGTTAATGCACATTTCTAATGGTTAGGCCTAGTGGTTAGGAAGCTGGACTCTGATCTAGGAAAACCGGGTTTGATTCTGTACTCCTCCCCAAAGCCATCTGGGTGACCTTGGGTGAGTCACAGTGCTCTTCTGAGCTCTCACAGCCCCACCTACCTCACAGGGTGTCTGTTGTGGGGAGAAGAACAGAAGCTTTGTCAGCTGCTTTGAATCCCCTTAAATGGGTGAAAAAGTGAGGTATAAAATCCAAATCATTGTCATCATCTCCTTCTCCTTCTCCTTCTCTTCCTCCTCCTCCTCCTTCTTCGCCGTGGTGGAAATTTGGCAGAGTTTATAGGCAGAGGTTATGTTGCGGGTAAAGAATTCCTGTCCAGATGTAGCCGAATAACGGGTCCCATCTCTCCTAACCCCACTGCCTGGGAGTAGGAAATGGTGAAATCTAACAACATCTGGAGAAACCTTGGGCTTAAGGATACCGTCTCCCCAGCAAGTCTGCATCTTGATATTTTGCCACTTTAATATTTATGGCTGAAAGAAATGCTAGCTGTTTCAGGATCCCACAATACGCACTATGTTTATGGAATGGCTGCAGCGCTGTAATGCAATTTGCCATTATGGAGTTAGACATCTGTCCTTTAAAATGTTTTACTGCTTAAAGAAAATCTTTTTTATGTTCCCCCCCTTCCTTTCACCTTGAAAAGACGCCAAATGTTTTCTTCATAAAAGGGAACACTTGAATCAACAGACTGCGAATGTAAATCAAGTTGGATCTTGTTTATTGGCAGCAGCAGATTTTCCCACCTGCCTTGCATTCGGGTGGCGGGATGGAGTAGATGCTGTGAAGGCTGAGATGCGTAGGAATGGAGCAGGACATTTCTCCAAAGCGCCCAGGAATGACTCCATGGTGTGCAAAGGTGGCCAGTCAATGGCTTGACCTCTTTTTCTTTATAGTGAGGTGTATCCTGTGAGGTAGGTAGGGCTGTGAAAGCTCAGAAAGAGAGCTGTGACTAGCCCAAGGCCACCCAGGTGGCTTAGTGAAGAAGAAGAAAGAAGAAGGTGCCTTTTATATCCCACCCTTCTCAACGTTCAGGAACTCAAAGCAGCTGACAAACCTGCTGTTCTTCTCCCAGCCACAGACATCTTGTGAGGTCAGTGGGGCTGTGAGAGCTCAGAAAGACGGCTGTGACTAGCCCAAGGCCACCCAGGTGGCTTCATGAAGTAGAAGAAAGAAGAAGAAGATGGCTTTTATATCCCACCCTTCTCAACGTTCAGGAACTCAAAGCAGCTGACAAACCTGCTGTTCTTCTCCCAGCCACAGACATCTTGTAAGGTCAGTGGGGCTGTGAGAGCTCAGAAAGACGGCTGTGACTAGCTCAAGGCCACCCAGGTGGCTTCATGAAGTAGAAGAAAGAAGAAGAAGATGGCTTTTATATCCCACCCTTCTCAACGTTCAGGAACTCAAAGCAGCTGACAAACCTGCTGTTCTTCTCCCAGCCACAGACAGCTTGTGAGGTCAGTGGGGCTGTGAGAGCTCAGAAAGACGGCTGTGACTAGCTCAAGGCCACCCAGGTGGCTTCATGAAGTAGAAGAAAGAAGAAGAAGATGGCTTTTATATCCCACCCTTCTCAACGTTCAGGAACTCAAAGCAGCTGACAAACCTGCTGTTCTTCTCCCAGCCACAGACATCCTGTGAGGTTAGTGGGGCCATGAGAGCCCAGAACGAGAACTGTGATGAGCCCAAGGCCACCCAGCTGTCTTCGTGGAGCAGCACAGAATTGAACCGAGAGACTCCAAGTTAAGAGTCTGACACTCTAACCACAATACCAAGCTTTTGTGAACTTCAGGGCTGGACTCCAAGCATGCCAAAGGGCTATGAATCAGCCTCAGAGCCTCTGGGGGTACGAACCCGGATAACTAGTGTATGGATGACAAAATGCAACTGTTCCCTTGTGTGGTTGTCCCTGGGCAGTTGCTTCTGGCCATCAGAAATAAATGCAGCACTGCAAGGGTCCCTTCAGCAATTGTTCTTGCATGCATAGAGGCTGATAGCAGCTTGCAAAACCAGTTGCAGGCAACAGTGTCTGTACGCCATTGTGCATCCATTCCTCTCCCAAATTGCCATATCTCCCTTTCCAAATTGCTCTCGAAATCCTTCAAAAACAGCACTTGAGGAGATCAAACAGACGAGTCTTGAAATATGGGAGATGGCCCATCCCTGCAGAAACTGTGCTGCTGTTGGATATATAGATCTGAAGTGTTGCGCATGCTTTTGATTGCGTGTTGCAAACTGCACCGACCGAGGCTAGAAAAACGAGTAACCAAAATAGATCCCATGAGACTATAATCATTCCGCCCTTGTTCTGTAGATCACGATTACGGCGCTAAGCTCTTGAGCTTTGATATAGAAGCCGGGGGGGGGCAGTAAAACATGAAGAAAGTGTTCCAAGTGTGCATTTAGCCTTTCATTTGAATGTTGGCTGAGGATCTCTGCCAATGTTTACTGTAAATAGGCATTGAAATGCAAGACAAATTAAAAGATTAGAGATGTGACATAATTATAAGATTACAGCTACTTTAAGCTTCTCCTTTCTTTCTTTCTTTCTTTCTTTCTTTCTTTCTTTCTTTCTTTCTTTCTTTTTCTCCCCATCTCTCTCCCCTTCTCCCTCTTCTCTTTCTCTCCTTTCTCTTTCTTTTGCTCTCCTTCTCTCTCTCCTTCTCTCTTTCTCTCTCTTTCTCTTCCTCTTCCTCTTCCTCTTCCTCTCCCTCTCTCTTTCTCTTTCTCCATCTCTCCTTTCTCTTTCTCTTTTTATCTCCATCTCCATCTCTTTCTTCTTTCTTTTGCTCTCTTTCTCTCAATTTCTCTCTCTCTCTTTCTCTTTCTCTCTCTCCCTCTCTTTTTCACTCTCCATATCTCTCTTCTCTCTCTCTTTCTTTCTCCATCTCTCTCTCCTTTCTCTTTCTCTTTCTTTTGCTCTCTCTCTCTCTCCATATCTGTCTTTCTTTTTCTTTCCTTTTGTTTTTCCAAGCTTTACCCAGTGGAGCTTTTAAAGGGCCTGTGTTGATGTGTGTGTGTGTGTATGTGTGTGTGTGTGAAGCTCCTCTATCCAGTCTTTAAAGGCACAATGATTAGCAGATGACTCCGCCTGTTTGTGGACCAGACGGCTATTGGCCATTACTGCAAACCATATCAAGCACTGTGAAATTTAATGGGTAGCGTGAGACTACTGGGAACAGAAGCATAAAAGTTTTGCTGAAGCCTTTGGTGCTGTTTAATAGGGAGGCTGTTTTTATTTTTCTCTTTGGCTGTTGTCTTTACTGATTTCCCCCTCTCTTTATAATCTAAACTGAATCTTCTAAAATCCACAGTATATAAATGAAATAAATCAATAAATTTGTCCACTCTGGCTTTTCCCCTTCCCCTTTTTTATTGCCCTGCCGTGAGTATGGGTGTGTCCAGACTGGAGGATACTGCACATTCTCATGCGCACTCAGTGCGTGGGCCACTACTGTGGATTTACCTGCTGAGGAACGATCAACACTCACTCCGCAGTATTGGGTAATTTTGGAGTTTCCCGCTGTCCAGCCAATCAGAGCTGAGCTGCTCAGCTCCCATTGGCTGCCCGATCCCACGTGACATGTGCCTCACTGCATGCACCATGGAAGTCTCGCAGCTGCTGAGGAGGAAGCCGTGGACCTCTCTTTGGAGTGGGGACAATGAGCTGTTGCTTCGCAGCCAGATAAGCTGCGAATTTTTATATAACTGTGGGTGTTTATTCACTAGTCTGGAATGGAGCAAAGTTGTGGTTCACTGGCATTCTTCTTTCACAGACCTTTTTACATGTCCCACCTCCATTAAAAGTAGCATTATAGGTGGTCTTCAAAGTCAACACGTTCATGATGGCCTCCATCCTGTTCATGATGGCTTTCATCCTGTTCATGATGGCCTCCATCCTGTTCATGATGTCCTTCAAAGATAAGTAGTTCTACCAATAAAATGAGTAGATATTTTTTTCAGTCAACAATCTGTAGGCTGTGTTCACAATTCAGGATGTTAACTCTGACTTATAAGGCCCTTAATGACTTCAGCCCCAAGTATCCACTCCCATTTCGACCTGCCCATGCCTTAAGGTCTGGAAGGGAGGCCCTCCTGCTTGTCCCACCTCCCTCAGCAGCAAAAAGGGTGGGCACCTGGGAGATGGCCTTCTCAGTGATGGCCCCTGGCTATGGAATAGTCTTCCCTTTGAGGTGTGTCAGTCACCTTCATTGTACACATTTCGGAAGGCAGCAACGACACACCTCTTTGCTCTGGCCTTTGGTTAAATGGGGATACCCTTTCTCCTTCCCACTTGCAGATGCTGTTGTTTTAAATCCATACTGTTATTGTTTTGATTTTGAGTGTTGTTACCCATCTGGAGACCTCCAGGTACAGGGTGGGATAAACAAACAAACAAACAAACAAACAAATAAGTGAAGTGACAGGTTCACCATGGGTCCTGTTGAGGGTTTAAATACTTACCTTTGCATGTGGTCCTGGCGGTCACAGCTCCGCTCTAAAATGTGTTCGGATCATGCGCCACCTCACACTTTATGTGCTGTGATGTGTAGTATGTGGCGAGAGGCCTCAGTGGGGATTCCATTCCTATTTCTTTTCAGGATGTTTTCGGTGTAACCGAATCCTGAAGCAAGTCAGGAAAATGAGTTAATAGCATTACTGCGACTTTCAAATGTTATAGGCTGAGCTTGCTTCTCAAAGGAAGGAGAAGCTGAAATTGGAGTTGATAATTTTGACAAGTACATCTGCTATGCCCCGGAGTTGTTTCTCGTGTGCAACGTGGGTGGGATTTCTTTTTTAATTTTTCTCCTTTTGAGAACTCTTTCCAAGCAAGCAGACACAGGCTCTGAGATCCTCGCTTAATCTGTGTTGCTGGTGTAGTATATTCTGTGGTGGTGGTTGGTTCTCTCATGCCGGGGAGCCTGAAGATGAATGGATGCATGTGTGTGGAAATGATCATGTTTGGACGGCGCAGCGCATGGCATTACGAGCTGGCAACGCCTCTTACATTTCTGACGGGCGTGTGCCAGGAAAGCAGAATTAATTAACTAACATTCTCCATTTGCCATACTTGGCAAAGGCTGCCAGATGTCAGGCTTCCAAACCTAGAACAACCTTTTATTGTGTTCGTATTTAAAATGAAACAACTGTTTACATAGCTGGAGGCAGGAGCAAACGCAGGTGTCAATTGAAAAATGACCAAGTAGGCCATGATTCTAAGTGTGAGTATGTGTTCATAGGGATAAAACACACAAGGAAAGTCCAATCAAGTCTATTTTTGTCTAGCTGAGTTGTATTTGAATCTGTGCACAAATGCAATTTTCAACATTCGGTTCGATTCGAATGGAATATTTGAATATCCAAATCCACACGGACGTTTGAACCGATTCAAATACGTTTGTATCTATTTGTTCAAATATTCGATACATAACCAATGATACGAATCACATAAACATCCGTACGCATCTATATCCTGCTTTTATCCCGTATGCATCCCGTTTTTATCCCATATGTATCCATGTGGATGCATATGGATACGCACAACAACTCAAAATATTCATATTCCTACAAATACTAAAAAACAAATGTCAGAACATTTGATTTGTATACAAATGTCTGAATTCGTCTGAATTCGTCTGAATAACTAATATTTCAAATATTCGTGCACATCTGGAATCTGGAATCTCAATGTGAGTCTGCATTTGGGGCTTGACGGTAGGGATGTGATGTGCACATTTTTTTATATATATTTTATTCGTATTGAATCAAACAAAAGAAAAGCCATATTCGTTCAAATAGATCTCCTTTGAATCTGGTGGGAATTCAAATTGGATACGGATGTTCAATCCCATGCGAATCCCATACGAATGCGTGTGAATCTCATATGAAGCTTCATATGAATGTATCCTAACATTAGATTCAAATTCGAATGTCTGAATTCAGCCAAATTTGTATGAATTTTGAATTTTATGAATATTCGTGCATATCCCAACTTGACAGCCATTTCTTCCGTATTTTGGAAGAAGCAAACCTCATAAGTTATGAAGATTTGGCCGAGCTTTTCTGAAGGCTTGAAAATAATAAGCAAAGGGTTTTTTTCTGCTTCTTTTAATCTTTTTTTTTTTTGCTTTTTTAGAAAATTATTTACAAATGAAATTCAACGTTCGCCATAAATCCAAAAATATACAACAGGGTGGTGATACAACTTTGCATAATCAGTCAATCAATCAATCAATCAATCAATCAATCAATCAATCAATCAATCAATCAATCAATCAATCAATCAATCAATCAATCAATCAATCAATCAATCAATCAATCAATCAATCAATCAATCAATCAATCAATCAATCAATCAATCAATCAATCAGTACTCGCCATGTTGTAAACAAGGTTTAAAAGTTTAAAAACAGAGGCTGCATTCACACCTAAGTTTTCATCCAGTCTCAGTCCAATTTCAGAGTCACCACTTTATCTTTCCACTTTATCTACCCGGAGGGTGAATTTTCTGAGTTAGGTAATGCTGAAAGAAAACAGCTTGATACTTTGCTGATGCATTCTCTCACTTTGAATGTGGACCGAAACTGGATTAACGCTTAGGTGTGAATGGAACCCAGATGTTAGATAAAATCAATACATTTTATGTAAAATCAGTGTCTGATGTATCTCACTCAACCTTCCGGATTATAATTCATGGCTCAAATCTTTGTGGCTTTAAGAATAAACGGTGCCACATAATCGATTGCTACTTGCAAGCATATTTTATCTGCCAGTAAACACCATCTATGTGTTTCTGTAATACCAATTTATTTCTGCTCATATGCCCAGAGACCTCTTTGTCTTCTGATCCGATGCCTATATGCACTTCAGCCAGTAGTCAACAATTACGGCAACTTCTGGGGAAGAGCATCTGCACTTAGGGGAAGCTGTTACAGCTTCCAGGTGTCCCCTGTGTTCCCAGCAATTTTTCTTAATGGTTGATGAGGTGCAGAGAAGAAGAAGAAGAAGAAGAAGAGTTGTCTTTTCTACTCCACTTTTCTCATCCATTTAAGGGGACTCAAAGCAGCTGACAAAGCTTTCTGTTCTTCTTCCCGCCACAGGCACTCTGTGAGGTAGCTTGGGTTGAGAGAGCTCAGAAGAGAGCTGTGACTAGCCCAAGGTCACCCAGCTGGCTTCATGGAAGGCAGAATCAAACCTGCTATTCCCAGATAAGAGTCTGGCTCCTTGACCACTAGGCCAAACTTGCTCATGAAATCATGCTCCACACCTGGAGTGTCCAGTGGCGCCACCATTCACTCTACTTCCAGTTCCCTGAGGTTGGTGGGCAGGGGAGGCGGTGTTTGTGCAGGTGTGGTCATGGTGGCAGCCATGTTTGATCATGGGCTTCTGACGTGACTGGACCTCCAGTCTGGTCATAGAGTTGTGAGTGGGGTGTTTGATCAGCAATGGAGTAGTGGGCACTGCGCATCCAAAGATGGCCACATTTGGTCGTGCCTCCTGGTGCTGATACGATCGGCTGCACCAACATGCATCTCTGCAATGGTGTCGGATCATGTCATGGAACATGGTGCTGCAGCTAACAGCGGCCAATCGCGGCAGCAAGGAGGAAATTCCGGCTTTGATGCAAGGCTGGTAAACGGGAAGACCGTTCACACTTCTGGCTGGCAACGGACGCTCTGAGGGAGCTTTCCTCATGACAAGTGCGAATGGTTCTCCTTTACCAGAAGTTTACTAGCCCGAATGCCCTGAAGACTAATAAGGGAAGTGTGGAAAAGGCCCCTGGACCATGCTCAGTTTGGTGCAAACAGAGCATACTAGCCACAGGGGAGAGGGTGGGGCCTCTTCTAATGTGCGCTCATGTGCAGAAAAGATACCCTTTTGTGTCATGCTTAAATGCATCAGGTTTTAAATCGCTACCATCGATGGAGCATTTAGGAACCGGAAATTATCAATACCCACATGTACATGTTCCCTTCTGGTTTTACATGATGCTAATATAAATATTTGTGACCAGGGAAAGAGTGGAGGTCTTAATGCTTCAAACATCCATCCATGGGACCATCCTGGAATGACAACAAGGGTTTGTCGTAACCTTAAGCTTTTCCAGGCTGCTCGTCCTCGACATCTGCTCTCCAAATGTGGGCCTGTCGTTTTTCTTCTTGAATTTTCTTTCCTGTCTGGTTTAGGCGAAGCAATCAACCATGAATGAGAGAGAGAGAGAGAGGGGAAGATGAAGTCTGAGCACTCAGCACTACTCCAAAACCAATCTCCTTCCTTCTCCTTTTTGACAATAAACAGTGTAACAAAATGTCAGTCTCTCTTAACGGGGCTGAAAACATTTTTTTGGAAGTCGTTTCGAAGGATACTTTAAAATGCAGTTTTAAATATTCTTAGTTTAGTTTAGGAGTTTAGTCTAGTCTAGTCTAGCTTAGCTTAGTTTACTTTAGTTTATCTGGCGGAGCAAGGAAGGCTCCGAGACACCATCATTTATTTTTAACTCTCACCAGTATGGCTGCAAGAACTTTTTAACCCAGGAGAGAGCCAAACATACTTCTGTATTCATGATCATAACCCAGAAAACTCACCTTTGAGTTGGGATCTTTCTGCGCTGAAAGGTGTGTGATCTATTGCCTGGAAAGATGACGGCGTTTAAGAGGGGGCCTGATTGAAGTATATAAAATTGTGCATGGTATAGAAAAGGTGGACAGAGAGAATAAATCTTCTCCTAATCATCCACTTCATAGATGCCCCTTGGTTCTAGTGTTGTGTGATAGAGAAAAGAAATTTTCATGCATGGTATAGAAAAGGTGGATTGAAAAAAATTATTTTCTCTATCTACCTTTTCATGCATGATTTTTCTCTATCCACCTTTTCTATACCATGCATGATTTTATATACTTCAATCAGGTTCCCTCTTTAACACCTTCGTCTTTCCGGGCAATAGAATGGAGAAAAATCATACATGGTATAGAAAAGGTGGATAGAGAAAATATTTTTTTTTTCAATCCACCTTTTCTATACCATGCATGAAAATTTCTTTTCTCTATCACACAACACTAGAACCAAGGGGCATCTATGAAGTGGATGATTAGGAGAGTCAGATCAGGATGCCTCGGGCCATTTGCTGGGATTCAAGAGCAGGAGAAGGTTTGCCCTTGTCTCTGCTTGGGATGCCCAGAAGCAATTGGTGGGCTACCGTGTGGGATAGGGAGCTGGGCTAGATGGACAGTGGCCTGATCCAGCAGGGTTCCTCTTATTTTCTTATGCTCTTACTAGGGGTGTGCACAAATATTTGAGATATTTGTTATTCAATCAAATTCGGATGGATTTGAACATTTGAACACAGAATGCAGTTTGGGGGTTTTCTTATTTGGTAGCCATTTCCTTGCCTCTGTTGGGAGGAAAGACACCTCCTTCCGCTCCTGTCATGCATTCATTCTTTGGCACAA
The DNA here is from genome assembly GCA_023333525.1 of Aspidoscelis tigris stejnegeri. Taxonomy (NCBI): domain Eukaryota; kingdom Metazoa; phylum Chordata; class Lepidosauria; order Squamata; family Teiidae; genus Aspidoscelis; species Aspidoscelis tigris. Next base: position 9,668,810 of record JALMGA010000017.1, on the reverse strand, counting down.
GACCATTGCTGTATAACATAACACAGTCCTTGTGGTGTGTCTGTTTTGTAAAATGTACGTTTGGCCTGATCCAGCTTTGCTCCTCTTAGGTTCTTATAGACAAATGCATGGATGACAGGTATATCAGTAGCTACTAGAATGGTTGCCTAATTTCTGACTCCATGCTGGAGAGATGGGCTGGATGCTGGAGAGCAGGTGAAGGCTTGGCTTCCATCTTCTGCTTGAGATGGCCAGAAAAAGCAATTGATGGGCCACTGTGTGGGACAGGATGCTGCACCAGATGGGTTGTGGCCTGATCCAGCAGGGCTCCTCTTATGTCCTTAAGCAGAATCTCTCTCTCTCACACACACACAAAAACTGGATAAACACACATCCACCCATATGGAGGTGAAGCCTTGGTTCAAGGTCCTTGGGGTGGGGAGACGTGATTGGGAAGACACAAGTGAAATAATTCCTCCTCCATGAAAAGATGGAAGGTGGTTTTCCCTTTTGTTATTTAGTTTCTTGTGTTCTGGCACAAGGACTTGGCATTCTGTAGTGGTTCTGTTAGACATTTAATGGCTGGCAGTATATAATGTGTTTCCTTGTAGATTAATGCGCTGCGGATTCACTATTAGATGTGTCGCTGCTATGATAGTCGCATTAGGTGAATTGCTTGGCTTTATGACACTTGTTAACCCGCTCACAAAAATGTCAAAGCTGCCTGTAAAACTGCAAATAAAGAAAGCCTAACCTTTTAGTTTTAGTAGTCTTAGGGTGTTTTTCCACTGTCAAAAAGTACCCATTTTTGCACCCATTTAGGACCCATTTGGGTGTGAGCCGGATGATCCCATTTCCACCACGGCACCCATTTGGGACCCAATTGTTTCCACTGCCGTGGGGGAAATCCGGATCTAATGGGTACATTTTGGGCTTTAATTCGGATTTTCTGTAGACCATGAATGGGGTCTACAATGGGGTCTTCTGCCAGAAAATCGGGATTAAAGGGAGCCTGTTTCCACTGGAAACAGGAAATGGGATCCAAAGGAGCCTAGGGGGAGGGGATGCACCCATTGCCCCCCCTAAACCTAGGCTCCGAAGTCACTTCGAAGCCACTTCGAAGTCATTTCAAAGTCATTTCAAAGTCGTTTCAAAGTCACTTCGAAGTCTGTGTAGAATAGCTCCGGAGTGCCTTTGACGTCTGTGCTTATCTTCAGAGTGAACTTTGGAGTGATTCCGAAGTGACTCTGAAGTGTCTCCAAAGTCATTTCGAAGTTCACTCCAAAGATCAGCACAGACGTCAAAGGCACTCCGTAGCTATTTTCCCAGACTTCAAAGAGACTTCGAAATGACTTTGAAATGACTTTGAAATGACTTCGAAGTCAATTCGAAGTGGCTTTGAAGACTGCCCCCCTCGCCCCCCGAAACACCTGGGGTAATGGACCGACCCCTTGGGAGCTGATCCGGATTCCCCACATGGGTGCAAAGCTGTTTCCACAGCAGGGGTGTTAGCTAATGGGTGCTACACCTCCCGTGGAAACACATTGGGTCCTTCCCTTAATCCAGATCTACTACAGTGGAAAAATACCCTTAAAGACCTTGGGTGTAGGGGTATGCACAGATGCAGTTTTTGAATCTGATTCATAATGAAAATGTGAAAATGTGAATGTATATGAATAATGAAAAGACGAATACGTACAAATGTCTGAATTGTTTGTATGAATAACTCAAAATATTTGTATTTGTATGAATACTGAAGCACGAATGTCTGGACTTTCGATCTGTATACAAATGTCCACATTTGTACAAATAATGGATATTTTGAATATTTGTGCACATTCCTCATTGGATTCTCCAGTTGACTGTCCGCAAAGACCCCAAACGTATCTCCAACGCTCTTGGTTGTATAGATTTCAATTTTCCTCCTTTTTTCCTTTCTAAGCCACTTGAGCTGATTCCAAAGGTAGTCATCCTTAAAGGAAACCAATCAGGTTTGCCCCAGCCCTGCGTAAATCCATTTATTTCAATGGACTTAGGTGGTTATACATATGTAGAGTTCTGCTTGAGTAAGCCATTTGAGGAATTTCAGGGGGCACAATCGCTCTCCCGGATTTCTTAGAGGGCTTTCCACACATCTGTAATAAGCCTATTTTACAGCCATGGGCAATATTCAAAAGAAAGGGAGAGAAGACAGAAGGAGTATGAAGCGCCATTCATCTGTATAGACCTTCCAACAGACCCATAAGCTCCGTTGGCAATGGTAGACGCTTGTACCCTGCCCTTTGACGTACTTGAAATGCAACCGGATCTCTGCCTGCATCAATAACCCTGAAAAAGTCCCACTGGAAGACCATTGAATGTATCTCAGGGGGGAAGAATGCCAAGCGAATGAAGATTTAGCTGGCATTGTGCGGCTCTGAAGCGTGTGAGCTCATTTGGAGCTCATTTGGGGCCACTGGCCCTTTCAGTTCGATGGCGGAGGAGACGAGAGCAAAGCTTTGTGGGAGAATGGCCTCATGCTCTTAATGACGGCAATATTGGGGCTTCTTTGGGAAAGGGGCTCTCTAATGAGAAGTAGCTTTTGTTCGGCCATTGTGGGGCACCTTGAAAGGGGATCAGGAGCTTTTTGAAAAGAAACCAATGGATGCACTCTGGTGGTGATGGGTTTTCAAAAGCTAAATAAGTACCAGATTCCGCTGAGCGTCCTTGATGGCTGACCTGCCCTGGCCACCTCCTTCCCCCCTTTCCATTGAATAGCTGGCCAAATCAAAAAGGGTTTCAAGTCATTCCAGTAGAATTAAAAGTAAACCAAACCCTTGGATGTAAGAGATCTGCCAAAAGAAGGAGAGAGGGGAGGAGGAAGATGGGAATCTCTCCGCTTTGGAATACATGTGTTAATTTGTTAACTGGAGGGGGGGGGAGAAATCTCCTCTTGCCTTTAGGTTATGGTGTCCACATCTATGCGCCTTTATGGTCAACACCTGCCAGGTAGCTGATGGACAGGTTCGCTCCAGCCATGAAACGGAAAGGAGGTGGAATGAGCCCTCACTGTGTTCTTCAGCCATCTTGCTAAAGTTTGGGAGAACGGCAGCCAGGATACTTAAGTGAGGGCTTTCTGAAGAAACCTTAATGTCCTTAAAGTTTTATGGCCAAAATGTACCCTACTGAGAAGTAGGGGCTGCCTTTGAAAGAGCCCTTCAATGAACATTCACAGCGCACAGCGTGAAATGTGTGTCTGTGTCTCTGTTTGGATTAAAAGAGACACGCCATGGTTGCTTTTCTTCTCTCTCCCTATTTGCAGTGAGTGATACAATGCGCTAAGTGGTGATTCTGACCATGAGAAGTCAGCAGGAGATTGCTATGTGAGAACTTTTTAAAAACTTGAGTTGTTTGTATAAAGTAGGCTAGGTGCCCACTTGGCATCCCCGTCAAATCCTCGTAGTAGGACTTAAGCTGATTTACGGCTCACTGCTATGAAACCTTGTTCTGTTAGGTTTCCAGTGACTGGGAAATGAAGACAACAAGAATTACAGAGAGGTTCAAAGATGGGATCTTGGAAAGCTTGTAAGAAGGCGCACACATGCGCGCACACACACATATATATCTCCTTTTCCAATCTTGTAGTAACAAAAAGTTGCTTGGTTGCTCCTGGGAAGTAATATCTCTGGGGCATCTGCAAGAAGGTGTGTGTTTGTGTGTATGAATGTATGAAGTAGTTATTCGTCTTCCTCTTTGAATCTCCTCGCACCGTCATTTGCACTGACCTAGAGTATCCTGGGCCCAGGCAGACCACCTCGACCCTGGATGTGCAACCTGTTCCAGCTTGGGATGGGTTACTGCTGCCATTGAACAGGGCTTACTTACATTTGTGTCAAATCGAATGTAAGAAAATTCATATTTGTTTGAATAGATCCCCTTTGAAAGTGGTAAGATTTTTATTTGATAGGAATGTTCAATCCCGCATGAATGCATAGGAATTGTATACAGATCCTGTATACAAATGCATGCAAATAGTTTACGGATCCCATACAAATGCATGCAAATAGCATATGGATCCCATATACGAATCCCATACGAAGCTTCATACGAATGTATCAAATCATTCAATTTGAATTTGAATGTCAATCTTTGAATGTGCCAACATTAGTTATTATTATTGTTATTAGTTTATTTCTACAGCGCTGTCCATGTAGTTTTGAATTTGAATGTCCGAATTTGGCTAAATTTGGCTGAATTTTGAATGTTATCAATATTCGTTGGCATCCCTGCCCATATCCCATCCATATACCAGTGCAACATCTCAGGGTTGTACATAGAGGAAGGAATAGTCAATCAAGCTTGTGAAATATGTAATCTACCCTTGCTGATAATTTATTTATTTATTTATTTATTTATAATCTCAGTGGAGTCCATCCAAGAGCTTCCAGTATTTCCTTGAACCAGATCAATGGGAAATGCAAAAATATCTTTTCTTAAGATAGGACCCTGCTGGAATTCTTTTTCTGAATAAGTGTAATTAGTGGACACTTGAATAAGAATGCAACCTTTGTTTTCCCTTTGTATTTTGACCTCTTGAGGCCCTTTCTTTCCAAATAGCATGTAAACATGACATAATATTTTTTATAGAGAGATATTTATATATATAAAGAGGTCGTGACAGACATAATTAAACATTCACAGCAATCTGGTGTATTTGGGAGTTCACAGATTTCTGTCAATGCAATGAATGCATTTGTTCACCATATGGTTGATAGAAACCAGGCCTGTTATCTTCCTCAATTAATTAGCAATTTGTGAAGTTAACGAGGGCCCCCATGTTCTTTTCCACGGAGTCCACATTTTGCTTCAAACTGAGCCTGAAGTTGTGAATGACACACTTTTCAGTTCCTACTAGGGATGTGCATGAATATTCAAAATATTTGTTATTCGGAAGAGGTCAGAATATATGAATATATGAATATTCACACATATATGAATTGAATGTCCGGACACTTGGATTTCCAAATTTGTCAGATCAGACAAGGGGAAGGGGGTCACCCAGGGGGTCATCGGTCTATAGAATTTGCTGCCAAGAGAGGTGCTGCCAGCTGCCAGCATATATAGCTTTATGGAAGGACAAATCCATGGATGACAGATGTATCAATGGCTACTGGAATGGATGCCCAGGTACATCCTTCAGGCTGGGGAGACAGGCAGGATGCCTCTAAGGCCATTTGCTGGGATTTGAGAGCAGGTGAAGATTTTGCCTTTGCCTTCTGCTTGAGATGCCCAGGAGTAACTGGCGGGCCACTGTGAGGGACAGGATGCTGGAATAGATGGGCTGTGGCCTGATCCAGCAGGGATTCCCTACTAAGGTATGAGAGGACATTTAAAAATAAAAATAAAAAAATCCCCAGTGATGCAGAAATGATGTGAACAGAACCCTAGATGCAAAAAATGGACATTTTGTGGGGGAGGCAATTCAGACAGATCTCTCTATCCTATCGCACACAACATATGTGGGTCCCCCCCCCCTTTGGAAGAACATCTTGGAGAAGGCGAATCGGACAGAAAACCACAATTCATTCACGTTGTAGCTTTCCAGCTCTGTCAGGTATAGCAACGAAGTGAGCCCAAATTTCTTCCTTTTTGGAAAGAAAAAGATGCTCTTATATCTTTAGCCAGCTTTAATCAAGTTTGCAGTCTGCTCTACAAAGCTTTCACCTCATAAAACTGACAAAGGGGAAATAAAAACGATGATGATCGGAAGATCTCTAGCTGACATGGCCATGGAGACAGATGGAAAATATGTAAAAGAATAAAACTAAGAATTTCTTCTCTCTATTTCTTCCCTCCCCTCTCCCGATGACCTCCAGTATCTCATGAGAAATGGTTGATAACTGGCCAGATTTTATTGTCAAAATTAGTATTGCCCTGTCTGTTGATGATTTGGTTATCTGTATTAAGGCATGTGCACAAATGTTTTGTTTTAATCCAATTTGTATTGAATCAAATGCAAGAAAATTTGTATTCATTTGAATAGATCCCCTTTGAATGTGGTAGGATTCAAATTCGAGACGAATGTTTGATATGGATTTGATTTGAATATTCGGTATGAATCGCATATGTATCCCATACATATCCCATACAAATCCCCTACGTATGTGCTCAAAATGCATCAAATCCGCCCTGGATCCACTTTTAATCCGCTCTCAATCCACTTCAGATTCACTCTGGTTCCATTACAGGTGTAACTGGGGCAGCCGATTCTCGCCTCCCTAGGTTCACAAATGTAATGAAGCTTCATGCAAATGTTCCCAAACATTCAGTTTGAATTCGAATGTCAGTCTTTGAATGTACCAAAATTAGATTCAAATTCAGATTTGAATGACCAGATTCGTATGGATTAGGGCACATTCCTAATTTATATGCTAAGAAACGTGTGTTTTTATTTACGGTTTTCATGGTGTGGTTGTGCTGGCTGATCTCTCCTACTGGGCCATATGGGTTACTAGGTGGCTACAGTTGGATGAGGTCTACAGGTAGGATAGTTTCTCCTGCATTTAGAATGGATAACCAAAGCTGTTTGTCTTCCTCCCCCACTGCAAATAGAATGTGAATGCCTGTGCTTGCATGCCCACCAAATGTGGTCTATTATCTCCTCATTGTGAAGGTAATAAGGATAAGGATCATAATTCAGTGTTGCAGAAAATTCCGCAGATCAACACCTCACCTTTGAACCATTAATTGCTTGTTTCATTCCATATGAAATGGTTACACAGTGTTTATGGGCTTGTATTTTGCAAAATAATAATAATAATAGTTCACTTTCTACCCTGCTTTTCTCACCCTTTTAAGGGGACTCAAAGTGGCTGACAAAGCTTTTCTATTCTTCTCCTCAAAACAGAACACCCTGTGAGGTAGGTGGGGCTGTGAGAGCTCACAAGAGAGCAGTGACTAGCCCAAGGTCACCCAGCTGGCTTTGGGGAGGAGTGCAGAATCAGACCTCGTATTCCCAGATAAGAGTCCGGCTCCTTAACCACTAGGCCAAACTAGCTCATCAGGTTCATATCAAAGATGGCACTCTAATGGCTGTCCATGTAGCATAGCTAGGCCTGTATCCATCCAATATCTGAGTATATGCACATATACATCTTCCTCATATCTATATGCATCCGTACGCATCTGTACACCTCTGTATCCATCCTGTAGTTATCCTGTATGCAACCCGTTTTTGTGGATCTTCAAGTACGCATCGTGTATGAACCCATATACATATAAATGGGTAATTCGAACAAATAGATCCAAAATTTGACGTTCGATTTAAATGTTTACATTTGAATTTTGGGACATTCTATTTGAATTTGAATGTTGATACTTGGTGTATTTGATTGGATTTTGAATGCCTATGAATATTCGTTCTCAACCCTAATCTGAACTGAGGTTTCCTCTGTGTAAGCCAAACAAGATAGTCATGTTATCACATCCCTTCTCTCTCTTTCTCTCTTCCATCACACACTTTTCTATCCTCTTATCCCTCATCCCTGGCATGTACCACCCTTGATGAGTCTCTGTGTTTAATTGTTCCAGCTAATCAGTAGCTGCTGCTACAGGGAATCACGGCACTTCACAACTGAGCTCAATCAACACACAATTATTGTTGCCATCACTCAAAATCCAGTGCCACCAGATCAGCCATCGCGCCCGACTGTCACTTTGCATTAGGCCTCCGTCTGTCGCTGGGTTTGTTGAAACACATTCAGTTAGCAGGCGAAATGCTCACATCTGCTTCCCATTTGGAGCGTCCGCACTTCAGTTCTGTGAAAGTCTGGCACAGCCCCCATCCTATTGTATACACTGCCTTAAATCCCTGTGAAGTCCACCACAAATGTTTCATCCAGATCGCCTCTCCTTTTTTTCTCAGGGGTTTTCCTCGAAATTAAATTTGGCACACAATTGGGTGCAAATCTTGAACAGTTTTTCTGCAGCGGGGATCTGCAACTTATATAGTTTTTGGAAACCATATTGTAGGGCATGTTGGAGAACCTTAAAGATGTTTAATGTGCATTATGATGAGGCGGGGTGGGGTGGGGGGTTGAGTTAAATTTTAGTGGAAGACAGGATGTTGCAAAACGTATTTAAGAAGAACATTTGATAATGGTTCTCTGTTTTAGAATTGTGGAAGAAGTGTTGACATTTGTACTATTCAGCACTGCAGATTTTATTTGGAAGTTTTGAAGAAGGCAGAGGCTGCTAGGGAAAGGCTCCCTTTTGAGGGTAGTCCTTCTCTGGGTAAATTTTTTTGGCAATTTGGCAATTTGATCAAAGAGAAAATGCAGCAATGCATCCTAATTCTATATGGTAGAGATGTGCATGAATGTTGTTGTTTTTTGTATTCAGTTTGTATTGGATCAAATTGAAGAAAATTTGGATTTGTTTGAATGGATCCCCTCTGGATGTGGTAGGATTCAGATTGGATATGAATGTTCAAACCCATATGAATCCCATACAAATGCATACAAATAGCATACAAATCCCATTGAATATCATACAAAGCTTCATATGAATGTATCAAAACATTCCATTTGAATCCTAATGTCTGAATTCATATGAATTCAAAAAAATTTTTGTATTCAATTTGCATCTGTTCAAATAGATCCCGTTTGATGTGGTAGGATTGAAATTCAATACGAATGTCCAATCCCATACAAATCCCATATGAATGTATATGAATAGCATACAAATCCTGTATGAATGCTTACGAATAGCATATGAATCCCATATGAATGGGTGTTTTTCCACTGTCACTAGAAATACCCATTAAGTACCCATTGATGGGTACTTAATGGCATTTTTGTACCCATTAATGGGTACTTAATGGGTATTTCTAGTGACAGTGGAAAAACACCCCATGTTAATATGAAGCTTCCTGTGAATATATCAAAATATTCCGTTTTAATTTGATTGTCAATCTTCAAATGTGCCAACATTCAAGTTGAATTCAGATTTTTCATATGAATTCAGATTTTTTTGTATTCAGTTCGTATTGAATCAAATGCAAGAAAATTTGTATTTGTTCAAATGGATCCCCTCTGGGTGTGGTAGGATTCACATTTGATACGAATGTTCAATCCCATAAGAATCCCGTAGAAATGCATACAAATAGCATACAAATCCCATATGAATTTCATACAAAGCTTCATACGAGTGTATCAAAACATTCAATTTGAATCCTAATGTCTCAATTCATATGAATTCAAAAAAAAATTTGTATTCAATTTGCATCTGTTCAAATAGATCCCCTTTGATGTGGTAAGATTCAAATTCCATATGAATGTTCAGTCCCATATGAATCCTATATGAATGCATACAAATAGCGTACGAATTCCATATAAATCCCATACGAAGCTTCATACGAATGTATCAAAACATTCAATTTGAATTCAAATGTCAATCTTTGAATGTGCCAACATTCTGGTCTCACTCTTTAGCAGACATTTGCTGTTCCAAAGCCCACTCAATACAGGGCTAGGCTCAGCACTGATGTTTTTCCGAAAATGTGTCCTTATTTATGTATTTATGTGTTTGCATTTTTTTTTAACAGATTATTGGCTGTGATGACTATCTGGGCTCAGACAAAGTGGTAGACAAGTGCGGGATATGTGGAGGGGACAACACGGCTTGCCAAGTTGTGTCTGGGGTCTTCAAGCACACTTTGACCAACCTCGGATACCACAAAATTGTTGAAATCCCGGAAGGAGCGACGAAAATCAACATTACAGAGATGTCGAAGAGTAACAACTATTTAGGTAAGTTGCCTTCATTTCTGTAACACCAGGAAGCATGACTGGGAAAGCAGGAAGTGATGGATAGGAAGTCATGCATTCCAGGGACAACTGGAACTCTGGTGGTTCCTAAACATTCATGGAATCCATAATGCTGTCCTAAATTGGCTTGCGATGTTCATGGAAGAAAGAGGTCCAGATGTGGACACTCTAAAAGCCTGTTATTCACATTGGCTGTTTCTGACATTGACTAGTCCTCACACTTGGAGTGCTGGTCAATGTTAGCTGTTCCCCTGATCAAATACTTACCTTGATTCGATTGTGGGGCCAGTTCTCTTCACCATTTTAGCTGTGGCACCCTGTGTGACTGGGCATGCACCAGCGCCAGCGCCATGATGCTTCTGTTGCTTTGTGCAGTCACAGTCAGGTCAGGGTGGCAGCTCTTTTGACCTCTCATCCAGCAGAGGCGCGAATGCTCCCTGGCTGGACACAATGGGTACGTAATTGGGGAAGGTTGGGGAGGAAGTATGGGTGGAAAAACAGGAAGTCATGGATTCCAGCAACAACTGGAAGTCTTGCCAAACTGCTCTGGTGTTTTCTAAACATTCATGGAATCCGTAAGGGTGTCCTAAATTGGCTTGTGATGTTCATGGAAGATGTCCAGATGTGGACACTCTAAAAACTTGCTCTGCACCTCAGCTGTTTCCGATGTGTGAAAACAGGAAATCTAGTTTAGCCTCTCTGGTGTAAGCAAAGTGACCGGGAGTCGGTGAGGTGGATCCTACCACAGCCCTGGGAACTTTCAGTTCTGGGAGACTGCAGGGTGAAGAGATGGATTTGGTACATTGAGAGGTCCGACAACCAGACGGCCTGTTTAAAGGGAACCATATGTGACAGGATTTCTTTTTCTTCTTCTTCCCCCTTCAAGTATTCACCTTAGGGTTGGCACAAGGAAAGCTTTTACGTCTCTGGAGACAGCAGGAGGCCTGGGAAAGCAGAAACAAGTTCTGTTCCCATACACGCCAATGTTCGTGGTTCTTTTTTAGAACAGAAACATGGCTATTTTATTGCTGTGTTCCTTCTGTGAAACGCCAGACCATGTTTTCATCAACTTTGAAGGATGTTTCCCCCCTTTTTTTCTTTCTTTTTTGCCCACCTTTTTGCAATTTGCTCTCTCTTATCTAATAGCCTTTTTCCTGTAGTTTGTCTGGAAATTTGACTTTCCACACTTGCTTCTGGCTGTCTGTACACTTTGCATGGACTGACTGTTCCTAAAGTTCTTGCAGTTGGCTGAAAGAGAAGGAGGCTAGAATGCTCCCTGCTGCGTCCTCAGATTGATCAGCCAGAACTATCAGCCCTTTTATTTTTGTATGACCTGAGAGCGGATTTTGAGATCCAGCACAGGATTGGATTATGGCAACCTTTAAAGGCAGCATTGCAAATCCCCAGCAGGTTAGGAAAGACCAAAATGGCAGAGGTTAACTTGAAAGAACAAATAAGTAGGGAACTGCCTTCCCAAAACAGCTTAGGGAATAAGAATAGGAATAGGAGATGAGAGAAGGAGGGAGGGAGGGTGGAAGAAGGAAGGAAAGGAGGAAGGAGGAAGGAAGGAAGGAAGGAGGGTGGGAGGGTGGGAGGGAGGAAGGAAGGAAGGAAAGAAGGAAGGAAGGAAAGGAAGGAGTAATTGTTCTTAGGAATACATTGTTCATTCACCAAACACCAGGGGCTGAATTGTCCTTCAGCCCATAGTTGATCATTAGGTAACATCTGGGCAAATGCATCTACAACATGTGCCCAGAGGTTCCCTAATTATCAACTAGCTGTGGAGCACAAAATTGTGTCCAAACGGTGACCATTTGCACCTCTTCCGGACGGGGAGGTCAACGGAACTGCCGCGCAAGCCGTCAAAACCTTACCTCAAGCGCCCAGTGGAGTGACCATGTTCTGGTGCTCTTCCGCTACTCCAGGGTCATCTGAGGTGCCTCACAAGTGCGCTGGCATCTCGGACGACCATAGACTGAACTGCGCATGCACAGAGCTTGAGCATCATCAAGGTGATGGCCCTGACACACACACTGTCACGGAGGGCACCACAGCCAAAATGGTGATGTCCAGCGGAGGACCAGCCCCCGGATCGAATAAGGTAAGTATTCGATTGCAGAGGGAGGGAACGGCCAAAGTTGACTAGGGCTCCAAGTGTGAGCAGTTGTCAGTGTTGGTTAATCGTGCTCCTTTCCTGTCCAGTGAAAAAATGCCCTGGGTCTTTTTATGTCCTGATTGCTTCAGTTGCATTATTTATGTTGGCGTCTCTGTATTTCTTCTGGCTGTAGTGGAGGCTGATTGGAGGTGATTCCTCAATCTTCTTGAGATGATGCAGTTTCTTTGATCTCAGTGTACTTGTGGTGCTGTCAGGGTTTGAGATGTTCTAACCTGCCCAAAGCAATGAACAACAAAAGATCACCGCTTTGTGAGGTTTGCCCCCTGCCCATGGCAACCATTCAAGTGCCTTTTGCACGCTGTTCTTGATTAGATGTCTTATGCAGCACTGTGGAATCTATCCAATTAATGCTTCATTAGTTGTAAATAGACCATAAAATTAACATACAGGAATGTATTTTCCAGGAGTGTTTAAGCCATCCTTTAGTCTGTCCAAGTGATAGTTATTTAAATTCAAAGTGCATTTTCCAGATCTGAACTTATTTTTTGGTTAATCTTCTCCTCTTTTGGCTTTTGAGCTGCAGATATTTTGAAGTCTGGAACGTGCTTTCCAAAATGTTCTTTGGATTAAATCTCAACATTTGCGTCTGGCTGACTTGCTTACATGTGTATCGCTTGTAGATTTTAATTTATTTTGTTGTTGTTTTAATGTTTCCCTTTTTTTTTTTGTAAACCGCATTAAGGTTCTTTACAAAGGAAATAACATAAAAAGATCTGATATGACCGAATGAATGAATGAATGAATGAATGAATGAATGAATGAATGAATGATAGTACTGTGGATCGTGGATTGGATTAAGTCTGCTTTGGGCTTAGAACTGGTCCATTGAATTCAATGGGAGTAAATGGAAAAGGTTTGTCTTGGTCCAGTTGAACATCATATTCCACTTTTTCACTTCTGTGTCCTAACTCTGTGAGCACTGCCCAGTCTATTAGCAAAGACAAAGAATGGATGTCTCACTATAAAATCAATACTATGACATACTCATACTTTACTTGGAAATATTTAGATACAGTGGGATGAGTCAGGCCATGAGGCCAATTCACAGTTCAGCCCTTTGTGCATGATGAGGGAACTTCTGGGGAAGAGCATCCACACCTTGAGGTACAGCCTCCAGGCACCCCCTGCCTTCTCAGAAGTTCCCTAATTATGCATTAGGTGTGGAGCATGAAACCATACCCAATTACTTACCTGGCGCATCCAGGCAGCGGCCATTTGCACCTCTTCCGGTGCTCCAGGGTTGTCTGGGGTGCTGCAGAAGCGCACTGGCACCTCAAACGACCATAGATGCGACTGCGCATGTGCAGCCCATCAGCACTGTCATGGCAATGGTGCTGATGCATGTGCAGTCACGCAGGGTGCCACAACCAAAATGGTGGCCCCCCCGAAGAGGACCAGCCCCACAATCGAATCAAGGTAAGTAGTTGGTCACGGGGTGGAGGAATGGGGAACATTGACTAGCACTTCAGGTGTGAGCGCTAGTCAACATTGGTTCATCGTGCTCGTTTCCACTCCAGAAGAAGGGAAGGGAAGTGCCACCATTTTGGTTGTGGCACCCTGCATGACTGCACATGCATCAGCACCATTGCCATGGCAGTCCCAGGTCACACCTTTATTTTAACCCTTCTTCAGACCATCTTCAGATCTGGCTGCTCACACCTTTCCATCTCTATCCATTTTATTGGTGGACTTTCCACCCTCCATTTGGACTATCACTTGCTGTCCAGGCGTCCGGGCAACAGTGCAGTAGCCATGTATTGGCTGGCATTGGCCACACATCTATGGCAACCATTCGCAGAATAGCGGATTGTGCGAGAAGCTATTGAGACAGGCAAGTGCTCTCACTTTTTAGGTAAAAACCCAATTTGGGAGTTGATTTCCCCACAAAAAAAGTTACTGCAGGATATCACTGCAATATCCTGGGACAATGTTGGGTTGGAAACCAACTCAGCTCCAGGATAATCCCAGGTTTTATACCACAACTGGAGGCAGCCCAGTATTATGTGAGAACCTCAGGGCTATTTAATACAACCTTGTCATATCACAGGCATCAGAAAATGACTTCCACCCACATTTCACATCTCTCGTATTTGCACTTGAATTTACCTGTGCCTCAAAAGAAGTGCAAATAATCTCAATAGTGGGCTAGAAGAGTTTTATAAGTAGATATTTGTGAAGGGGATGCAGCCTGAAATTAGAATAATCTTTCAATCTTGAGTTAAAGTGCCAACCTGGTTTCTCACTAACTGACATCTCTTGAAACCTGTCTCGATTAGGGATGTACACAAAATATTCGTTATTCGTATGAATTTGTACGAATGCAGACATTGGCATACAAATCGAATGTCCAGACATTTGTACTTTAGTATTCGTATGAATACGAATATTTTGAGTTATTTGTATGAATAATGTGCAGATCCGCGTGGGCATGCATCTTGCGCATATCTGTATGCATCCGTGCGTATATGTACGGGATGAAAGCGGGATGCATATGGAATGAAAATGGGATCTGCATGGATGTGTACGAGATTCATATCATTGGATATATATCGAATATTCGAACGAATAGATGTGAGTGTATTTGTATCGGTTTGAATATCCAGACATTAGTTTTTCTTTATTTGTACGAATTTGGGTTTTTGGATATTCGATTAATGACTAGACTCAGCTGTTCCTCCCTTCATGTGATTGTCAGGAGGTTTTGATGCAATTTATATTCCTTTCAGCCTGGTTATTAAAAGACCAATTTTGCTAACTGCCTTTCATTCTCTTGTGACATGTAATCATGACCAGCTATTTGTTGTTAGTTTTAACCCTCCACTGCCTAACCATCTGTTTCTAACACTGAAAATGGCAGTTTTATCATCCCTGGCTAAGAATTCCATACTTTATTAGTGCTGGAGGGCAGGAAACCTAACAGTAACATACAGGCATTGGGTGTTTTTCCACTGTCACTAGAAGTACCCATTAAGTACCCATTAATGGGTACAAAAATGCCATTACGTACCCATTTATGGGTACTTAATGGGTACTTCTAGTGACAGTGGAAAAACACCCATTGTTTCATTGCATACATGGGCAAATCCTTTCTTCTTCTTCTTCTTCTTCTTCTTCTTCTTCTTCTTCTTCTTCTTCTTCTTCTTCTTCTTCTTCTTC
The DNA here is from genome assembly GCA_023333525.1 of Aspidoscelis tigris stejnegeri. Taxonomy (NCBI): domain Eukaryota; kingdom Metazoa; phylum Chordata; class Lepidosauria; order Squamata; family Teiidae; genus Aspidoscelis; species Aspidoscelis tigris. The sequence continues at coordinate 9,653,693 of JALMGA010000017.1, read as the reverse complement.
TTCTTCTTCTTCTTCTTCTTCTTCTTCTTCTTCACCACCACCACCACCACCACCACCACCTTCATTGTGCTTTTGTTTTGGTATCCATTTTTTATTTATTTTCAGTAAGCATTTATATCACATTTCAATACATAATTATAATAAATTCTCTTACAATGCTCTAAGATTTTCCATGTGACTTCCTCCGTTCTTCGGACTCTTCTTCTAGTAATCTTTTTATTCTTTACTCCATACATAAACCTGTTACTCTTTCTTTGAGAGACCGAAACCTTCCATCAGAATATCCAATCCCTGAAGAAATTCTATAGAAGGTCCCCAATCTTCTATAAACTTATTCACTGTTTTGCCTTTTAATAAATTCGTCAGTTTGTCCATTTCTGCCATCTCCATCAATTTGAGTATCCATTCCTCCTCTGTGGGTAACTCTCCTTGCTTCCATTTCTGTGCATATAACAGCCTGGCAGCTGTCACCATATATAATATCAAAGTCTTTACGTCATTTAGACCTTCATCAGCAATGCCCAACAGAAATAATTCTGGTTTAAACTACCACCTTCATTGTGCTTGAACTTCTTTCGTGAATTTACAAGACAAGGGAGGAATAAGGCTTGATGTCTCCAAATGAAATCTGAGCTGTAGAGCTAATATTGATTCAGGCTCCAGCAAAAGATTATCCTACATTTGTTTTGATTTAAAGGGGGGCAGAGTTTTCTGGCTAATCTGCCTCTATATTTGAATATAAATAGCAGCATGGGAGGAATGCCACTGATGTCGTATGTGTTCTGTCACAGTGCAGAGGGATCGTCCCTATTTTCACTTGCACATGATGGGAGGACTAGAAACAGCGAGATGAAACTTCAAGGGAGTCAATACAGATTAGATATTAGGAGAAACTTCCTGACAGTGGGGACGATCAGTCAGTGGAATAGGTCCCCACGGGAAGTAGTGAGATCTCCTTCTCTGGAGATCTACAAGCAGAGGCTGGACCTACATCTATCTGGGATGGTTTAGGGAATCTTGCATTGAGCAGGGAGTTGGACAGGATGACCCTAGAGGCCTCTTCCAACTTTATGATTCTATGATTCTATGAATGTGGCCCTGTGTTGAGGATTTTCCACAGGTGCCTGTTCATGCAGAGTCCTGTCTGAATGAACTCTCATGCAAGCTTGTTTCTTGTAGCATGTGTGGTCTATGCCACGACACTGTAGCTTAGCGGTAGAGCAACTTCCCACAAAGCAGAGAGTCACCAGTTTGATCACTGGTATCTCCCCAGGAGAAAATAATGGCAGCCATTTTTCTATATATTCCAAGAAACTGTATGGAGATGTCCATTAAGCCACCTTGACTCAAAGGCCTTTCCCACACTCATTTGTACTCTGAGCCAACGTGAATCCCAGATCCCATCTAGGCCTCTTTCTTCTGCAAGGTGGTTACACTTAAGGTTTAATCCAGCTTTGGTCCACCTTCAGAGTGAGAGAAGAACACATCAGCAAAGTGACCAGTCGTTTTCTTTCCACATTCTCTATCCCAAAAGTGAATTTTCTGAATTATTTAACCCTGCAAAGAAATAGCTTGCCACTTTGCTGATGTATTCTCTCACTCTGAAAGTGGACTGAAGCTGGATTAAACTTTGACAGTGGTCACACCTAAAGTTTAATCCAGCTTCAGTCTACCTTCAGAGCAAGAGAACCCATCAGCCAAGTGACCAGTCATTTTCTTTCCACATTCTCTATCCTAAAGGTGAATTTTCTGAATTATTTAACACTGAAAGAAAGCAACTTGTCACTTGGCTGATGGGTTCTCTCTCTCTGAAAGTGGACTGAAGCTGGATTAAACCTTCAGTGTGACCACAAACCTGCACTCTGGTGTGGACTAAAGAGGCTGGGAATCCACAATGAGTGCAGCATAACCCAATCCAGGCATCCCAAGTGGCTACTGGCATTGGGATACCAGCAGGCCTCTCTTAATAAATCTACTGAAAGTTCAGGGGGTACTGGATTATACTAGGAAGAAATGCAGAAGGGGGACACATTTTAGTGGCACACCAACTGCACTGCCAAACTGGGTCCCCTAGGCCTCGGAGGCCAGGAACATTTGTTAACCAGGTGCTGAAAACCATATAAAGTTGGCCACCTGGTGTAACCTCCACCAAAAGGCTGTTCCAAAGCCAGGGGGCCACCACAGAAAAGGCCCTCTCGCATGCCACAAGGTCTTGCATGCCGAAAGGTAGCAAACAAGTCCTTTGTCAACAGAATATTATTCTGGCACCAGTTAAGAACATGAGTGCTGGGAGTCAACAGCTGCGACCTGAATTTCAGGAGAACTTCAGAGGAAGCTTTTCAAGAGGCAAACCTTGATTAAATTATGTGCTAAATCCCTTCTTTCACTATGCCCAGAATTACTGTGAAGCTACCCATTCTCCACGGAAATGCTTTAATCCTCCTTTTGAATTTCGCTAAGCTCTTTACCTGTACAGTGCAGTATGGCAAAGAGACTGATTTCAGATCAAGACTGATTTAAGGGTCAGAGAGAGAACTTTGCGGAAAGGTAATGTTGGACAATAAGGATGAAAGCGTCAGTTAAATAAATCCCTTGTTTCGCTAATTTAATGGTTTGATTAGAGCATTTTTCACCTTCTTCTTCTTCTGCATTTAATAGGATTTGGATATTTGGCTTCTCTATTGCTGCTGGATCTTGATTCATTCCTGTAGGTCCAATTTTTTGAAATTTAAATGAATAGATCCAAAATTTGAAATTGAAATCAAACCTTTAAATTTAAATTTAAGGACATCTGATTCACATTCCAACGTCCAAATTTGGTTGATTTGATCGAATTTTGAATGCACTGAAATATTCATGCACATCCCTACATTTAATAGGATTTGGATATTTGGCTTCTCCAAAGATCTGTTGCTGTTGGATCTTTATTCCTGTAGATCCAATTTTCCCTCTTAGGCCCCTGTGGGGAGCAAACACGTGTCAGCAGATTGCCCTGCTTCTTATGGAGGGACGGGAAACTGCTGGAAAATTTGCATGAAATAAACTAAGCATCCTGCTGCCTTTTGAGGTTTTCAATTCAAACTAGTATTGGCTTGGAAAAAATGAGGCATTTGAAACATTCAAAATTCAATCAAATTCGTTCAAATTTGGACATTTGAGTTCGAATCGAATGTCTATAGATTTTATTTTTTAACATTTGAATTCGAATGTTTTGAATCATTTGTACAAATTATTTAGACATTTGTATGTGTACAGATACATATGCATATGCGCCAGAGGGATCTCTTAGCATTGGGTGAGTGGGCAACCAAGTGGCAAATGTGCTTTAATCTTAACGAGTGCAAAGTAATGCACATCGGGGCCAAGAATCCAAAACATGTCTATAAACTCATGGGGTCTGAGCTTTCTGCAACACACCAGGAAAGGGATCTCGGGGTTTTGGTGGACAGTTCAACGAAGGTGTCAACCCAGTGCGCGGCAGCAGCAAAAAGAGCAAATTCAATGCTGGGAATAATTAGGAAGGGAATAGAAAATAAGTCAGCAAGTGTTATTTTGCCTCTTTATAAATCTATGGTGAGGCCACATTTGGAATATTGTGTACAATTCTGGTCACCACACATCAAAAAGGATATTGTGGAACTAGAGAAGGTGCAGAGAAGGGCAACCAGAATGATTAAGGGACTAGAACACCTCCCTTATGAAACCAGGCTGCAACGTCTAGGCCTCTTCAGTCTGGAGAGACAATATTTAAGAGGGGACCTGATTGAAGTATATAAAATCATGCACGGTATAGAAAAGGTGGATAGAGAAAACTTCTTTTCTCTATCACACAATACTAGAACCAGGGGGCACTCTATGAAGCTGATGGGTAGGAGAGTCAGGTCTGATGGGGGAAGTATATCTTCACCCAGAGGGTCATCGGCTTATGGAATGTGCTGCCGGAAGAGGTGGTGACAGCTACCAGTCTGGATGGCTTTAAGGTAGGGTTAGACAAATTTATGGACGACAGATGTATCAATGGCTACTAGAACGAATGCCTAGGTGCATCTTTCAGGCTGGGGTGTGTGTGGAACCGGGGTGCTTCTAAGGCCATTAGCTGGGATTCTAGAGCAGGAATAGGTTTGTTCTTGTCTCTGCTTGAGATGCCCATGAGCGTTTGGTGGGCCACTGTGTGCGACACGATGCTGGACTAGATGGGCTGCGGCCTGATCCAGCAGGGCTTCTCTTATGTTCTTATTACATACATAACTGTACGCATCTTATTTATATCCATATGCTTTTGTAAGGATACGTACGGGACGAAAACGAGATGCATATGGGATAAAAACAGGATGTGTATGGACGCGTCCAGACACATACAAATGTTGCCGACACTCGTATCTTAAAATACAGGTCAAATATTCCTACAAATAGATACGAATGTATTCGAATCAGTTCAAATTCAAATACATTCATTTTTTCTCTATTCATTCAAATTTGAACATTCAAATATTCTATTCAAATATTCAAATTCACAGATTGCATCCGTGCACAGCCCTATTGCTTTTACCAAGAAACCATTTCAGGTAACCCTAAAATCCTTGTTTAATTGACTCAGAACAAAATCCATATACTGAAGCATTGGATAAACTAGAGTGCAGATGGTGAGTGGGTGAATCTTTCCAATTGCCAACGCAGGAGAAAAATGAACCTCGCAGGAGAAAGTCTAGAGGCGAGTTTGGAATCATCAGTTTCATGCAATTTGCAGCCTTGCGTCTGTCCGAGGTAGGAGGGAGGCCTGATTCACGATATCAGGGGCTCTGCTGCCAATCTCTCTCGACCGTCTGCTCTTTAGCGATGTGTTTATTGTGGCCCGCTTCCCCCTGGAAAGTCGTTCTTCACACCCATGGAGTCACTAAAATCATATCTGGTAACGATAGCCGCTGCCAAGGAGGGACCCTGATGACAAAGACAGGCTTTCTCCCGTTTTCTTCAGGCTACTAGATCGCAACTGTTTCCATTGCAAAATTCTTTTCTGGCTCGGATTAGCAAACTCACTTCATTAAAGTGAAAGATGAAATGCAAACCTGTCCTAGGGGGTGGGGAAAAGTGATTTGAAAATCAAGAACCTACATCACCATCCCCATCATCATCATGAGGATTCACTGTTGTTGTGTTTAAAGGAGGTAAATCGTGTAAATCATGGATTTAATTGTTTAAGCCTGGTGGTGAAAACAGGTGGGATTTTTCTTTATTTTTAAAGCTGGCCAGAAATGTGAATGGTTGTCCTGTACTTGGAGCGTACTGGCCCATGCCGCCCCTGTGCCCCACCCCCTGGCTGGTGCAATTGGCTGCCACTACCCACATCACATGTTCTTTGATCCACCAGTTGGCAGGTGGCCGATCTAGGGCAGAGGGAGACCGGTCTGACCCAGCAACGTTCCTCGCCAACCCTGGATCATCTCCCCCAACGACCTGCCCTTGCACAGCATCACCCCGGGGGGGGGGCATGCCTGGGTAGCACCCTGCCAGCCTCCCTCCTTCCCTCCTCTCAAGAATCACGGGACTTTTCCAAGTGAGGGTGATGAAGCTTTGAAATGAAAACTTCTTCCTTCTCATTCAGAAAAGCCCTGCGGCCTCCAAGAGGAGGGAGGGAGCCTGGCAGGGGGCCATTCAGGCACACCCCCTGGTGATGACACTGCGGCCAGAGGGCAGCACGAATGGGTGCAATCCCACCACCCCAACACATCACCGGGTCAGACCAGTGTCCCCCCAACCTGGATCGGCCACCTGCCAGCCAGCATGTCACGGAACGTGTGACACAGGTGGCAGCAGACAATCACACCAGCCAGGGGGCATGACCCCCACAGCAGTCCCAGAGGAAGAGTGAATGCTCTCACCACTGGACATTCTCTGTAAGTCTATGGTAAAGGTTGGGATAGGTGTGGAGCATGATTTAGTGCTCCACGCCTCATGTGCAGTTAGGACAGCTCTGGTGAGTTTGGGGACACTTCTAGGCTGTAGCAGCCCAGTGAGCGTGCGCATGCTCTTCACCAGAGCTGCACCGATTGCATGCCAAAGGCTGTAGCACAAGTTGGCTTAAGTACTCTTTCACTGACTTTAAGGAGTCCTACAAGTACCTTGTTTTATGAACGGGGCCCCATTTGCAAAATTCTGGACATAATTACTTGGCTTAAATTCTAGAAGTTGCCATTCTCTTTTTACTCCCTCTTCAGCACATGTTAACCAATCCATCGAGCAAATTTCTAATTATATGCATTTTTATTTTCTGGCTTTATTTGATCACTTCCATTATAAACCTATAAAATCTCTTAAGATTTTCTGGGGAAATTGCCCTGAGCTCTTATTCACAACACAGCCTTTTTTTTTTTTTTTAACTCAGAACCTCTGTGTGCACAAGACCGCATTGCCTGTGATTTTATCTGTTATTCTGTTTGCTGTTTTAACATTATTTTGAGGAGCTTTAAGGGGTTCTTCGCCAGTTTTCATCTTATTTTTACGTTAGCTCGAAAGCCCTTCCTGTGTGTTTTATAGGAAGCGGTATAAAAATGTTTTAAATAGATAAATATTTGGTGGGATAGAAATGCCATAAATAAACCTTAGAAATATTTCAAACTTTATATAAAAAACTTTGAACATCTTATTTATTGATGCATGCATGCATGCATGCATGCATGTATGTATGTATGCATTTATTTTATTTTTTATTTTATTTTATTTTATTTTTTATTTTATTTTATTTATTTATATCTCGCCCTATACCTGAAGGTCTCAGAGCAGATGATAACCTTTAAAACAGGAATTTACAAATCAGTGTATAAAATACATAAAAACACTTTTAAAAGGTCCAGCACATTTAAAGGAATATCCCAAATATTAAAATAAAATATCTACAGTGGGGGGGGGGGGAGTATAATCACCTTCGCCAAAGGCCAGAGCAAAGAGGCCTGAATGTATACAGAGAAGGGGCATGATGCACCTCGAGGCTGAGACTATTCCATATTCTGGGGGCCATTACTGAAAAGGCCCTTTCCCAGGTGCCCACCCTACTCACTACAGAAGGCAGTGGGACAACCAGGAGGGCCTCACCGCTAGATCTTAAGGCACGGGCAAGTCAGTATGGGAGAAGGCGTTCCATTAGATATTTGGACTCAAGTCATTTAGGGCCTTGTAATTGAGTTAATACTTTGAATTGGGCTTGGTAGTGAATGCACAGCAAATACTGCAAGCTTAAAATATGGTTTTAGGTAAAACCTGGAACAAGAAGAGTGAGTTAGTAACTAACGAGTGCTAGCATGTGCACTTGGGAATGCTATTGCACGTTAGATTAACCTCCACTCACCTGGAGATGTACCAGCGTCCAAAGGCATTTCTGATCGCTGGCAGGGCACTGCCATCTTGATTGCAGAGCCTGGCACAACTGTGCATGTGTCACTGCTGTTACTATGGCAACGGTGACACTCTGTGCATGTGCCAGTCTCTGGCTGGATGCTATAGATAAGTTTTCAATTAAGGTTAGTATGCGTGCATCACATGGACACAATATCTCCATCAGGGATATTTTTGAATCTACTCCTTGCTTGGGACCCTTTTTTTATCAAAAGCAAATGTGAAGTTTGCTATCCAGTTGAAGGTTACTAAATGCCCCAGCTCTTTGGGTTTTTACTTTAGTTTTGCTTAAAATGCCTTTTCCATTTTTAAGTGAGCTTTATGGTCTTCTCTAGTGATTAAGTTCCCCCAACTGGCATAATACCTGGCAAGGTTCCCAGTTAGCATATGAGCTGTTAACCTAGCTGCCAGTTTCATACACACTAAATTGGCCTTCTGGATGCTCTTTAATCCAAATTAAGCAACTCAGCGTTGCCTTTCTTAGTGCCAGTGTATCTGCAGTGAAGACCCAAGTGGTGTTTTTTGTTTCTTTCTTTTAATCTCTAGCAGGAGATTCTTAGGAGAGCAGAGACTCATTTCTAAGCTTTATCTACACCATAAATGTCTAAATCCAGATGGGATTGCCTCCGGCTTCTCCGCAACGAATGAATCCTAGTCCATGCTTCTCTTCAAATCGCAGCATGAGGTGACCCACCCCTGCTTTAGCTGAAAAATTCACCTCTTGGGGCTTTTCCCCACATACCTCCCTTAATCCGGATTAAGAAGATCTGGATCTTTGGTATCCAGTCTCCACGGACTCTGGTCCTTGAAGTTCCAGATTGTCATGGAGAACCCATGTGTTTGCACAGGCCATCTAGCACCCAATGGCAATTGATGCTAAACAGGGCTGTTGTGTGGATGCCATGGCATGCCTCTGGAGCATGCCTGTTATGCCCGAAGAGAAAGTTCCACATATGTATCACACAGGAGTCACATCTGCTAGGCCTACTTATGGAGCTCATCCAGCCAGCAGGCATGTGGAAGCACACTCTGCAAGCTGGTCTTCAGGGGGGAAGATTGAATTGAGGACACCATTAAAGGGGTCCTCCAGAAATCCAGAGCTAAGGGCCCGAAGACCCCATTAGGAACAGAATATGGAGGTGCCCATGTGGACAATGTGTTCCTTATGAGGTCCTAACGGGGCGCACATGGGATATTCCATGCAGAAGGTAAGTCGCAATTCCATTCCTAATGGGGTCTTCTCGGGTCCTTAATGGGGTCCTTAGGGCCCATGTGGAAACGGCCTTGGAATCCCCAGAATCACCTAGGAATCTATGGACTTTATGCCTTGTTCTGCACCTTATGAAACGTTTTGCACATCATTGCACATGTGAAAAGGAAGAAGAAGAAGAAGAAATGAGTACGGATGTGGGAAGATGCGGATCTTCAAGTACCCATCATGTACGGACCTGTACGCATACGAATGTCTGGATAATTCAAACGAATAGGTCCAAAATTCAAAATTTGATTAGAATGTTTACATTCAAATTTTGGGACATTCTGTTTGGGTTCGAATGTTGAAATTCGGCACATTTGATCTGATTTCAAATGCCTACGAATATTTGTGGACATCCCTACTTCTGCATCTTGAGCCAGTTTAAGTGAACACACACTCACCATTGGTCTGCTCCATCTGGATTGGATGGAACATTGACTAGGATATTGGTTGAAGGGATACAACTGAACGCAGTTTTGCAGTGAAAAATGGTGTGTCTTCATGCTGTAAGTGACAGGGAAGAAAGGGAAGGAGAAAGGAGGGAGGGAGGGAGGGAGGGAGGGAGGAAGGAAGGAAGGAAGGAAGGAAGGAAGGAAGGAAGGAGGGAGGGAGGGAGGGAGGGAGCGAGCGGGGTAGGGGAACACTCAGGCTATGCAGTTAGAGAGAGCAAAAATATTTTTCACTTCACAGTCTAACGCCAAACATACATTACAGCCTGGAAACATTTCCAACATATGGAATTGCATCTCAGAAGAAATTAGTTTGGCATTCCAAGTATTGATGAATAAGGGTGCCTTACAAGATGTTGTCCAGTTCACTCACACTACTGAAGGCTAAAGCTGAAGCATCAGAGAAGAGCGTCAAGGCGATTCGACATGCTATGAAACAGATACTGTATGTGCAGCATCCTAAAAGATTCATTTCTTCTCTCTTGCCCGGCAACATTTGTGTTCCATTAAGAGCGATATTCTATTAGAAAGATGCTCCCACCCCCGAGTTTGTTTCAATCCTGGGAAGTTCTGCTTAACAATTCAATAGCGTGTTATGCTGGACTCTCCAAATGTGCTGGAGATCAAAGGAATCTTGTGCTCTGGATGCTAGTGGGCTTCAGTTCACTGAAGAGCCAGGACTGAGACAAGTCAATGGCCAGGAATGGCCCCATTTCAGCACACTCGGTGGTCGATTATTCTCTCTTCACTGGAAGCCATGTGCAGTAGTCAAAACCAATTCAACGTGATCAGTGTGGGGGGCAAGCAAGAACAATTACCATCGCCACCATTACCATAGGGTTTTTTTCCCCCACTTGCCTCCCTTAATCCAGATCTAAGATGATCTGAATATAAGAAATGGGTCCTTCAACCCATCCGGATTTAGAAGATCCAGATCTAAGGAAATACCCGATGCGTCTCCACGGGCAGTGTAGGACCCAATAGCAATGGGTGCTAGGCAAGCTCACAGTGGGAATGCCGGAGTACCCATGTGGAGAATCCACGAGGACCTATTAATCCGGATTTCCTGTGGAACCCATTAAAGGGGTCTACAATCTGGTCTTCAGGCATCAAATCCAGATTAGATGTGTCGCCCCCCCCCCCAAAGAAAAAAAAGGTGGTGTGACTTGGGTACAGACAGACACTAATCTGGATTAGTTGAAAGACCCATTTCTTAGATCTGGATCATCTTAGATCTCGATTAAGGGAGGTAAGTGGGGAAAACCCCTAAAGCGCAGATCTCCCTTTGCTACTTTGCATTTGATTTAAAGCCGGGAAAGTCGAGCCACAGTATTAGGAAGTATTAAAATGAAATACAAGTTCAGGCTGTATCCTGTAACAAGTCTAGCCCAAAGGGGATGCTTGCCAAGAGGAGCTATACTGCAGGTGTTCAATTTAAATTGTGCTGCCAATAAACAGCAACTTGCAGACTATCAGTTATTGTTACAGACAACTTGGCATTTGCACTTTTTCTTTTTAAACAAAAGTGTCTGGATCTTAAATTTGAAGGTGCAAGAAGTGTGGCTGATGGGTTCATCCTGTACTAATAATTTGTGCTGTTCTTGGCCTATGAGTAAGGAGAGTCATGCCGTATCTCTCTTTGCTCATGCAAGAAGAGCTTTGTCCCTTTTCGGACACCGTAAATCATGGTTGTCTTTGTTGTCGTCATATTCAAAGTTTCAGGAGGGATATAAAAGGGCTAAATGGTGAATGTGAGTGATGAGCTAGTTTGAGCCAGTTTGGTCTAGTGGTTAAGGAACCGGACTCTTATCTGGGAATACTGGGTTTGATTCTGTATTTGTACATGAAGCCAGCTGGGTGACCTTGGGCTAGTCACAGCTGTCTCCTGAGCTCTCACAGCCCCATCTACCTCACAGGGTGGCTGTTGTAGGGAGAAGAATAGAAAATCTGTCAGATACTTTGAGTCCCCTTAAATGGGTGAGAAAAGTGGGGTAGAAAAGCCAACTCTTCTTCCTCCACAAAGCCAGCTGGCCGGTCGTGGGCTAGCCACAGCTGTCTTCTGAGCTTCACAGCCCCACCCACCTCACAGGGTGTTCTGTTGTGGGGTGAAGAATAGAAAGTTTTGTCAGCCACTTTGAGTCCCAATAAATGGGTGAGAAAGGAAGGATAGAAAAGCCAAGTCTTCTTCTCCTCCTCCTCCTCCTCCTCCTTCTTCATGGGACTCCCTGGTCAAATAATGCTGCAGCACCTAGGCCTCTTCAGTCTTGAAAGACAGTGTTTAAGAGGGGACCTGATGGAGGTATATAAAATCATGTATGGTATGCACATGGTCACACAACACTAGAGTTGGGGGGGGCGCTGTGTGAAGCTGATGGGCAGGAGAGTTAGGGCTGATAAAGTGAAGCATTTTTTTTTGACCCAAGAGGTCATTCATCTATGGAATTTGCTACCAGAAGAAGTGATGACCCAACCAGCCTGGATGGCTTTAAGAAAGGGATAGGCAAATTCATAGAGGACAGGTGTATCAATGGCTATTAGAATGGATGCCTAGGTACTGGCTCCAGGTTGGGGAAGACGGACAGCATGTCTCTGAGGGCCACCTGCAGGGATTCGAGAGCAGGTGAACATTTTTCCTTTGCCGTCTGCTTGGGATGCCCAGAAGCAATCGGTGGGCCAGTGTGTGGTCTAGATGGGCTGTGACCAGATGGAGCAGGGTTCCACCTAGTTCATGGAGGATGGGTGTATCAATGGCGACTAAATGGATGCCTAGGTAGTGCTTCCATGTTGGAGAGGCAGTGCTTCCAGGTTGGAGAGGCAGGTGAGGGTTTTTTCTTTGTCTTCTTTGTCTTCTGCTTGAGATGCCCAGAAGCAATTGGGGGCCACTGTGTGAGATGTGATGCTGGACGAGATGCTGTGTGGCCTAATTCAGCAGGATTCCGCTTCAGTAATAAAGCCGCATTAAAATCATGAATAAAATACAAAAAGAAGGCCAATTACAATATAACGCAATAATCAGAACCAATGCAGTTTATTATTACCAGTATCACCCCCCCCCCCCAAACATCTCCCATACTGACCTGCCTGTGCCTTAAGATCTGGAGGGGAGGCCCTCCTGGTTGTCCCACCATCCTCAGTAGTGAAACAGGTGGGCACCCGGGAAAGGGCCTTCTCTGTAATGGCCCCAGGTTATGGAATAGTCTCCCCCTTGAGGTGCGTCATTCCCCTTCTCTGTATGTATTCAGGAAGGTGGCGAAGACTCACCTCTTTGACGTGACCTTTGGCTGATGTGATTATACTCCCCCGCCCCACTGCAGATACTACGGTATTATTTTAATATTTAGGATATTATTTTAAATATGCTGAATCTTTTGTTTATATATATATATTATTGTTTTTAATATATATCGGTTTGTAATTTGCTGTTTTAAAGGTTGCTACCCACACTGAGAGGTTTGGGTATAGGATGGGATAGAAATAGAAATAGTAAATATCAATAAATAATTAAATAATAGAAAGAGAAGGAGACAACAAAGGCCAAAATGACCCCCCCCCCAAATGGGTGTATGAAGTCTCATTGGGTGTTTTTCCACTTAGCATTAAAGTCCTTAATGGGTCCTTAATGGGTACTCTAGTGCTAGTGGAAAAACACCCATGATCCTGGACTACAATCCGCCCCATTATCCTTTAAACCTCAGCTCCAAACCTTGGCTCTACACTCCCATAGAGTACATTGTTGATGAAGATGGTTAAGATTGTTAAGTTACTGCATTGGATTTTGGAGTCCTGCCACTGGAATTACACCTAATATTGTAAGGGCGATGTGTTCTTGCCATCTCAGAATGTACAGAATTTGAAAAGAGCTCTGTAGAAAGCAGGATTTCTCATGCTTAAGATTTTCTGATGCTTTTCTCTGCCTTCCTCTCCCTGTGTGCTCCATTTATGGACTATAGAAAAATATCTGTCGTTTAATGTAATTTTGAAATGCGGAACATGCTTTTTTGTATTAAATACATAAAGCGTGTAACACAGTGTAGCTAAAATGACACATTTTGCCTTAAGCGTGCACTCGGATATATGCATTCTCCAGATCAAAGTCAGTTACGATATGCTATGTTTTAAGAAATTCATAATTTAACTGGGAGTTAGTGCTGATCCATGAATAAACTCAGAAGCCCCCAAACAGATTGACCTGTTCGAAACTGTGGACCAGGTGAATTCTTTCTCCTGCCCTAGATGCGGAAGTGCAGATATATGGGTTAAAGCGGGCAGAATTGCCTGATGTGGACCATAGGGTACCCTACTCAAGCTTTATGCTTATGGAAGAGTTATTAGCCAGCGATGGGTTAGGATTGTGGAACTAATTTTGAGCCTTCCTGTTCCACCTTCACATAGAGATGTGCATGAATGTTTTCTATGCATTTGAATCATATTGAATCGAATGTAAGAAAATTTGTATTCGTTTAAATAGATCCTCTTCAAATGTGGTAGGATTCTATTCTATATGCATGTATTAGTATCAATTCATATGAACATCCAATACGAAAGCATAAGTATCCAATATATAACAGATCCGTATCCATATGTTTCTGATACATATCCGATACGTATCCATACATACCCAATACGCATTCAGTACATATCTGATATGTATCCTGTAACATAGCCTCCCTGAAAGCATCAAATCCGCCCTGAATCCACTTTGAATCCGCTCTCAATCCATGTCAAATGCAATCTGAATTTGCATTTCTATGAATGTCAATGTACGAATGTCGTAACATTCAATTTGTATATGCATATCCAAATTTATGCAAATTCATATGAATATCAAATGTTGCAAATATTCATGCATATCAATAGCCATGATCAAACTTAGTGTGACGGGACTGATGAGGCCTGCCTAGTGGGGCTGACCCCAACCAGTCCCTATATGACCCCCAAAGAAAGCATGAGTTGTGGAACCAGCCTCCAAGGGCCCTGAAGAACTGGACATGGAAGTTAGCAGCCTTAGAGTCCCCAGAAATCCCTTTTTTAGGGTTGCTTTTTGCATACCTTTTTGCCTTGGCTTTTTTCCTTGGCTTTCTCCCTCCCAGTTACAGTTACAGTTATAGCCACTAATAATGCACTAGGGAGTGCGCAGTTTTAAATTTGTTGAATTTTTAAGGTGTTTTAAATGTGCATCTTGTTTTAATCTGTATCTTGTTTTAATTTGTATCCTGTTTTTAATCTGTTGTCTAATCCATTGTTACCTGCCCTGAGACTTTTGGGTATGGGGCAGGATAGAAATGTAAATAAATAAATAAACAAATAATAAATAAAATACCGCTGATGTGACCCATGCTCTGTACTAGGGTTGTGCATGAATGCAATTTTCGGATTCAATTTGTATATTCAAATGTGTGAACTGGAACAAAAAGAGAAAAGACGAATATATTCAAATTTGAATCCAATTTGAATACGTTTGTACCTATTTGTATTTGAAGATACGAATGTTCGAACGTGTCCTTACGCATCCCGTTTTTATCCCGCATGCGCCCCGTTTTTGTACGTATCCATACAAATGTGTACAGATATGAATAAAATGCATACAGATACATATGTAATGCACATGTATCTGTACACATACGAATGTCTGGGTAATTCTTATGAATGATTTGAAGAATCCAAATTTATATAGACATTCAATTCAAATTCGAATGTCCCAATTCGAAGAAATTTGATTGGATTTTGAATGTTTCGAATATTCTTGCACATCTCTACTCTAGTCTGACCTGGTACTCTGGTAGATCTCAAGGTCAATGATTACTGGTAATCCAGATCAGGGCCCCTTGATCTGGATTAAACTCAGTCCTGGGCTGAAGAGAGACCATAGTGCATTTGCTGGTTAGGAATACCAGCAAGAGCAGAAAGGCCCTTTGAGTCCAGAATGGAGGTACTATCTGTCACCAGGAAGTACAGTACATGCCTGAACAGAGGGCTTAATATGTAAACTGCTGGCATTGTGTCAGGACCATGGACAGATCGCCAGGGAACCTCTTGCATTGAAGGCAGTGGGCCTCTGTGGAGTTGCAAGAAGACGTCGTTGCAAATAGCAACTCAACCAGAAATAGCTACACAGCAGTGAATCCTCTGACTGAGAGTATGCAACGGCAATAAAAATGTAGTTTATAAGAGGAAAAATAAATAGATACTCCAAAGAGGTGAAATTGGAAGTAGTCACAAACTTCACACTGGACAACTGAAAGGAGAAAAGCACAGAATATACAGGGATGGAAATAGAATTCCCAAAACAAGGTAGGTAGGATTCAACTTGCGTCCAAATTGCAACGTTGGAGATCCGGAGCTCAGTCCCAGTTTGGATCTCCAGTAGGGGTCTGCACAAATGCAATTTTTGACATACAATTCGACTTGAATTGAATATTCAAGTGTCCCAATTTATACAATTAGAGAAAAAACACAAATGTATTAATATTTCAACCGATTTGAATACATTCGTATCTATTTGTACAAATATTCAATACGAATTTGATGATATGAATGTCGACATCTGTAGGCATCCAGTTTTTATCCTGTACGTATCCAGATATGAATAAGATGCAAACGGATACAAATAAGATGCGTACGGATAGGTAAGTAATATTAAAAAATGAATGTCTGGACATTCGATTCGAATTTGAATTTTCAAATTCAGCCAAGTTCAATCAAATAATGAATATTTTGAATATTCTTGCATGTCCCTAATCTCCAGGCTGGTTCTGCACGGTCTACGAAAACCCCATTAGGAGCTTGAGAAGCCATTAAGAATGGAACTGCCACTTACCTTCCATATGGAAGACCCCTTGAGGACCTCATGAGGAACACATTGTCCACACAATCATCTCCAGATTTCATCCCCAATGGGGTCTTTGGGCCCTTAGAATCCAGATTATCAGTGGACCCCTTTAATGGTGTCTTCAATTTGTTCTTCCCCCATGAAGACCGGATCACAGGGTGCACTTCTGCACCCGTGCCAGCTGGATGGGATCCAGGGCTGGGCCTAGCAGAAGTGACCCCTGAGTGATGCATACTTGGGCCAATCATGCCTTGCCACCAGGGTGGAACTTCCTCCTCGGGCCTGATTGGGGCCTCAGGAGGCATGATGGCGGTGTCCACACAGCGGCCCTGTTTAGCACCCATTACCATTGGATGCTAAACACCCTGTGTGGACACATGGGGTCTTCATGGTGATCTGGGAACTCCATGGACCCGATTCAGTGAGGACTGGGTCCTGAAGTCCTGGATCACCTTAATCCAGATTTAAGGAGGTAAGTGTGGAAACACCCCCAATGATCAACTTTCCAATTTTCTGTTCCTGAAGTTTGTTTCTTCTGTCTCGCCTTCCAAAGTGTTCTCTCTTCACCTCCTTGCTCTCATGGTTTCTTTAAGCAAATATTCTTTTGACCTTTATCTTCTTGTTATTGGATTTTCTTCTCACAGCACTGCGGAGCAGATCAGGACGATCGATCATCAATGGAAACTGGGCCATTGATCGGCCTGGGAGATACGAAGGTGGAGGAACATTGTTCACCTACAAACGTCCCAATGAAATCTCAAGTACTGCTGGGGAGTCTTTCTTAGCGGATGGCCCAACAAACGAAATCCTGGATGTCTATGTAAGATGCTCATATTCTCGCTTGATGGACAACATTCCATTAACCACCCACCCATTTCCCCTTTTAAGTTGAAAAGCAAAAATAATATCCTTGTAATTAAAGGTTAAGATGAAGGTGCCCTTGAGCTGAGCTCCCAATTATTCCATAGATACATCAGATTGTTTTTTTTATCAGTAACACGGAGGCCCCTTTTGCATGAGCAGTGAAGATCTCATTGGGAACCCAATAGGCACACAATTGGTACAGATTGATTACATACCTTCCATACACACGACCCTTTAAGGTTCCCATTAGGACCCCATTTGGAATGTGTTGTCCGCATGAGCGCCCTTGAAATCTGTATTTAATGGGGTCTTCAAGCCCTTACATCCGGATTAATGCAAGACCCTTAATCGTATCTTCAATCCGGTCTTCCGCAGTCGAGTCCAGATCAGAAGCTTCATATGGGATTCATTCGAAAGGGATCTATTTGAATGAATACGGAGTGTTCTTTTGTGGGGAGAGGAACAGAAGGCTTGTCAGACGCTTTGAGTTCCCTAATTCAACAAATACAAAACAACAACAACATCAGTGCACATCCCAAGCGCATATTGAACATGGAAACAAATCAGTTATCAGGCTCAGCTTTTTATTTGAAGGAGACATTTAGGGACTGCAGATTTTGTGCCTCTGTGTATAAAAAGAAGAACCACTGACTGATGGGCCGAGAGATTTATTAAATGGGTGTATAGCTGAACCTCTATGCTGTGTTCCTAGGGCAGTTAAGTTGGATTAAAACCAATAAGAACCTAAGTTGGTGACCTTGGGCTAGTCACAGCTCTCTTCTGAGCTCTCACAGCCCCACTTACCTCACAGGTTGTTCTGTTGTGGGGAGAAGAACAGAAACTTTGTCAGCTGCTTTGAGTGCCCTTACATGACTGAGAAAAGCAGGGTAGAAAAGCCAAACTTTCTTCTTCCTATACAAAGTCATCTGGATGACCTTGGGCTAGTCACAGCTCTCTTCTGAGCTCTCACAGCCCCACCTACCTCACAGGGTGTTCTGTTGTGGGGAGAAGAACAGGAGCTTTGTCAGCCACTTTGAGTCCCCTTAAATGGGTTAGAAAAGCGGGATAGAAAAGCCAACTCTTCTTCTACTACTCCTACTATTGGGATTCCTGGGGAAGAGAATTCATCCCCCTACTGACGTCTTGATCTGCTCACTTATATTCCACTTTAGATGATTCATCAGCAGCCCAACCCAGGCATACATTATGAGTACATCATTCCTGGACCCAATGTCATTAGCCCTCAGGTGCCACTCCACAGGCGGCCAGGTAAGGCGATCTTATTTTTCTTCAAGAGATTGCTCAGCATCTCTAAGGATATAAGCTTTTGCTAGGTTTTGCATCTCTAAGATAATTCTGATCTTGTCTAAGTGTGCCAAATTCCCCCCTACCCCTCTTTCAGTTCATTTTTGTCTCCGCATTCCCAGGGGAACCATTCAATGGCCAGTTGGATGTGTCGGAGACCATGAATTACGAGGAGAAGGATTTGCATGGGGAAACAGGCACTCATATGGGACAGTCCGCGGGGGCTTTCCCAGGTATCCAGCCAGGAAGATTCCCACCGCATCAGCCGGACAATCAGGTGCCTGCTGGACAGCCAACCAGACGCAGCCGAGAACACAACTGGAAGCAGATTGGAACAACCGAATGTAGTGCCACGTGTGGGAAAGGTACTTTGCAGCTGACACATATATTCCACCCGGGGGAATTTGGGGTCAGCCAAAAGCAAAGCATGCAATAGATGGGTAACTTAGGACCTGGTTGAGGGGGAAAACAAACATATCCCGCTAGGAGCAGGACCTTTAAAGAGCTATAGAGTATGACATATACAGCAGTCAGGGGCAAATAGAATATTTATTCGTAGGCGGAGGACTTGCCATTTGCAGTGGCAACCAGAGAAACAAATTATAACCGTTCCAATGAAAGCAGTGGCTGAAGATGCACTTTGCATGTCTAACTTTGTAGACCCAGTCCAGAATAGGCATGTGCACAAATGTCGACAACATTCATATGTGTTATACATATCTGTACGCATTTTGTACGGATCCTGTATGCATCCCGTTTTCGTCTGGAACTATCAGCGCATATGCATACAGATACGTATGAGATACGTATAAGATGTTCTGGAACATTCAAAATTCATTCAGATGTTTAAATTTGAACGTGTAGACATCCTGTTCGAATTTAAATGTCCACATTGGAACGAATTCAATCGGATTTCAGATGTTCAGAACATTCATGCGCATCCCAAATTTGCAGTGGCAGCTAGAGAAACAATTTATAACCCTTCCAATGAAAGCAATGGCTGAAGATGCACTTTGCATGTACTGCATTGCAGACCCAGTCAAGAAAGCTTTCTCGTACAGTGCGCTGAGCTGGAAATGCGCAATTCCTCTTTTCTAGGCATGCACATGGTTATTAGTGACATTCAAAATTCGTACGAATTTGGCCAAATTTGCACATTCGTATTTGAACGGAATGTTTGCACATTTGGAGACTGAGGGTGTTTTTCCACTGCCAGAAAGTACCCATTTTTGCACCCATTAAGGACCCATTTGGGTGTAAGCCGGATGATCCCATTTCCACCACAGCACCCATTTGGGACCCGATTGTTTTGACTGCCGCTGGGGAAATTCGGATCAAATGGGTACTTTCTGCCCTTTATTCCGGATTTTCTGTAGACCCCATTAATGGGATCTACAATCGGGTCTTCAGGCAGAAAATCTGGATTAAAGGGAGCCTGTTTCCATGCTTGTGTGGCAATGGGGTCTAGAGGAGGCTAGGGGGAGGGGGCACCCTGAGGTGACAAGCAGGCCCCTCATGGGTAGATCCAGATTTCCAAATGGGTGCTCCGGTGTTTCCATGGCAGGGAGGCTACCACCAATTGCTATTGGGTGCTAGATCACCCATGGAAACACACTGGGAACTTCCCTTAATCCGGATCTACTAGACCCGGATTAAGGAATGTACCCATTCCCTAGATCCGGATTAACGGAGTGTGGTGGAAAAACACCCTGACATTCAAATTGGAATAAAATGTTTTGATACATTTGTATGAAGCTTCATATGGGATTCGTACAGGGTATGTATGGGATTCATATGGGGTTGAACATTTGTATTGAATTTGGAATCCCACTACATTCGAAGAGGGTCTGTTCAAGTGAAAATGAATTTTCTTGCTTTCGATTCAATGCAAATCGAATTTTAAAAAAATTCTGCACGTCCCTATTGTTTTCTATTTAGAAGTTTGGAAGGATACCATTCAGGAATTTACTGTAGCATAAAGGTCCCTTTGTTATATCCATTCACGTCGGCTACTTCTGCAGGGCTCAGCGTTGCCAGTAATAAATGGGCCCTGTTGGGCTGAGCCATTTTTTACACACTTCTTCTCAAGTTTGAGCCTCGTATTCTCAACCCAGACCTTCCAGCTCGGTCCTCATTTATCCAGCATTCCCCATTAATTTTTAGAAGCTTCCTTTTCTCACCTTTGAGTGGAAGGAATGTTCTTATTCCAAGCAATTAAAGCTGGCTGATCCACTTTGCCGCTACAATCCGTTTGTCTTGGCAAAGGGTCTGATTCTGGAATGGAGGTATCGGAACTCGGGAAATCTCACCCCAGGTAGCAAGGGCTATGCTATGTCTCTAACCCCCTCCGCTTGCCAAATGCAACACGTTGCAACCGTGTCTCATAACTTCTGGAAGCAATAATGGACACTAGGAGTCCTACAACGACGTTCCTCTGAGCTTCCATATTAAGAAATGCCACCCATTGCCAACTCTTTAAACTACAACACTCTATGCTAGGAATGTAAATGAATGTTCATAGCCATTGAAAATCCGATCAAATGTGCCAAATTTTGACATTCAAACTCAAATCGATTGTCCTGAAATTCAAATGTAAACATTCAAATCGAATTTTGAATTTCAGATCTATATGTTCTAATTATCCAGACATTCAGATGTGTACGGTTTCATACACAGTGTGCATTTGAAGATCCTCCTCTTTCCCACATCCATATGCATTTGTATGGATCCATACGGGACGAAAACGGGTTGCATTAAGGATAACTACGGGATGCATACAGATGCGTATGAATGTGGGGAAGGTGCGTATGTGCACATACGAACGTTGTTGACATTTGTATGTGCAGATTCGAATCAGAAATTCAGATGAATAGATTCAAATTTGGTAAATGCGAATCAAACCTTGTTCAATTTGAATTTAAAAGATTTGAATTGAATCAGATTTTTGGGTATTCGATTCAGTACGAATAGAATGTCAGAAAAGCATTTGTGCACGTCTCTACTCGACGCACAGCTTAGGCGTAAATGATAATCAAGATGGCTGTGTGAAGCAATGAATGACACGGCCACGTGGGTGGAGAAGAGTCGCAAGCAGGAGACGTAGGCCCTGTCCCCAAAAGACTTATTAGCCCCTCTCGGCTTCCTCTGCCGTCACTCTGTTATAGCTGACTTTAAAAGTCCCCTCCACTTCCGGAATAAGCGTCCCCTTGGTAGCCACGATCTAAACGGACTTTCCGTCCCCATGGTAGCCGTCTTCTCTTTCCGGGCATCTTTCCCCCCCCCCCGCCCCCTCTCTTGTTAAAAGGAAAAATAGCCAGATCTCCGTCTCCTGAAACAGCTTCCCGCCCCTAGCAAAGGCAGATGATCGCTCATTCATTCACTTTCATCACTTACTTTCACTCAGTTCTCTGTTAGAAAAGGCTTTCTGCCCCGGCAAAGTCAGCGGCTGCAGGCATCGGCACCACGATCCTTCGCTCATTCTCTTTTAAGGCTTTCACAGATCACTTGATAACAATGTTGCAATTCTGAGCAATTCTGGCTCTTTTTACAAAGGAAAGGAAGCGAACCTGCTGCATTTCTCAGATGTGTGAAAGCTTTTTGGCTGTGTGTGCAGGCAAGAAATCCCGCCCCTTTTGCCACGGAGCGTCCTCAAGGCAGGTATAGCGAGCAAAACCCGCGAATCACCGAAAGAGCGCTGGAACTCTTCTTTAAAGTGCACGTATTTTATCGCGGGCGTCTCACTTTCCTAAGCTCCCTAAGCGCCTTGTAAAGTCTGGAATGGGGCCGCTCAGAGGCAAAAGAAGAGTTCCAGCAGACTTTCAATTGCATGGGGACAGGGCCATAGTGGCTTATATAGCATAACACAGGATATACATCACATGGATAATTCTGAGCAGACAGGAAGAAACCTCGACTAGAAAGAGACAGCCAGATGCCGGTTGATCTAGTGTGTGATGTCCTCGTGAACAATTTGCATAAAGCGATGCTCTTAGACCTAGTATGTGTCTTGCTTAAGAGAGATAAGGGGGGTCAGCATGCTCTAGGAAGTGCCATTCTGCTGAGGTTTGCCATCCAAGCAGAGGGGGGCACTCCGACAAGCATGCTTTAGGAAACTTTTTTCCGCTGAGGTTTGCCGTCCGAGCAGGAAAGTGTTCCTACAGCTGTGTGATTCGGTTGCCCCCTCCCAGGATTTTCATGGATTCTGGAGGAATATTGGAAGGAGAACTAAAGAAAGGAGAAAATAGAGCCTTGCCAAAATTTACATACACTTCAACACAAAGTGAAAGGGCCGGCTTCCATGTTGTTGCCATGTAAAGCTAAGAACCAGAGCAGAGGCCATATTGGTTTTTTCCTCCTCACAGAGTCTCCTTGACATTGCTTACAGAGCTTAGCTGAAACCAAAGATGGACGCCTGAGGCATGTAATGGAGAGAAGGAGAAAGAGGTTGGATCTCAGGACAGATATTCATGGTGGGGCCTCCATGGACTTTCCTGACCATACTGCATGGTGATCCTGGTTCTGGTACTTTAAATCCCAGGATGGTGCTGTGAAGCTGTAGAGCTCCAGCGCAGAAAAATTACATGGACCTGCTAATAATATATTTTATTTCATAGCTTAGTATTCCAAGCTCAAATGGAGGAGAGTGCAAAATGATCCACATTCTTTCTACCCTCTTGAGAGCTGTGGTCTTGTTATCAAAATACACTTCAGAGTTGGCTCATGTCCAGTCATTTGTCATATTTTGACTGGGAAGATTATCCAACTTGGTCCATGTTCCAGCCCTGGAGAAATTGGCAAGAAAGAGGGGTGTCTCTGGTTTAAATTCAGAAAGGGATTTATTCCAGGGCTCGTGGAGGGGGATTTTTTTGGGGGAAAAAATCTCCCCCCAACCTCAAACTTTGCAAAAACAGGATCAGCTCTCTCTGATATGATATAATGAGTAGCACAATCCTTAAGGGGTTAGGACGTGTTTCCAATGATATGAACGAAACATCTTTTCTTCTTGGGTCAGTTCAACGGGGTATGTTTTCGCCAAAGGCCACAACAAAGGCACAGCAAAATGCAGAAAGGATCAACTTCATAGCTGAAATCAAGATAATCGCTTTGACTGAACTGATAGTCAAGAGCATGAGTTATAACAGAGATTAAGTATGTGTTGCTGAGGCCATTTTTATTTATTACAAAGATTGCATAATATTCAGATCTGAAATAACAAGTGCAGAAGGTGTGGTGGCACACAAGAGGGCCTTTTCTGTGATGGCCTCCAGGCTGTAGAATAAACTATCAGAAGGGGCATGGTATTTAGCTGTCTTCTGATAAGAATATAAGAACATAAGAGGAGCCCTGCTGGGTTGGGCCACAGCCCATCTAGTCCAGCATCCCATCTCACACAGCGGCTGACCAGTTGCTTCTGGGCATCTCAAGCAGAAGACAAAGGCAAAACCTTCACCTGCTCTCTTTTAGTGATTTTATCTACATTTTGTATTGTGATTTTTAGCAAATGTTGTGACCTACCTTGAGACCTTTTGGCAACGGGCAGGATAGAAGCAATGATGGATGGATGGATGGATGGATGGATGGATGGATGGATGGATGGATGGATGGATGGATGGATGTGGGTGGGTGGGTGGATGCATGCATGGATGCATGGATGCATGGATAGATGGATGGATGGATGTGGGTGGGTGGATGGATGGATGGATGGATGGATGGATGGATGGATGGTGGGTGGGTGGGTGGGTGGGTGGGTGAATATTGCTGTGAAAAGCAACATGTAAAATACAAGTTAGGATTGTTTCATTTCATCTGTGAAGCAATGTCTTCCCTTAAATGATTCTTTTATTGCTTTCTTTCACTCCTTTCTCCCAATGCCACCCCAGGGTCACAGTATCCCATTTTCCGCTGTGTTAACAGAAACACCCACGAGGAAGTCTCGGAGAATTACTGTGATGTTAACACGAAGCCCACGCCAGAGGAGGTCCCCTGCAACGTCTTTCCTTGTCCAGCTTTGTAAGACAAACGTGGTTCATATGATGGCATTCTGTGGGAAACAAGGGGGCAGGGACCTGAGTTTCTCATCTAACCTGTGATGGTGGGTGGTTGAGGAGACAATCACAAGGACCTTTCAGAGAACAACAAGGGACTAGGGATCTGCGTGAATCTTCATAATGCCCAAAATTTGTGGAAATTCATATGTATTTGGGCATTCGTAAATGAATCAAATGTTGAGACATTCAAAAATAGACATTCATGTTCAAATCAATGCTCCAGAACATTCGTATGAAGCTTCGTTACATCCATGGACCTGGGGGGGAGGGAGGAACGGCTGCGCAATTCACACCTGCAATGGATCCAGAGTGGATTCAAAGTGGACTGAGAGCAGATTCAAAGTGCACCACCACTATTAGATGATGGGTTAACATCTGGGCAGACGAATGTCCGAATTATTCGTATGAATAGTTTGAAATATTCCCATTCATTCAAATACTAAAAAATAAATGTCTAGTCATTTGATTCCAGTTTGAATATCCAGATTCATCCAGATTTGATTGAATAATGAATATCTTGAATATTCTGTGCACATCCTTATTGAGGTTTGGTTTCCTTGGAATATATTCCAGAGCTGTGTTTGGCAATCTCAGCATATCCCCAGGATAATCCAGTGTTTTAGACCCTGTCTGGATGCAGCCTAAATATCAAGGCCAGGGGATTTTTCTTTTGACCCTTTCAAACACATTTCTTCATCAGGAATCCAATGCTTGCAATACCTGCAAATTTAAGGCTGCAGCTTTGCCATCTGCTTGCTGCATTGACTAAAAGAGGGGATTTTATGTCTGGGTTCAGGTACGGAAGGACCTCAAATTGGATAGATTTGGCTGAATTTTGTTGCATTGAGTTTTGCAAAATTAGGCCAAATTGCATAAAACTTAGGGCCTGTTTGCACTTGGCTGTATTCCGGAATATATTTCAGGATAGTGATCTGTTGTCTGCATGTTAATACAGACTCTGGCAGGCCTCCTCTGGGATATCCCATTCTGGAATATTCTAGAATAAAGTCAAGTGTGAACATGCCCTTGGAGGTTCCTATTTTGAGGAACACATGTTGCCGGTTTGGTGCTATTATGGGATTTCCAGGGTTTTATATGTGTTTGAAAACACAAACAGCTAGCTGTCTCCAAGTTGCCATGGGAATTTCTGTTGGTACCAGGAAGGTTACCAAAACACTTGGAATCACCCAGCATGAGAGTTTTTGTTTTGTTTTAACCCTGGTAGCCAGAATCTCTGGGAATTGGGAGTGGCAACAGGTGCAGATAATCCAGTTGCGCTTCTGCGAACCAGGGGAAATGGGAAAGGAGCTGCCCCAGTCCCATCTGCAATGGATCCAGAGTGGATTGAGAGCAGATTCAGAGTGGATTCAAAGTGGACTGAGAGCAGATTTGACGGGTTCAGGCCAGATACGTGGGGGATAGATAGGGGATTCATAGGCGATCTGTAGCAGAGATTCGAACTGGATTCTTATTGAACATTCGTATTGCATTACATTCAATTTGATGAGAATCGCGCATGAAAAAAACATCTGTGCACATCCCTAGTGCATGCACAAATACATACGAGCTTAGGAAGTTATACGCAATGGAAGCTCAAGTACTTTTGACACTGCAGATCCATACAGTAATGTGGTTTCTCTCTCCCACTTTGTGCCTCTGTTAGCTGGGACATAGGGGAGTGGTCCGAATGCAGCAAAACATGCGGTCTTGGCATGCAACATCGCCAGGTTCTTTGCCGGCAGAATTATGCCAACCGCACTCTGACGGTCCAGCCTCACCGCTGTCATCACCTGGAGAAACCAGAGACCACCAGTACATGCCAGTTGAAGATCTGCAGCGAATGGCAGATCCGGACAGAGTGGACGTCGGTAAGCAGAAGTAATTCACCCCCTCTGGGAACTCTCAGCAGGTTTATCTTTCAGGAGCGCTTGCAGCTGCTGGCTATGAGTGCCGAGCTTTCTGATCTTTCATGAGACAGTTTGGCCTAGTGGTTAGAGAGCCGGACTCTTATCTGGGAATCACCTGGTTTGTTTCCACACTCCTCCATGAAGCCAGCTGGGTGATCTTGGGTGAGTCACAGCTCCCTTCTGAGCTCTCTTAGACCCACCGACCTCACAGGGTGTCTGTTGTGGAGAGAAGAACAGAATGTTTGTCAGCCACTCTGAGTCCCCTCTAGGGATGTGCAAGAATATTTGGCACGTGCAAAATTTGATTGAACTCGAAATTTCATAAGAATTTATCAAACCATTCTGTTCGAATTTCAGTCTTCGAATGTGCCAACATATTATTCAGGTTTGAATGTCCAAATTCGGCCAAATCCATACAGATTTTGAATGTTACAAATATCTGCAATGTCCCCACTTTCGTCTTCTTTCAGTGTTCAGTCCCCTGTGGAGTGGGTCAGAGGACGCGAGATGTGAAGTGTGTGAGCAACCTTGGCGATGTGGTGGAGGATGAAGAATGCAACATGAAGCTACGCCCGAACGACATTGAGAACTGCGACATGGGGGCTTGCGCCAAAAGCTGGTTTCTTACCGAATGGAGCGACCGGGTAAGGTGTGATGCCGCCATCTTCTAGGCCAAGGCTGGGATGGAGGGGGATGGGGGGGGGCAGAATCTCAGTATCAAGGCCTCTCATTTGGACACAGAAGAGAGTGCCTTCTTATGAGCCAGTTTGGCTCATGGTGGAATACCGGGTTTGATTTCACCATCCTCCACG
This sequence comes from Aspidoscelis tigris stejnegeri, assembly GCA_023333525.1. Lineage (NCBI taxonomy): Eukaryota > Metazoa > Chordata > Lepidosauria > Squamata > Teiidae > Aspidoscelis > Aspidoscelis tigris. Next base: position 9,626,836 of record JALMGA010000017.1, on the reverse strand, counting down.
AAGCCAGCTGGGTGACCTTGGGCTAGTCACAGCTCTCTTCAGAGCTCTCTCGGCCCCACCCACCCACCTCACAGTGTGTCTGGTGTGGGGAGAAGAACAGAAGCTTTGTCATCTGCTTTGAGTCCCCTTAAATGAGTGAGAAAAGTGGGGTAGAAAAGCCAACTCTTCTTCCTCCATGAAGCCAGCTGGGTGACCTTGGATTGTCACAGCTCTCTTCGGAGCTCTCACAGTCGCACCCACCCACCTCATAGGGTGTCTGTTGTGGGGAGAAGAACAGAAAGTTTGTCAGCTACTTTGAGTCCCTTTGAATGGGTGAGAAAAATCAAGTCTTCTTCTGCTTCTGAGGCCATCTCACATCCTGAACCATAGACCTTCCTAGTTCATAAGGTGCGCTCTGAATCAGGCTATTTTGGGTCAGCCTCACGTCCAGAATAGGCGTGTGTACGGACACAATTTTTGGCAATTGATTCATAACAAAATTGAATGTTTGAAAGAAATTTGTTGCAAAATTAATAAAGAATATAAAGCCAAAAAAATTTTTTTTGAATGTTTGAATATTCATATTCGTATGAATGTGCAATTTCAAATGTTCAGACATTCAATTTGATATGAATGTGTTCGCACACATTCATTATTATTATTTATTATTATTATTACAGATGCAAAACAATATATATATATATAAACCTGCCGAGGGCGTACAATCTAAAAAACAATAATAGTAACAAGAGTAGCAATTAGCAATTAACAAAAGAACCAATAAGTAAAAAATACAAAAAGGATAAAACAACAATAGGCAGTATCTCGTTAAAAGATCATCTGCAGATTGCCTGGAAATGCTTCCCTAAAGTGCGTGGTCTTCAATTCAGATTTAAAGGATGATAGAGAGGAGATGGCACACAAAGGGGGGGGGGGGCAATAGATTCCAAAAATAAGGGGAAGCAAAAGAAAAAGGACGAATCCTAGATGGAGCAGTATTAAGCCGGGGCTGAGATAAAAGACCTTGGCTACTGGAAGGGTTCGAGAAGGAGTATGAGAGTGGAGAAGATTAGAGAGATAGGAAGGTGCCAGTCCATGGAGGGCCTTGAAGGTTAAGAGGAGCAACTTATAATGAATCCGAAGAGGGAACGGGAGCCAGTGAAGAGATAGAAATAGGGGAGAGATGTGATCGAAACGACGGGCAAGCATAATAATGCGAGCTGCACAGTGTTGAACAGCAATGAGGGGACGGAGGTGAGATAGAGGGAGACCCATGAGCAGAAGGTTGCAGTAATCTAACCGAGAGATTACCAGAGCATGGACCAGGGTTTTGGCGGTAGATGTAGAAAGGAAGGGATGGATTTTAGCGATATTCATTCAAATATTCAATAAGTACAGATGTGTTTCTGATGATACGCTTCCGCACGCATCCTGTACACATCCAGTATACACCCCATTTTCATCCCACACGTATCCATACAGATGCGTACGGGGTGTGTCAGCATATTCATGGGGTGCATACATTTCTGTACCATGATATGAATGTCTGAACTATTCATTCAAATGTCCGAAACATTTGTATTGGTACAAATACTAAAGTATGAATGTCTGGCCATTTGACTCATATATGAATGTTACAGTTCGTGTGAATTTGCATGAATAACGAATAGTACAGATATTGTGCACATCTCTAGGCTAGAAGAATGCTGACAACCTGGAAAGGATTCAGAAGAAGGTCAGAAGAAGATGGAAGGGAACGCTCTGAGAACATGCTGTGTGAAGGACAGGTTGAGGGAACTAGGAATGTGCAGTCTGGGAAAGAGAAGACTAAGGGAAGACATTTTGTTACTGTTCAGGTCTGTGAAAGGTTGCCCATGAATTAAGATAGTTAAGAATTTCTCTCCAGAGCCACAGATACTAGAACCAAGAGATCATGGCTGTTTTTCCACCCTACTCCTTTAATCCGGATCGAAGAAGATCCGAATCGAAGGAAAGGGTACATTCCTTAATCCGGATCTAGTAGATCTGGATTAAGGGAAGTATCCAATGTGTTTCCATGAGTGGTCTAGCACCCAGTAGCAATGGGTGCTAGCCTCCCTGCCATGGAAACACTGGAGCACCCATTTGGAAATCCGGATCTACCCATGAGAGGTCTGCTTGTCACCCCAGGTGTTTGAGGTGACAGGGGGTGCAATCTCTGAAGTGGCTTTGAAGTCATTTCGAAGTCACTTCGAAGTCTGTGCAAAACAGCTCCATTGAAGTCTGCGCTCACCTTCGGAATCACTTCGAAGTTCACTCTGAAGATCAGCACAGACTTCAAAGACGCTCTGGAGCTATTTTGCACAGACTTTGAAGTGACTTCGAAATGACTTCGAAATGACTTTGAAGCTTAGGTTTTAGGGCTCCCCCCTATGAGTGTCCCCTCTCCCTAGCCTCCTCTAGACCCCATTGCCACATAAGGGTGAGAACAGGCTCCCTTTAATCCAAATTTTCTGCCTGAAGACCACATGGGGTCTACAGAAAATCTGGATTAAAGGCCAGAAAGTACCCATTTGATCCGGATTTCCCCAGCGGCAGTCAAAACAATTGGGTCTCAAATGGGTGCTGTGCTGGAAATCATATCATCCGGCTCACACCCAAATGGGTCCTTAATGGGTGCAAAAATGGGTACTTTCTGACTGTGGAAAAACACCCGCCGTGTACAAGTTTCAGCTTTCGTGGTTCCATGTGAATACAGGGCAACATTTCCCAATGGTAAGATCTGCATAAACGTGGAGCCACCTATGTGTGAAGACTATGGATTCTCCATCTCTGGAGGTTTTTCAAGAAGAGGGCGGACATCCACTTCCTGGTGATGGTTTAATTTGCTTTTCCTTATACTGTGAAGTGTTGGGCCGGATGATCCTTCTATCATTCCTCAATCTAAGTTAGTTTTTTTCTGGATGGACCAGTAATCGCCTTAAAGTTTCAGGTGTTGTCCTCCCTTGGTTGTCCTCAGGGGTGCTAAAGATTTGCCATGACCCCTTCCACAGACAAAGCAGACGAGCTTTGATCCACAAGACAGTTTACCAAATGACCAATGCACCCCTCTGCACTACACTTGCTATCTGTATGCGCCTGAATTGCATAGGGAGATTTATGGGGGAATGTTTTTTTTCTTCAGTGGGGAATCATGAACTAGTTTTTGGCATCTTGCACTTGTATAATTTTATGATTCTTACATCCTACTATTCATTTGTGATCTCCTGCCAAATCCTTTCTGCTTCTCAAAGCTTGTTTGTCGAGGCAGAAGCTCAAAGGCTTTGGCAGTAATAATGTCTCATTTCTAATTTATAATCATGAAGTCCCCCCCCCCTCTTTTTCAGTATTTATTTGTTTTCTTTTGCACAGGGATGAATGCCTCTTTAGAAATTTATTGGAGTGATATTTCACGAATGTATATATGTGTGTGAGAGAAAAAAAATATCCCCCAAGACAGTGAAATATAAACAAACTTACTAAAGTAATTCTGGATCAGATCCAGCGTTGGTGTAAATCCACCTTCTTGAACATCCAGATTAGCTGTGGGTTCCATTTTCTTTCTTTCCTCTTTCCAAGTAGGCCATTTGCTCCCCACATAGGTTTAAATATATATGACCTCATTTTCGCGGGGTTGTTTTTCTACCAGAGCATTGCTTTTAGAACGTTTTTACTCTGTGTCCCAAGGATAGGTTGTGAATTTCAATAAGGTGTTTTTCTTTTTAACAATAAGGTTTTGCAAAATATGAAAGCATTAGCAAGGGATCCAAAGGTGAAGCCGCCTTTGGATGGAAATGGGGCACCGGGGTGTGTTGCGCGCGCTTTGACGTCAGACCAAGAAAGAGTGGGTTGTGTGGCCACTATTTCATGTTGATGGTTTCCAAATGTTTGCTACTGTGCTGGGTGCAATTCCCAAGGATTTCCGGTCGTTCTGTGTTTGGGTTTTGAATTTTAGGAAGAAATGTTAAATGATTTCCTGCTGACTGAGGAATGGGCGATATTTTAGTAGAAGGAGGCATTGGGTTAATGTCCTTGCCTTGGATGGAGGCGGGAGGAGCTCCAGTTAGTATCTGAGTGTATGTGTATGTGTGTGTGTGTGTGAGAGAGAGAGAGATTGAGAGAAAGAGCTGTAGGGATCAAACTGTGTGACCCAGTTTGGCCTAGTGGTTAGGGAGCCGGACTCTGGGAATACTGGGTTCAATTCCGCCCTCCCCCATGAAGCCAGCTGGGTCACCTTGGGCTAGTCACAGCACTCCTCTGAGCTCTCACAGCCCCACCCACCTCACAGGGTGTCTGTTGTGGGGAGAAGAAAGGAAGGTTTGTCAGCTGCTTTGAGTCCCCTTAAATGGGTGAGAAAAGTGGGGTAGAAAAGCCAACTCTTCTTCTCCTAAGTTTTAATTCAGCTTCAGTCGACTTGCAGAATGAAAGAACACATCAGCAAAGTGCACAGCCTAGGTGGCTTTAAGGAAGGGTTAGACCAATTTATGGATGACAGATGTATCAGGGGCTGCTAGAATGGATGCCTAACCACATCTCTCAGGCTTGGGGGACAGGCAGGAGACCATTTGCTAGAACTGGAGAGCAGGAGAAGGTTTGCCCTCATCTCTGCTTGAGATGCCCATGGGCAACTGGTGGGCCACTGAGTGTGGCAGGATGCTGGACCAGATTGGCTGAGGCCTGATCCAGCAGGGCTCCTCTTATGCTCTTTCTGCATTTTCTGACTCAAAGGTGGATCTTCTGAGTTAGATAATCCTGAAAGAAATCAACTTGATGCTTTGTTGATTTGTTCTCTCATTCTGAAAGTGGCCCGAAGCTGGATTAAACTTAGGTATGAATGCAGCCTCTATGTGTTAGCCTTCCCCTCCCACTAATTTTGGAGTGCTTAGGCAGATAGGGTAGCAATTGACAGCATCTAGGATGAAACAGCCCTGCTGCTATTAAACTGACAATTCCTCCTGAATGTTTCCATCTTATATCATCTCAATTTAGCCAGCTCTGTGATTTGCAGTTATATCCTTCCTTGCTTCCAAAGAGTTTCTGGTGGTGAACATTATTCTCCTGTCTTCCAACGGTTCTTGATGTAAGAAGGATGCATTTGGCCCACAAGGGTTTGAAGTGCAATTTCCCAGGTCTTAGCTGGACATTCCAGCCAGTTAACCGTCTTGTCTGTCAGCGCAGCAGCGCAGTGTAAATTCAATTTGCCACGCAGGGATGGAGAAAGAATACCAATTCTGTGGAGCTTTTTATACATTTCCAACATTCTTGCCTTTGCCTTTTTTTTTTTAGCCAAAGAATTCCACAACTCTCAGAACTACCTACTGTTTGTGAGCTACTAATGTTTCTGTCCTTCCTCTCCTACTCTCTCCCTTCTTCCCACTTTCCTCTCTCCCTTCCTTCCTTCCACACTCCCTCCTTCCTCCCTTTAACCTCCCTCCCCTCCCTTTCCTTTTTCATCTCAATTCCCACCCTTTCCTTCCCTCCTTTCTCCTCTCCTCCCTCCCTCCCTTCTTCCTTTCCTTTCTTCCTTTCCTTTCCTTTCCTCTCCTCCCTTCTCTCCTCCTTCCTTCTTCCCTTTCCTCCTCCTCCCCTCTTTCCTCCCTTCCACCTTTCCTCCCTTTCCTCCCTTCCCTTCCCTTCCCCTCCCTTCCCTCTCCTCTCCTCTCTTCCCTTCCCTCCTCTTTCTTTTCCTTTCCTCTATTCCTTTCTCCTTCTCTCCCTCCCTCCCTCCTTTCCTTTCCTTTCCTTTCCTTCCTTCTCTCCTCCCTCCTTCTTCCCCCTCTTCCTCCTCCCCTCCCTCTTTCCCTCCATTTCTCCTCCCTTTCCTCTCCTCCCTCCCTCCCTCCTTTCCTCTCCCCTCCCCTCCCCTCCCTCCCCTCCCCTCATCTCCCTTCCAATATCTATCAAAAGCAATTCATTTATTACAATAATAGCAACAATAGCAAGAAACATTTTATGCAGCTTGAAACAAGCCTTAATACCTGGCAATTGGTGAAGGCCAATGGAATGGCAGAAACAAAGAGCAATTCACTTGCTGAAATATGCTAACAAAGTGGTATTACTCTGTCTTTTATGGGACCCACAAAGGATTGATTGGTTATAAAATTCATCAAGTTTACTTTCTATTGAAATACTCAGACCCTGAAAACCTGCCTGCCTAGCTCTTCAGTGCTACTTGTAGCACGCCGCCGAGGGGAAATTTAACCCTCTCCCCCACGTGATAATCTTAATTCCGCCCTCCCTTTTCCTGAAGCAATGCATTGTTGATTTAGCAAAATGAATCTAGCAATGTGCACTAATATCCATAGCATTCAATATTCATATGCATTAGGAGATTCTTATACAAATCACATGTCACAACATTTGTACATTGACATTCCTACGAATACAAATGTTTCAGAACCTATGCACAAAGGCTTCAGAGCATTCCTGGACTGGGAGGTGGAAAAGCATCTGCGTCAGTCACATCTGCCACGGATCCAGAGTGAATCTGACAGGGTTTGAGAGCAGTTTCAAAGTGGATTCAGGGAGGATCCGATGTGTTCAGACTGGATATGTTGTGGGTTAGGTATCGGATCCGTATGGGTTCATATCAGATATTTGTACAGATTTGCACAAATGCATTCATGCCGAACAGAATCCTGCCACATTTGAAGGGGATCCATGTGAATGAGTACGGAATTTCTTGCATTCCGTTTGATAGGAATGAAATACAAAACAACAACGACATCTGTGCGCCTCGCGAGCGCATGTGGAGTGTGGAAACGAAGCTGTTATCAGGCTCAGCTTTTTAGTTGAGGGAGATGTTTAGGGGCTGCGGATTTTGTGCCTCTGTGTATATAAAGAAGAACCACTGACTGATGGACCGAGAGATTTATTAAGATCTATTCAAATGAGTAAAGATTTTCTTACATTTGATTCGAAATGAATCAGATGCAAAAAACCAACAACATTCATGCTTCACGTGGCTTCAAATGCAGTGGCCATAAACAGCGCCATCTTGTACTAGCAAGCAACATGAGCACATCTCTGTGTGAATTCTCGTCCAGTTGAGGATTAAGAGCTGAACCTCTGAACCCCCCCACCCCCCACGACTTTGAATCCATTAGACTTGGATCTTCTGGGTCTCAAATGGATTATAGCGGCCCCTTGTGGCGGGTCCCAGAACTGCACGCTGAAAATGTTCAGCCTGGGAGTTTTAGACATTTTATTTTACAGAATGTTGCATTTGTATCTCAAATTGGGGGTGGCCCTGTGGGGTGAACCATGGAGAAAAAAATTGCTAACGGTTAGACATGCAAAATAATAATGGAGAATTTGCCTACGAGGCAAGCACCAACCGAGATATTGGGTGTTTTTTCACCGCAGCCTTTAGATCCGGATCTAAGAAGATTCGGATCTAAGGAATGGGTGTTAACCCCCCTGCTGTGGAAACACCTTTGCACCCATGTGGGGAATCTGGATTGACCCACAAGGGGTCTGCCTGTCACCCCAGGTGTTTTGGGGAACAGGGGGTGCAATCTCCGAAGTCCCTCCGAAGTTGCCTTCGAAGTTTAGCAAAGGCTCCGAAGTCCCTCCAAAGGCAACTTCAGAGATTAGCAAAGGCTCCGAAGACAAACCCCTTGCGAGAGCCTTCGTATGAATTAGCTCCTTGTGAGCAGGGATGGGTCAGCCTCATTAATGTGTACCTCTTTCTATGCCTGAAGGTAACAGTTCACTTTGATGTCCCTTTGTTCTCCGAGATTTGTCTTCGGAGCCTGTGCTAATCTTCAAAGTTGCCTTCAGAGGGACTTTGGAGCCTTTGCTAATCTCCGAAGGCAACTTTGAAGTAACTTCGAAATGGCTTCAAAATGATTTTGAAATGATTTCGTAGTCCAGGTTTTGGGGCTCCCCCCCAAGGGTGCCCCCTCCCCCTAGCCTCCTCTTGACCCTATTGCCACACAAGTGTGGAAACAGGCTGCCTTTAATCCGGATTTTCTTCCTGAAGACCCCATTGTAGACTGCATTAATGGGATCTACAGAAAATCTGGATTAAAGGCCAGAAAGTACCCATTTGATCCAGATTTCCCCAGCGGCAGTCGAAACAATCGGGTCCCAAATGGCTGCCGTGGTGGAAATGGGGTCATCCGGCTCACACCCAAATGGGTCCTTAATGGGTGCAAAAATGGGTACTTTCTGACAGTGGAAAAACACCTATTGAACCAGATCCAAAGGGTGTACGAAATTATCAGATTATGTCAGACTGGCGTGTTCTCTAAATTTCAAAGGTGTGATAATTATGCAGAACATGATTATTCTGTCAGATCAGTGGAAAGTGTTGAAATCTTCTCCAGACTTGTCTGTGATACAGGAATAGGGATGGGCACAAATATTCATAACATTTGTTATTTGTACAAATTCATATACAAACTGAATATCCGGACTAGGGTTGTGAACGAATATTCGTAGGCATTTGAAATCTGATCGAATGTGCTGAATTTCAGCATTCAAACTCGAGTACTGTAGATTGTCCCATAATTTGAATATACACATTTGAATCAAATTTTGAACTTCGGATCTATTTGTTTGAATTATCTGGACATCCATATGTGTATGGGTTCATACCCAACGCGTACTTGAAGATCCGCATCTTTCCCACCTTTGTACGGATCTGTACGGGACAAAAATGGGTTGCATACGGGATGCTGCCAGATGCATACAGACGTGTATGGATGCATACAGATATTATGCATGCATTCATGTGCAAATGTTGTAGACATTCGTATGTGCAGATTCAAATAAAAATTTTGAATAGATTCAAATTAGGTAAATACAAATTGAGTCTTGTTAAATATGAATTTAAAATATCCAAATTGAATTGGCTTTTAGGGTATTCAATTCAATACGAATAGAATGTCAAAAAAATTGTGCATATAGTTCGAACATTTATATGACAGTATGGATACGTATGAATGCTGTGCGTATCCATTCATACGGATACATACAGGATGAAAACAGGATGTTTATGGGATGAGTATGGATGCATACACATCTGTACATATCAAATATTCCGAAGAATGTGTACAGGTGCATTCATATCGAACGTCTGGACATTCAGAATTGATTCATTTCTAACATTCGTATGGAACATTCGTATAGAATCCTACCACATTCAAAGGGGATCTATTCAAACGAATATGAATTTTCTTACATTTGATTGGATATGAATGAAAAAAAATGCATGTGCATCCTTATAAAGCATATCAAGGCACAATTTATTTTGGATTATGTACACTTTATTCTAGATTATCTAAATAATGCAGATCAAGGAAGGGCTGTCTGGATGACGCTCTACTCTTCGCTTTCTTTTTTCTGGCCCATTCTCCCAATCCTTTCTAGCTGGTTTGTCCTCCAGCTCACCAGGGCTGTGGTCACACTTAAGGGTTTAATCCAGCTTCAGTCCACTTTCAGAGTTAGACAACACATCAGCAAAGTGACAAGCTGTTTTCTTTCAATGTTAAATAAGTCAGAAAATTCACCTTTGGGATAGACAATATGAAAAGAAAATTACTGGTCACGTTGTTGATGTGTTCTCTCACTCTGAATGTGAACTGAAGGTGGATTAAACATTAGGTGCGACCACAGTCAAGGTTTAATCCAGGTTCAGTCCACTTTCAGAGTGAGAGGATACATCAGCAAAGTGACAAGAAGCTGTTTCCTTTCAGTGTCAAATAACTTAGAAAATTCACCTTTGGGATCTTTTCTATGAAAAGAAAATTACTGGTCACTTTGTTGATGCGTTCTCTCACTCTGAACATGGACTGAAACTGGATTAAACCTTAGGTGTGGCCACATCACAGGTCTGCCTAACACCAGGTGTGTTTTCCTAAACCACACGGAATCAGTATGTCCTCTATACAGTGCTCACTCCATCGGGTGGGAATTGAAGTTGAACAGTATCCAGATGGTATCTTTCCTCTATCCACTAGTCTTTTTCAAACTCAGCCTTAATCACCTCTTCCTAAATCAATGAGCTCCGTGAGAACACTTAAGAAAACAATTCTAACCACAGAAGCATCTATTAATTTCAGAAGATATGTTCCATCACATTTCTCTAGCTTTACATATGGAATACAGTTGTAAAATGCCAAATCTGGTACATCTCAAACTCTGAAACAAAGGCTTATTGATGAAAGATGCACACATTTTTCTGTAGCCGGTGCATGATTGTTCTTTATTCCTCCTTAAAAGAGAGAAAGAGGAATAAAATGTGGGTCCCACATTCTCCCTTATGAAAGAAGGAAAGAGAAAAGGGAGAAATGAAACCCAAAAACATATGTATATGCAATGCACAACAAAGCAATGTAAGGAAAGTTTTTCTACTCTGTTTAGGAGTGGTGTAAGCATCTCTGGTATGATTGCTTTCCCCCCTACTGTACATGGTGAGATCAGTCAGGAAGCTGGTCCAGCTCCTCACATCTAAGATACCTCTGGGGAGCCTGGTTTTAGGAAAAACATATGAGTCTTCCAGGCTTAACACATAGTTGTGGGTGATAATGCATCGTGCTCTGTTCAAGCCAAAGCTGCTACAGGTTTCTTTGGATTACAAAGAACATGCAAGGGAAGGAATTTTGACCTATGGGTGTTTTTCCACTGTCACTAAAAGTACCCATTTAGTACCCATTAATGGGTACATAATGGCATTTTTGTACCCATTAATGATACTTAATGGGGACTTCTAGTGACAATGGGAAAACACCCCATGTTAGAGAGAGAGAAAAGGCATTCTCTGAACTTTGAGTTTGGTGATGCATCTGGAACTGTATAGACCAGAGAAGACCAACCTGGCAACCCCTGGGCATCAGTCATAACCAGAGGAAAATGATGCTATGTGAGAGGGAGGAAGAGGGGGACATTCAGCTGCATCCAGACTTGTTTATACTGTGCAGTAGAATGCACTGTCTGAATCGAGGCGTCACACATTAGGATGTGGCTAGGAATGTGCACAGATATTTGTCACATTTGAAATTTGTAGAAAATTGTTAAAATCCGCACATTTGAATTCGAATTGAAAGTTGGTACATTCAAAGACTGACATTCAAATACCAATTGAATGCTTATATATTGTTGTATGAAGCTTCATTACATTCATGAATCTGGGGAGGCAGGAAATCAGCTGTCCGGTCACATCTGCAGGATATTCAGAGCGGAGTCAAAGCAGATTCAAAGTGGATTTAGAGCAGATTCAGGGTGGATTCAGAGTAGATCAGATGCATTCAGAGCAGATTCATAGGGGATTTGGAGATGCGACCAGCAGCAGGGATTTGAATAGCATTCGAAGAACATTCGTATAAAATTTGAACCCTACCGCATCAGAAGGGGCTCCATTCGAACAGATTCAGATTCCCTTGCATTCAGTTCAAATGAAATCGAATTTGATTCCGATTGAATCAAATTCAATTGCATTTGAATTAAATGCAAGGAAATTTGAATCAAATTCAGGAAACATTTGTCCGTGTCCCTAGAGGTGACCATAGCATTTTTGTGCTATCCCAGCATACCTTGCTCCTTGTCTTGGCAGTGTTCGGCGGAATGTGGAGCCGGAGTCCGGACACGCTCCGTGGTTTGCATGACCAACCACATCAGCAGCCTGCCCCTGGAGGGCTGTGGACACAACAGACCATCAGACACCGTCCCCTGTGAGAATGGACCCTGTGTGGGGAAAGTGGAGTGGTTCGCTGGAAGTTGGAGCCAGGTACTGCTTATCTTGGGAACGTATTTATTTATTTATTTATTTATTTATTTATTTATTTATTTATTTATTTATTTATTTATTTATTTATTTATTTATTTATTTATTTATTTATTTATTTATTTATTTTTACATTTCTATCCCGCCCCATGCCCGAAGTTCTCTGGGCGGGTAACAGCCGTTAAAACAACTGACAAAAAACAGAATACACATTAAAAGCACTTTAAAAATTCAACAAATCTAAAGCAGTACACTCCGTGTTTCAAATGATAGTGTTTGTACTGGGGGGCAAATATAATCACTTCAGCCAAAGGCCAGGGCAAAGGGGTGCGTCTTCACCGCCTTCCTAAATATATACAAGGTAGGGGCATGACGCACCTCAAGGGGGAGGCTATTCCATAGTCTGGAGGCCATCACCAAAAAGGCCCTCTCCCTGGTGCCCACCAGCCTCACTACTTAAGGTGGTCGGACAACCAGGAGGGCAAAAACAAAGACTGCTCTAAGAACATAAGAACATAAGAGAAGCCTTGCTGGATCAGGCCACAGCCCATCTAGTCCAGCATCCTGTCGCACACAGTGACCCACCAAATGCTCATGGGCATCTCAAGCAGAGACAAGGACAAACCTTCTCCTGTTCTCGAGTCCCAGCAGATGGCCTTAGAAGCGCCCCAGTTCCTCCCCCCCCTCAGCCTGAAAGATGCACCTAGGCATTCGTTCTAGTAGCCATTGATACATCTGTCATCCATAAATTTGTCCAACCCTACCTTAAAGCCATCTAGACTGGTAGCTGTCACCACCTCTTCCGGCAGCACATTCCATAAGCCGATGACCCTCTGGGTGAAGAGATACTTCCCCCTGTCAGACCTTATTCTCCTACCCATCAGCTTCATAGAGTGCCCCCTGGTTCTAGTGTTGTGCAATAGAGAAAAGAAATTTATCCACCTTTTCTATACCGTGCATAATTTTATATACTTCAATCAGGTCCCCTCTTAATCGCCGTCTCTCCAGACTGAAGAGGCCTAGATGTTGCAGCCTGGTTTCGTAAGGGAGGTGTTCCAGACCCTTAATCATTCTGGTTGCCCTTCTCTGCACCTTCTCTAGTTCCACAATATCCTTTTTGAGGTGTGGTGACCAGAATTGTACACAATATTCCAAATGTGGCCTCACTATAGATTTATAAAGAGGCAAAATGACACTTGCTGTCTTATTTTCTATTCCCTTCCTAATTATTCCCAGCATTGAATTTGCTTTTTTCGCTGCTGCCGTGCACTGGGTTGACACCTTCATTGAACTGTCCACCAAAACCCCGAGATCCCTTTCCTGGTGTGTTGCAGAAAGCTCAGACCCCATCAGTTTATAGACATAATTTGGATTCTTGGCTCCGATGTGCATTACTTTGCACTTGTTAAGATTAAAGCACATTTGCCACTTGGTTGCCCACTCACCCAATGCTAAGAGATCCCTCTGGAGCTCATGGCAATCTCTTTCAGATTTTACTACCCTAAATAATTTAGTATCATCAGCAAACTTTGCTATTTTACTATGTACCCCTTCTTCTAGATCATTGATGAATAAATTAAAAAGCATTGGTCCCAGTACTGAGCCTTGAGGGACCCCACTTTTTACTTCTTTCCACCCTGAGAATTTGCCGTTTATTACTACTCTCTGCTTTCTGCCCTTAAGCCAGTCACAAATCCAGGACAGAACCTGTCCTTTTATTCCATGGCTGATGAGTTTACTCAGTAGCCTTTGATTTGGGACTTTGTCAAAAGCCTTCTGAAAGTCCAGATAGATAATGTCTACTGGTTCACCTTTATCTATGTGTTTATAAACACTCTCAAAGAATTCCAACAAATTTGTGAGGCATGATTTACCTTTGCAGAAGCCATGCTGGCTTTTGTTCAGCAATGCTTGCTCCTCCATATGCACACTAATTTTGTCTTTAATAATGGTTTCCATCACCTTACATGGAACTGACGTTAAGCTAACTGGTCTGTAATTGCATGGATCACCCCTGGATCCTTTCTTGAAGATTGGTGTTACATTTGCTACCCTCCAGTCCTCAGGTACGGAGCCTGATGTTAGGGAAAGATTATATATTTTTGCTAGAAGTTCGGCAGTTTCGCATTTGAGTTCCTTAACGACTCTTGGATGAATACCATCTGGTCCCGGTGACTTCTTCACATTTAGTTCATTAAGACGTGCCAGGACCTCTTCCTTGGTTATTTCTGTACAGTTTAACTCTTCAGAAAATACAGGCTCAGCTACTGGCGTGTGTCTTCTGTCTTCCTCCGTGAATACGGAAGCAAAAAATTCATTTAGTCTCTCTGCAATCTCCGTTTCTTCTTTAATTACCCCTTTCTGTCCTTTACCATCTAGTGGTCCAACTGCTCTCCTGGTTGGATTCCTACTTCTGATATACTTATAGAAGTTCTTGTTATTTCTTTTGATGTTTTTAGCAATGTGCTCCTCAAAATCTTTCTTAGCTTTCCTAATGGCCGTCTTGCATTTGTGTTGCCAGTGTCTATGTTCCCTCCTGTTCTCCTCATTTGGACAAGCCTTCCATTTCCTAAATGAACTCTTCTTGTTTTTAATGACTTCATCTACTGCATTTGTGAGCCACATTGGTTTCTTCTTGGACCTAGAAGTCCCCTTTCTTTTTTTTAGGAATGCATTCTAGTTGCACTTCCATTATTGTGTTTTTAAGTAGTCTCCATGCATTTTGAAGTGATTTAACTCTTTTGACTTTCCCTTTCAATTTCCTTTTCACTAATTTCCTCATTTTGGGGAAGTTTCCCTTATGAAAGTTTAAGGTCTCTGTGTTAGACTTTATTAAGAACTTACTCCCTGTATTGTGGTCACTGTTCCCAGTTGGATCAGCTACAGTGATGTCCTTTACCAGGTCCTGAGCATTACTTAGGATCAAGCCCAGGACTGCATTTCCCCTGGTTGGTTCCATGACCATTTTTTCTATAGAACAGTCATTTAGCAGGTCTAGGAATTTTCTCTCTCTTTCCTGAGTTGAACAGGAGTTCACCCAGTCTATGTGAGGATAATTGAACTACCCTATCTTTATGGGATAACTCCTTTACCTCCTTCTCCAATTGTTCATCTCCTTCGGGCGTATGGTTGGGAAGATGGTAGCATGTCCCTATTGTTAGACTTCCTTTTTGGCTTGGTATTTTTACCCACACTGCTTCTGTGGAAGAGTCAGACTCACCTGGATCATAAGTTTCTATCTCTTCTTTAATATACAAGGCTACACCACCTCCATGTCGCCCTTCCCTGTCTTTCCTGTACAGTTTGTAACCTGGGATGACTGTATCCCATTGGTTTTCACTGGTCCACCAGGTTTCAGTTATGCCAATAATATCAATCCTATTTTCCATAACTAAGCTTTCTAGCTCCCCTATTTTGGCTCGAAGACTCCTGGTGTTTGCATATATACATTTATATTCACTCCTCTTGTCCAAATTCCGCCGTTGAGGAACATGTGAAACTAATCCCGCACTTAGCTCAGCATTTTCTGCATATTTCCAGCCCTCCTCACTTGAGGGTGCGCTCTCCCGAACCGGATGCTGCCCAGCTCCTGTCGGCTTTCCCCCAGGGATCAGTTTAAAAGCTGCTCTGCAACCTTTTTAATGTTAATCGCCAGCAGTCTGGTTCCCTCTTGGTTCAAGTGTAACCCGTCCCTCTTGTACAGGTTTGGCTTGTCCCAAAATGTTCCCCAGTTCCTTACAAATCTAAACCCCTCCTCCCAGCACCACTGCCTCATCCACGCATTGAGGCTCCTGAGCTCTGCCTGTCTAGCTGGCCCTGCACGTGGAACAGGTAGCATTTCTGAGAATGTGACCCTAGAGGTCCTGGACTTTAGTCTTCTACCTAACAACCTAAATTTGGCTTCCAGAATGCTCCGTCTTGCCTTCCCAACATCACTGGTACCGACATGTACCATGACCACTGGCTCCTCCCCGGCACTGTCTACTAACCTATCTAGATGTCGCGTGATGTCTGCAACCTTCGCACCTGGCAGGCAAGTCACCATGCGGTCAACACGCCCATCACAAACCCGGCTCTCTATATTCCTGACAATCGAATCACCCACTACAAGAAGCCCCCCTCCCGCTACCCGTGGAGGACTATCCTCGGTGCTGTGCAATCTTTGGATAAACAAGAGGGTTAATTATATTCCCGACCCTATAATCATTTAGGCACTTATCTAGATATAAACCCCATTGAGATCGGCAGTTATTTCCAAGTGTCCATACCCAAGATTATAATTTTTCCCATGGAAGACTGGAGCAACCTTTTGACCACATATTATTTCCACCTTCCTGCAAAGAGGAAATACTTTGGCTAACACTCACAATAAATAGCATTTCCAATTTTCAATTCCCCTATGTGCTAAGATGCTACCATCTCAGTGGAAACAAAGGACCTTTTTGCACCTGACCTAGGTATGCATTAGGGGTGTGCATGTAACAAATCAAATATTTGAAAATCCGAATTCAAATTTTTGTTTTGAATCGACAACATTTGTATGTGCCGGTATGCACCTTTCCCACAACCATACACATCTGTAAGCATCCCCTAGTTGTCCTTTATGCAACCCGTTTTTGTCCTGTACAGATCCATACAAATGCATACAGATGTGGGAAAGATGCAGATCTTCAAGTATGCATTGTGTTTGAACCTGTACACATATAAATGTCCGGACAATTCAAATGAATAGATCCAAAATCCAAAATTAAATTTGAATGTCTACATTCAAATTTTGAGACGTTCAGAATTTCAGGTTCGAATGTCGAAATTGGGCACATTCGGTCGGATTTTGAATATCTACGAATATTCGTGCACAGCCCTGATCCTTAGTCCTCACTGCTTCCCTGCTCTCTCCAAATGGGAAATTAGATTAGCAGCAAGTTATATAAACAAAACCACCTCAGGGCTGTAAAAATCCTGGCAGAGAATTTAACAAACATTGAAAGGGGCTGAATTCCTAATGAAATGCAGCACACCCATGGCCTGTTGCCCCACCACCACCCAGATTGAGAAGGGAGGTAGCTTTGGCTTGCACCTATCCATCCATTGCTTGGAGAACTCATTGTGGCTGGGTCTTTTAAAGGAAGCCACAGTGGCTCACAGCGCCTGGATGTTCAGGCACTCAGAACGCGGAATGAGAAAAATTGCAAAATCCATTTGCTGTACACTTGGCTGCTGTCTATTGCTAGGTTTGCTCTATGCGTATGTTGCAATAGTGTTTTTTTTTAAAAAAATCCATGTTTAATTTTTTAATGGCAGTGCCCTGAAGTGGACTGACCCCACAATTGAATCAAGATAAATATATGACCATGGGGGGGGGGGGAGGGGAGGCTAACGTTGACTACTGGTCCAAGTGCGAACGCTAGTCAATACTGGTTAATTGTGCTCCTTTTCCATCCAGCAGATGGAAAGGGAAGTGCAAAGTCACTCCTAGACTAAACCCTGCCTGATTCAGATCCACAGGTCTCAACCTGTACAGGTATCCTGGTGCCCCCTCTGTGAACGCAGTTCGATTCAAAATGAATTTTGCCACATTCAAATGTGATCTATTCTTAGGAATACCAATTTTCAAACATTCGATTTGAAATGAATCGAATGTTTGAAAATCCGTATTCCTAAGAATAGGTCACATTTGAATGTGGTAAAATTCATTTCAATACCAATCTATTTGTATGCATTTGTACGAATATTCAGTACGTATCTGTTATGAACAGATAGGTATCTATTTGTATCAGATATGCATCTGATTTGAACAGATATGAATCTGATATGAATAGATACGTATCTGATACATTTCAGCAGCTTAACAAATGTCCAAACTATTCATATGAATGTCCAGTAACATTTGTATTCATTTGAATGTTAGCATATGAATATTGTAATATTCAATTTGAATTCGAATGTCTGAATTCAGCTGAATTTGGCCGATTTTTGAATGTTATAAATATTCATGTACATCTCTAAACAGCACCCAAATAACTTCAACCTTTGCCTGAATATGGGGTGTTTTTCCACTGCATTCCTTTAATCTGGATCTAAGAAGATCCAGATCTAAGGAATGGGTACTTCCCTTAATCTGGATCTAGTAGGTCTGGATTAAAGGAAGTACCCAATGTGTTGCCACGGGTGGTCTAGCACCCAATAGCAATGGGTGCTAGCCTGCCTGCTGTGGAAACACCGGAACACCCATGTGGCAAATCTCAGGTGTTTTGGGGTCTACAAGAAATCTGGATTATAGGTCCTGAAGGACCCATAATGATCCAGATTTACCTAGCTGTGATGGAAACAAATGTGTCCCTAATGGGGTCTGTGGTGGAAATGGGGTTATCTGGCTCTCAGCCAAATGGGTCCTTAATGGGTGCTTCACTGTGTGCTTAATGACAGTGGAAAAACACCCATGATTTTGGCAGTGTTGGGTTGTAAAGGACAAAGGAGCTCCAAGGTTTTGTTATGTTACCCAGCATCTCGGGAGTTAATCTCTTCTAGGGCTAGCAATTTCCAGTGCTGTTAACAGGAATTATGTCCTAAACTCTTGGGCAACTACACAGGGCTTAGCCATAAATCTTCCATATTGCTTCAGGCTTCTAATTTATTTCTCCAAAGTAATAAATCTTTCAGGAATATGCAGCTATTGACATTTAAAAACCCATCATACTTTAATTCCCTGCTGGTCAGCTGATCCAAACACAAGCATGATTCAGAGAGAAAAATGAAGCTCATGAGGTCCAGCCTGATGGATGACCACATGCAGGGAAGCCCATTTGCCACCTTGTAGAGAAAGGATCTGAGGATTGTCAGAGGTCTGAAGATGAAGAATGAATAAGGCTATGCAGGAATGCAATTTTTGGGATTCGAGTCAATTTGAATCGGATATCCAAAAATTCAATTCGATTAGAACCTTTAAAATGTGAATTTAACTAAATTCGATTCAAATTAAGAAAATTCAAATCTATTCGTTCAAATTTTCAATTTGATTTTGCACCTGTGAATGTCAATAACATTCTTATGTGCCTATATGCATCGTTATGCATTCCGTATGCATTCATATGCAACCCTACATGTCCAAATGAATCCTGCCGTTATCCCATATGCAACCCTTTTTCGTCCCATAATAGATCCATACAAATGCATACGGATGAGGGCGACATGCGTACTGTATGTGCAAGTATGCATCATGTACAAACCCGTACACATGCGAATGTCTGAACCAATAGATAATTCGAACGAATAGATAATTCAAACGAATAGATCCAAAATTCAAAATCTGTTTGAATGTTTAAATTTGAACTTATGAACATTTGATTCAAATTAAAATGTCAAAATTCAGATGAATTTGGACAAATTTTGAACACCTTCGAATATTCGTGTACATTTCTAAGAACCAACAGTGGTCAACTGGGCTGAGGGCAACCAGAAGTCACTCTACCTGGTCAAAACCAGTTCATGAGCTTCATTTTAAGAAAAGCTAAACCAGATTGGAACCTAAAATCAGGAAAGTGAATTCAGTCTTCCTAGAAACCTAAGAAACCTAAGGATTGGGCCATAACCCATCTGTCTTACACAAAGGGCCATCAATTACTTCTGGGCATTTCAAGCAGAAGACCAAGGCAACACATTCACCTGTCCTTGACTTCCTGCAGATGGCCTTTAGAAGCATCCTGTCTGTGTCTCCAACCTGGAGGCAGCACCTAGCCATCCATTTGGGTAGACCTTGATACACCTGACCTCTATGAATTTATCTATAAGAACATAAGGGGATCCCTGATGGATAGCCTATCTAGTCCAGCTCCCAATCTCACTCAATGTCCCACCAATTCCTTCTGGGCATCTCAAGCAGAAGACAAAGGCAAAAACTTCACCTGCCCTCAAATCCCTGCAAATGGCCCTTGGAGGCATCCTGTCTCTCTCTCCAACCTGGAGATGGTACCTAGGCATCCATTCTAGTAGCCACCGACACACCTGTGTTTCATGAATTTATCTAGTCCTTTCTTTAAACTCTTCAGGCAGGTTGGTGCCTCCACTTCCCCTGTCGTAGTCCATCCCTTTTCTCGGGACAACTGTAACCTCCCAAAGTGACTTTCTTAGCTTCCTCTTAAGAAAGAATCCACGCGCTCTAGAGAATTTCCACCTCGGTCCACCTTTCTACTTTCAGGAAGGGCTTCCTTGTGAAACTTAAACCCCCTTGGCCCAGGTTTGACTCGGTTTGCCCTCTGTGTTATCCCATCAGCTATTTGAAGAATTTGCTGCGTCTATCTGAAAGTAATTAATTTGGGCTGGTTTGTACCCAGTGCTTTTTAGGGGAGACTCATAATCCCATGGTATTTCAGTATGTGTGTGTTTTAGGATATCCTAGGTAAACATATGCTGATCTTTTCTCGGTATACCCAGTCCCTCTTAGTTGTTCTGAGGATAAGTATCTGTTCAGGATATTGCAAAAATTCTACCCAATGTATAAACTATGCCTCCCATCCAACAGCATCTATTTTACGCTATTTATATTATTTTAAAATAAGGCCGGTTGGACTAGACTTTTAGAATAATAGCCTCTGGAAGCCGTAGCCTTTCAAGTGGCATAGAAGCCAATATATTGCTGGATTTGTCGTCCAAAATCCTTTTTCAAAATGTGCCAGGAACAGTCCTGTGCCTCTGTGTGAAGTCTTTAATGAAGCAGCCGTGGGGTGGAGAGCCAGAATTTGCATTTCTGAACTGGAACCAACATCTTTTGCTCCTCAAGTGTGTTACAGAGATGAAAAGGACACCCTAGCACAGTGGTCCGCAAACTGATGAGTCTAAAGAGCCAAATATCAACAGTACGATGATTGAAATTTCTTTTGAGAGCCAAATTTGTAAAACTTAAACTATATAGGTAGGTACATTGTTATTAATTAGGGTACCCCTAAGGCAGAAGAGCCACACTCAAGGGCCCAAAGAGCCGCATGTGGCTCCCGAGCCGTGGTTTGCCTACCACGGCCCTAGGAGGTTGTGACAATTTTTAAACATGACATAGGATGGTTGCTTTTTGGGTGAGGGGTGGTGGAAGCAACCAGGATTGAATTCTCACCTCAAAAAGTTAGATACTGGACAGAGATGCCAACTTCTGCCAGGGTCCGTTTCACTTAGAAAGGGGAAATTCTTTCCTTGACGTTTGATAAATATTTTTGTACTTCATCTTCTCGGGAAAGTGGCATTAAGGATGCGCAAGAGTATTCGAAACATTCAAGATTCAATCAAATTCGTTCAAATTTGGACATTCAAATTTGAATCGAATGTTTATACATTCATTTTTTAACCTTTGAACAAATTTGAATGTTTGGAATCATTCGTACAAATTATTCGGACATTCATGGGTGTTTTTCCATCACGCTCCTTTAATCCGGATCTAAGAAGATCTGGATCTAAGGAATGCATACATTCCTTAATCCAGATCTAGTAGATCCGGATTAAGTACCCAATGTGTTTCCATGGGTGGTCTAGCACCCAGTAGCAATGGGTGGTAGCCTCCCTGCTGTGGAAACACCGGAGCACCCATTTGGAAACCCGGATCTACCCATGAGGGGTCTGCTTGTCACCCCAGGTGTTTGAGGGGACAGGGTGTGCAATCTCCGAACTGGCTTTGAAGTCATTTCGAAGTCACTTCGAAGTCTGTGCAAAACAGCTCCATTGAAGTCTGTGCTGATCTTCGGAGTGAACTTCAAAGTCACTTTGGAGTCACTTTGGAATCACTTCGGAGTCACTTCGAAGTTCACTCTGAAGATCAGCAGAGACTTCAAAGATGCTCCGGAGCTATTTTGCACAGACTTCAAAGTGACTTCGAAATGACTTTGAAGCTTAGGTTTTGGGGCTCCCCTCCATGGGTGCCCCCTCCCCCTAGCCTCCTCTAGACCCCATTGCCACACAAGCGTGGAAACAGGCTCTCTTTAATCTGCATTTTCTGCCTGAAGACCCCATTGTAGACCCCATTAATGGGGTCTACAGAAAATCCGGATTAAAGGCCAGAAAGTACCCATTTGATCCAGATTTCCTCAGCGGCAATCAAAACAATCGGGTCCCAAATGGGTGCTGTGGTAGAAATGGGATCATCCGGCTCACACCCAAATGGGTCCTTAATGGGTGCAAAAATGGGTACTTTCTGACAGTGGAAAAACACCCCATATGTTTATGGATATGTGCACATTACATATGTATCTGTAGGCATCTTATTCATCTCCATACACATTTGAACAGATATGTATGGGATGAAAATCAGATGCATACAGTATAAAAAGGAGATGCATACGAATGTCTACAGGTACATACAGGTGTGTACAGATGCATGTGGACGCATATGAATGGTGTCAACATGTGTATCTTCAAATACAAATAAAATATTTGTATGAATAGATATGAGTGTATTTGAATCTGTTTGAATTTTAATACATTCATTTTTTCTCTATTCATTTGAATTAGAACATTTGAATATTCAATTATTTGAAAATACGACATCCACAACATTCGTATGTTTCCGTATGCACCTGTATGCATTTGTACACATCCCATTTTTATCCTGTGTGCATCCTGTTTTTTCCCGTACGTATGCATACAAATGTGTATGGATATGAATAAGATATGTATGGGTATGTATGTAATGTATATGTATATGTATCTGTACACATATGAATGTCTGAATTATTCATGCAAATGATTTGAAACATTTGAATCCATTCTAATGTTAAAATATTAATGTATAGACATTCGATTCAAATTCGAATGTCCAAATTCCAATGAATTTGATTGAATTTTGAATGTTTCAAATATTCTTGCACATCCCTACTCCAGATCTTAGGGCATGGACAAGTCAATATGTGACAAGGAATTTTTAAATGAGCCCTTTTTAGATGGCAAACATATATTTAATCGGGGTTCAATTATATCTAGCTTTTGTAACCTTTTATATTCAGCTGACCACAATTCAGCTGTCACAGCTGAATCTATAGTTTATGCAATCTGGGCACATGGACTGGACAAACAGGAAACAGGTGCTTGATTGGAAGCTGGGAAAAAGCGGAACTATCGGTATTTTGTGATTGAACCTTGTCTAAAAGTAGATGCTGTAGACACTTTTGTAATTCTGTGATTTAGCCGGTGACAAACTGTTGTGAAATGACCTATGCTATTTAAACATACTGCATTCTGTATCAGATTAAGAGAAACTTTAGTTTTCTCTTCAAGTATGATACTTTATTGAAAGCGCTATTAGAGAAGGAACTCCCCCTTCTTCTCTGCATGCATGGATTTATTGTATACAATAAACAAAAGATCTAAATTGAAGCTGAACTGGTCTGAGATTTCTCTGACAATATGGAAGATGGTACTCCCTTAGCTACTTGGGGCCCAAGTCATTTAGGGCCTTATCAGTTAAAGTTAACACCTTGAATTTGTCTCAGTAGCCAATAGGCAAACTAATGCTGCAGTGAGTTCCCTGGGTGCTCCAAGGCGAGGAACATCATCCATTTCAAACTGAACATGCAATTTCCATTTGTGCACATCTCTAGAAATAGGTCTCCAACAGCTGCCTAAATGATGTCAGAGTTAAGCATCTCCTAGATATCGCCGAGGAAAACATTTCTGTCATTATTATCTCCTGCATGGGAGAGCAGGAAATAAAACAAAAACAAAACCGAGTTCAGAATGTAGATGTGGAAAGATTGCCAGCAGATAAGCCATTAGGAAATGGTAGCATTTCACTCCTTCCGGCTTCAATACAAAGTAGAGACCTGCTTCTCTTCTCTTCTCTTCTCTCCTTTCCTTTTCCCTCCCTGGGCAAAACATCTTTTCAAGGATTGCGATTTTTATTAGAAAGCTGACCTGGGGGGAGCCAGGAGGGTTTCCTTGGGTGTGTTATTTGTCTGCAGCTTTTCACAAGTGCTCTATATTTAGACATAAAAGTGCTTATGTACCTCGACGATATAAGCAATTTGGCGCCCATGTATCCCTTCAAAGATAAACTTGGTGTTTAATTTCATGTATTGATAACATCACCGTGAAAGAGAGCCCTTATTAAACCTGGAAGTGTTGAGCCTCGTGTATATTTTGCTTTCTGAGCTAGATCAATTAATACTGTTGATTAAAGTCAAAGTGTTTGCCATGGAGAAAGTCATATTTATTTGCCTCTCAATGGCTGAGTGTAAAAACCAAAGCCCAGCTGTTACTACAACAGAGACCCCTCAATACCAACTTTTAATTTTCTGATTTTTTTGCCATGTGGATGGGAGCTGGTCTTATGATGTTGACTATATCCCATGCACTTTGAAGTTCTATAATTCTGAAAGCACGGCCCAGGTCTTTAATTCATATGCATTGGCTGCCAATCCACTACTGGGCCCAATTCAAGGTGTTAACTCTGACTTATAAGGCCCTAAATGACTTGGGGTCCAAATATCTAAAGGAACGCCTTCTCCCATATCGACCTGCCCATGCCTTAAGATCCAACAATGAGGCCCTCCTGGTTGTCCCACCACCTTCAGTGGTGAGGCTGGTGGGCACCCAGGAGAGAGCCTTTTCGGTGGTGGCCCCCAGACTTTGGAATGGTCTCCCCCTCGAGGTGCGCTATGCCCCTCTCTTGTTTTCATTTAGGAAGGCTGCAAAGACATACCTGTTCGCCTTGGCCTTTGGCTGAAGTGGTTCATTCTCCCCTCCAGCTACAGTTATAATCACTATTGAGTGTAAGGCTTAAATTTGTTGAATTTTTAAGGTGTTTTTAATTGTGTACCTTGTTTTTAATTTGTACCTCATTTTAATCTGAATCTTGTTTTACTTTGTATCCTGTTTTAATCTGTTGTTTAATTCATTGTTACCCGCCCAGAGACCTTCAGGTATGGGGCAGGATAGAAATGTAAATAAATAAATAAATAAATAAATAAATAAATAAATAAATAAATAAATAAATAAATAAATAAATAAATAAATAAATAAATAAATAAATAAATAAATATGTGTACATATGTGTACACATTACGTACATATCCAGTACACTTCTTATTCGTATCTGTACACATTTGTACGGATACGTACAGGATAAAAACAGGATGTGTATGGATGCATATAGATCTGTATGGACACATACAATTGTTGTCGACATTTGTATCATCAAATACGAATTGAATATTCATACCAATAGATACGAATGTATCTGAATTGGTTCAGATTTGAATAGTTCATTTTTTTCTGTATTCATAGTCATATGAATTCAGAGAAAATCAAACATTTGAATTCAAATCAGATGTTGGCATATTCAAAGACTGACAATTCGAATTCAAATCCAATGTTTTGATACGCCTGTATGAAGCTTCGTATGGGATTCGTATGGGATTGAACATTTGTATTGAATTTGAATCCTGCTACATTTGAAGGGGATCTATTAAAAACGAATACAGATTTTCTTGCATCGAAGACCAAAATAAAAATAAAAATAAAAATCTTGCATATCCCTGTTGCTGTTTTCATTATTCAGCCCTTATACATTAGGCCCTCCTAGTTGTCCCACCACCTTCAATAGTGAGGTTGGTGGGCACCCGGGAGAGAGCCTTCTCTGTGATGGTCCCCAGACTATGGGATAGCCTCCCCCTTGAGGTGCGTCATGCCCCTTCCTTATATATATTTAGGAAGGCAGTGAAGACGCACCTCTTTACCCTGGCCTTTGGCTGAGCTGCTTATGTTTCCCCCCTGTACAGACACTATTATTTTAAACATAATGTGTATCATTTTATATTTGTTGAATCCTTTTTAAAAGTCTTTTAATGTATACTTTGTTTTAATCTGTTTTAAGGTTGTTACCCACCCAGAGACCTTCGGGTATGGGGCGGGATAGAAAAGTAAATAATAAATAAATAAACAAATAATAAATGTATTTTGTATTTCAAGAAATTATTGGTTAACCCAAGGACCATTTCATAAATGTATTTTCTAGAAAGGTACTGTTCATTCATTCATTCATTCATTTCTATTGATTGATTGTTATTGATTGATTTTTATTTTTATTGATTTATTGGTTGGTTGGTCATTGGGCAGCTATCGAAATCTAGTAAATAAGAATTAATAGCTCAAAAGTGCCCATCACGGGCCTGTGTTTTCTGCTCTCTCCTTCAGTGTTCCATTGAGTGTGGCGGTGGAACTCAGCAGAGAGAAGTGATTTGTATTAGAAAAACTGAGAGCAGTTTTGAAATGCTGAATCCTCATGAATGCTCATTTTTGGAGAGACCCCCCAGCCAGCAAGAGTGCTACCTCAAGCCTTGTGGTGCTAAATGGTTTAGCACAGAATGGAGCACGGTGAGTTTTCTTTCTTTTCTTTCTTTACTTCCCTCTCTCAAATCTCTCCTCCCACCTGGCAGGTCTACCGATACCCATGTTCAACGACATTGGCTTCTCCTGGAATGCAGAAGCAAAGATCTAAACAGAGGCTTTCCTTGTTCATGGTCCAGTCTTTTCCCTCTCGTGGGTTAACAGCTTCTAAAATGAAAGAAGGCCTTCTCCGCATGGAGATGTAGCCTGGTATTGCAGGCGGCTGCCAAGAGAAAATCTCTTCATTTTCTCCATATTAAACCTTCATGTATTTTGGAATCTTGTGGATGGACTGACAGGATTCAGCCTGATTCGCAAAGGTCACCATGAAAGCCTTGATAGAGAGGTACAGAAGTGAGGTTAACTGAAACATGAACTTAGGCCGTTGTCACACACCTTGCTGAAATAATCCGTCTTATTGAGAAACTAGACTCAGAACACATTAACTCTCATCACACCCAATACCTGGCCATCCTTCCTCAGTTCGTCCTCAGTTTCAGTCACTTTGCTCCTGTTCCCATCCTGGGACTCCTTTTATGAGTATTTCTTAGATTTCCACCCCAGTTTGGTCTAGTGGTAAGGGAGCCAGACTCTTATCAGGGAATACTGGGTTTGATTCTGCACTCCTCCACAAAGCCAGCTGGGTGACCTTGGGCTAGTCACAGCTCTCTTCTGAATCCACTTTGAATCCACTCTCAAACCATATTGAATTGACTCCAGATCTGTTGCAGATGTGACTGGCACAGCTGTTTTCCCACCTCCCCATTTCTTGAATGTTCCGAAGCTTCATATGAATGTACCGAAACATTTGTATTCGTATAAATGTCAATTCATATGAATAATTAACTTTATGTATATTTGTGTGCATCACTGCTTCGCATTTCTGGGATGAACTTGTAAATTATAAAGGGCTTTTTGAGGTGGCCAACTCTGTGAGACCTGCTATAAACCTCTAAACAAATGGTTTACACAACTCAAGGCACACCTGGGAAAAAAAATAAACCCCTAGCATGCTTGAGGCAAAAATAATAGTAAACGTGAAAGGAGAAATAATAAAAGAGAACTGTTGATTTATTTCACACCATTGCTTGCTTTGGCCAGAAAGCTAACCTGGAAAAGAACCTCATTTAAAATATGATAAATCAAGGGTTGTTTTTTCCCTCAGGATTTTCCCTTGGGCCTTGTGGCTACATTTGACCACATGTATTTCTCTGGCAATTGAGACTTTGTCAATTCTGTAGTAAGAAGGGAATTTATTTACAGGCTACTGGTGGGAAGTCAGCCATTTCTCTGCTTTTATAAAGACTATTCTTCACCATCCATCATCACAGCATCATCTTCATCCATCATCATCATCATTACTAGTATTGTTACATGTATAAGAGTACCACAAGGTAGAGATCTGCACGAATACTTGAAATATTCATTATTTGTAGGAATTCATACGAATTCAGGCATTCATATATGTACAAATTGAACGTCCAGACATTCGTACTTTAGTATTCATACAAATATGAATATTTTGAGTTATTCGTATGAATAATTTGAACATTTGTATGTGTACGCATACGTATGGATACGTACAGGACGAAAACGGGATGCATACGGATGTGAATAGATGTGTTTGAGATTCATATCACGGGGCATGGTCCCACCTTCTCTTTAAACCTTCTTCAGGTCTGACTGCTCACAGTAGATAATTTCTTTCCATTTTTATTTGGGGACTTTCCGTACTTTCCACTCTGAAAAGTCCACAGATAAAATGGATAGAAATGGAAAGGTGAGAGGAGTCAAACCTGAAGATGGACTAAAGAAGGCTTAAAGTGAACAAGTGGACCTAGCCCTTAGTCACAACTACATTTTAATCCTTCTTCAGTCCATATTGGGACAGGCACCGCTCACACCTTTTTAGTCTGATCCGTTTTATTTGTGGACTTTCCTCACTCTACTTGTACTTTCCTGAATTCTGATTTATACAGGTTTCCAACCCTCAGAGAAAAGTAATAACGGATATATCATTTTGTGTATAGAATAGATTTTAGGGTACCAAAGGTGAATATAAAAGCAATTTGTGTTATGTGTTTATTTCAGGTAGAACTATAGAATGAGTGAAATAATAGTTAAGAAGGATATAATAGTAAAATTAGTATATGAATAATAGAAGTTACTGTTTAGGTATAGTAATTAGGATATAAGATTGATTGATTTTGCTTTAAGAGTTAGGCAGGATGAAAAATATATATAATTAAAATTGGTTTTGTGAAACTTATAAGGTAGCTGGAAAAGAGAAAAAACAGGAAGCATTTGATGAGACCATTAAGAGATAAAACAGTGAATAAGTTTATAGAGGTTTGGAGACATTTTATTGACCCTCTTCAGGGACTGGGAAGTATGATGGAAGGTAGGGGCCTTCAAAAGAAAGAATAACAGGTATAAAGACGGAGTAAACAGTGAAAAGATTATTAGAAGAAGAATCCGGAGAATGGGAGAAGTCACATGGAAAACCTCAGAGCATTGTATTTGAATTTATTACTGTGTATTGAATTGTGTTATAAATGCTTATAGAAAATAAATAAAAAATCAATTTCCATTTTTTGGGTGTGATCGGGGAAGAAGACTAAAGGGGCCTGAACCAGACTATAGTGGGTGGATCCTGAATGGTTTTCCCTTCCTTTTTACCCAGTAGCTGAGTACACGCTGTTGAGTGGCATAACTTTTATCCTATCAAAGTGCAGGGAGTGTGGTGACGGTGGAGAGGGGTAGAGGTCTGGAAAGGTCCCCTAGAGGAGTCTCAGGGTGGGAGTAGAATGGTGTGAGCAAAGAACTGAAGAAGGATGAACAGATATTGGGTGTGGTCAGTGATTGTGAGTTTTCTTAATAGGACAGAATCTTTCAGTAAGGTGTGAATCAGGTAAAAACTCGTGATTCTCCTGGGGCTATATTAGCATCGCCACATGTATTTGGACCAAATCTTTGCTACTAAGTCATCTGTCTGCCTCCAGTTCACAGAACTGACAGTCTCAATGTATTGTAGTGTTAAGAAAAAATAAAAATAAGGAGAAGGAAAGTAAACAGTAGACTCTTCATCAGCCCTATAACTCCATGCAACGTCTGCTTTTCAGTGCTCAAAATCCTGTGAAGGTGGCTTCAGAATCCGAGAGGTGCGGTGTCTTTCCGATGACATGATGCCTAGTAGCCAATGTGACGTCCAGCTGAAACCAGAGGAAAAAGAACAGTGCAACCCGCAAGCCTGTGTCCCTGAAATAGGTAGGATCATGCTGCCATTCTTCTGACCGTGTGACTCCCTCTAGTGGGGAAAAATGATAAGGTCCCATCACATTCTGTGGAAGTTGGACAGAGAAGAAGCTTCTGGTCCATTGTGCAAACTTTTTTTGTTTTATTTTTATTTATTTATTTTTTAAAAAGCAAACAAAAAACTAGGGCTGTGCACAAATGTTTGAAATGAATCAAATGTTCAAAAATTCGCATCCGTACGAATAGATCGCATTCAAATGCGGTAAAATTCTATTCGATATGAATCTACCTGTAGGTATTCGTACGATCATTCGATACGTATCTGATACAAATACTGAAAAGATATGTATCTGATAGGAACAGATACGTATCTTATAGGAACAGATATGTATTTGATAGGAACAGATACATATCTGATAGGAACAGATACGTATCTGATACAAATACTGAACAGATACGTATCTGATAGGAAAAGATACGTATCTGATAGGAACAGATACGAATCTGATACGAATAGATACATATCTGATAGGAACAGATATGTATCTGATAGGAAGAGATACGTATCTGATAGGAACAGATACGTATCTGATACGAATAGATACATATCTGATAGGAACGGATATGTATCTGATAGAAACAGATATGTATCTGATAGGAAGAGATACGTATCTGATAGGAACAAATATGTATCTGATAGGAACAGATACATATCTGATATGAATAGATACGTATCTGATAGGAAGAGATATGTATCTGATAGGAACAGATACGTATCTGATAGGAATAGATACATATCTGATAGGAATAGATACATATCTGATAGGAACATATACGTAACTGATACAAATAAATAGGTATCTGATAGGTTTCCCCAGCTTAACGAATGTCCGAACTATTTGTATGGTTGTCCAGAAACAATTCATATTCATTCAGATGTTAGCATATGAAGATCATAGCATTTGATTTGAGTTTGAATGTCCGAATTAGAATTTCAAATGTTACAAATATTCATGCACTTCCCTACCAGAAACATTTCTTATAAAACCTTTCCAGAATAAGCCCTGGAGTGTCTATTGTTTCTTTACTGGGGATTCCACATATTCTGAACCGAGTGGAAGAAAATGCTACGTTTGTTTTGGAGTGTCCAGGGATCTAAGGAATCCAGTCCCCCATGTTGATCCAAATGGCAAGGTCTGAGCATGCTTTGCTCTCTCTTGCAGGATCATTCTGCCTCCTCAGATGTTTGCTTAGGTGGAGTCTCCTTTGAAACCTAACCCGAGGTTTTTGAGATGCTGGAACTTTGTGTTTCTGAAAGATTTTATGATTAGCTTTGCGCTTTAGAGGGAGAGGGCTTAGGCTGCTCCATTTATTTGGGGCTGGCTTTCAAAGGACGCTCCATAGTCTGTGGGGCTCTAAGCGCTGGTTTCTGCCTTTCGTGGTGCTTTTTTGTTTTGCCTCCTTTTCTGCATCAGACCAACTCTGACCAGCACTTGGCCCACTAATTGACCCAAGGTGTGCTTCCAGAGAGAGCATCTGCACGAGGGATGTGCACAGATATTCATAGGCATTCAAAATCTGCTCGAACGTGCCGAATTTCAACATTCAAACTCGAATAGAATGTCCCGAAATTTGAATGTAAACATTTGAATCGAATTTCAAACTTTGGATCTATTCATTCGAGATATCCAGACATATACGTTCTTGAAGTTCCGGATCTTTTCCGCATCCATACACATTTGTACAGATCTGTACGGGATGGAAACGGGTTGCATGCGTGATAACTATGGGATGCATATGGACGTGGATAAGATGCGCACATGCACATACGAATGTTGTCGACGTTTGTATGTGCAGATTCGAATAAAAAATTCAGACGAATAGATTCAAATTTGGGAGATATGAATTGAATCTTGTTAAATTCAAATTTAAAAATGTTCAGTTTGAATTGGATTTTTGGGTCAAAACACAGGCCAAAACATGAATTAGCTCCTGGTACCGGTGTCCTGTGTGACTGCACGTGTCCCTGCGCCATCGCTATAGCGCCGCTGATGCCCTGTGCAAGTGCAGTAGTGCCCAAGGGAATCCCTTGAGGTTGAAGTTTGCTTGCGCGGCACACCAGATTACCCCCGTGGCAGGAGAAAGTGCAGACGGTTGCCACTGGATGCTAATGGCAAGGGATTGGTTGGGACTGGGGAAGGTTGGTATGCTGAGAGCCAGATGACCCCATTTCCACCACTGACCCCATGAGGGACACATTTGTTTCCACCACAGCTAAGGAAATCTGGATCATAATGGGTCCTTCAGGACCTATAATCTGGATTTTGTGTAGACCCCATTAAAGGCGTCTACAATGGGGTCTTCAGCCCGAAAATCCAGATTGTATGGAGCCTGTTTCCACTACAATCTGGCAATGGGGTCTAGAGGAGGCACGGGGGGAAGGCGCCCATGGGGGGGTGCCCCAAAGTCAAGACTTTGGAGTCC
This sequence comes from Aspidoscelis tigris stejnegeri, assembly GCA_023333525.1. Classification (NCBI taxonomy): domain Eukaryota; kingdom Metazoa; phylum Chordata; class Lepidosauria; order Squamata; family Teiidae; genus Aspidoscelis; species Aspidoscelis tigris. Next base: position 9,595,014 of record JALMGA010000017.1, on the reverse strand, counting down.
CTCCGAAGGCAGCTCCAAAATCCCCCTGAAGTTGCCTTTGGAGATTATCAAAGGCTCCCAAGTCCCTCTGAAGGCAACTTCAGAGATTAGCAAAGGCTCCGAAGACAAACCCCTTGTGAGAACAATGTGGCTGGGAGCTGCCTGTTACCTTCAGGCATGGAAAGAGGTGCATATTAATGAGGCTGACTCATCTGTGCTCAGAAGGAGCTAATTAATATGCACCTCCCTTGCTATCCTGGAGTCTTTGCTAGTCTCTGAAGGCAACTTTGGAGATTGCACCTCCGGTCCCCCAAAACACCTGGGGTGACAGGCAGACCCCTAGTGGGTCAATCTGGATTTGCAAATGGGTGCTCCGGTGTTTCCACAGCAGGGAGGCTAGGACCTATAGCTAGCTATTGGGTGCCAGACCACCCATGGAAACACATTGGATACTTCCCTTAATCTGGATCTACTAGATCCGGATTAAGGGAAGCACACATTCCTTAGATCCAGATCTTCTTAGAACCGGATTAAAGGAGTGCATTGGAAAAACACCCAAAGTCTGCAATTAGACAGCCTCTGGGTGGGCAAGGGCCGTTTCCATGCCATAAATGCCTCCTTCAAGTGCAGATGCACCTTCCCAGATGTTGACTAATTGCAAACTTCATCTCAGGCCAGTGATGTGGGCTAGTCGAGAAGGCTGCATGCGCGTCACTTGGTGTCTGCGTCTCAGATGCGGCTCTGCACTTGCAAACCCACAGGACTCGCATGAATAATAAAAGCGGGGGCTGCTCCTGCAACTTCTCTTCCATGTTTAAACAGCTGGTTTTTGCTAAGCAATTAACACTTGGCTACCAGGCCTGCCTGTCAAGAGCAGCTGCCGGCTTCCTCCGAGCTTGGGAATCGTGAAAATGAAATTGATTTGTACATGACTTTGAACAAAAGTGATTGGCTCCATGTATTATTTAAGCCTTGTGGTTTAGGCAAATGTATTATTTAAGTGGAGCTAGGTGTGGAAACGTTTGTGTGGGAGGGAACGGAGAAGAGAGAAAATGCCAAGCAGGACTCTGAATGTGAAACAAACCTGCTAGGGATCTGCATGAATATTTGTAATGCTCAAAATTCAGCTGAATTTGGCCAAATTTGGACATCTGAACTTGAATCGAATGTTACGATATTCATATGCTAACATTCGAATGAATACCAATGTTTCCGGACGTTCACAAGAATAGTTCAGACATTCATTAAACTGGGGAAACGTATCGGATATGTATTTATTGGTATCAGATACGTATCTGTTCATATCAGATATGTATCGGTTCATATCAAATACGTATCCATATCAGATATGTGTCTATTTGTATCAGATATGTATCAATTCATATCAGATATGTATCTATTCATATCAGATATGTATCTATTCTTAGATCCGGGTTAAAGGAGTGTAGTGGAAAAACACCCAAAGTCTGCAATTAGCCTCTGGCTGGGCAAGGGCGGTTTCCATGCCATAAATGCCTCCTTCAAGTGCAGATATGTATCTATTTGTACCAGATATGTATCTATTCGTATCAGATATGTATCTATTCGTATCAGATTTGTGTCAATTCATTTCAGATATGTATCTATTTGTATCTGATATGTATCGAATGTTTGTACAAATACGTACAAATAGATTTGTATCGAATAGACTTTTACCACATTCGAATGTGATCTATTCGTATGAATAAGGATTTTTGAACATTCGGATTCGTTTCAAATCGAATGCCAAAAAAGCATCCACATACATCTTTAATACCCACCCTTCAGTCTTAGCCATTCTCTTCCCTAAGGAGTTCCCAGAATCAAAGCTGATTATCACAGCTCATGTGTTAAAAGACACCCTTGATCCTAGGGATTAAGCTGAACAGCCATATTACAAGGAAAAACTTTAATCTCTTGGACATGAACGTAATCCAAAACTTGGGAGGATTGCAGAGCTGGATGGCTTCTGCTTTGCTTAACAACCACCCACCCACCCGCCCACAGAGACCTCCACCCTGAAATTGCTTTTCAAAGTTGCAATGCATCTTTGCTTCGAAAGATCTCAGGCAGTTTCCAGCATCTTCCAAAGCTGCCCAGGGCAAAATGGTAGAAGAGTCTTTTGCCCAGTGTACGCTAGGCTAAATTCTAATCATCCAGAAGTCTCAAGGGCTTTTTCCATTTGCTTGTCCAGGTCTGGATCAGTGATTTCCAACCTCAGGTAAGTGGTACAAACCAGAACATTCAGGGTACATGAAAAAGCCTGAATGGTGGTCTGAAAAGGCTCTATAATAGCAACTATATTAATTACAAACATTTTGCTGATATGAAAGGTACAGTTTATGGAAACAGGCTCTCAAGGAGTATGCAAGTGAAAAAAAGTGGGTAGAATCAGACCAGGGATATGCACGAATATTCATAATTTGTACAAATTTGGACATTTGTACACAAATCAAATGTTACAACATTTGTACATTAACATTCATATGAATGCAAATGCTTTGTAACATTCGTACGAATAGTTCCTACATTCGTTAAACTGGGGACACTTATTGGATAAATAGTGATATTTACGTGTTGGTAAGGGATATGTATCCAATATAAATGCATTTATATAGGATCTGTATGCAGGATCTGTATGCAGGATACTTATCCAGGATACGTATGCATTCATATTGGATATTCATATAAATTTGTATGAATACATTTGTATCAGAATCCTCCCACATTCAAAGGGGATATATTTGAACAAATACAAATTTTCTAACATTCAGTTTATGAATCAAATGCCAAAAATCCCATTCATGTACATCCCCAGATCGGACAGGTCTTTTTAAAGTTGTCCCTTTAAGAAAAAAGCATCCCGTCTCCAGACACACAAAAATATGCCTTGCAAACAGTTTCCTGAGTATGCAGCCAAGAACCTACAATTTTGCCACACTGCAACCTATATTTGCTTCCAAGTTAGGCAATACCTTCCCTGATTATAGGGTGCTTGTCACTGGTTGGCCACTTGATGGGAAACCTCAGCTTCTTTGCCTTCTCAATGATGGCCCCTGGGCTATGGAATAGTTTCCCCCTTGAGGTGCATCTGTCACCTTCACTGTACACATTTAGGAAGGCAGTGAAGACTCACCTCTTTGCCCTGGCCTTCAGGTAAATGGGGAGACACTTTCCCTTCCCACTTGCAGACACTGTTGTTTTAATATGTTTGATTTTAAATGTTCTTACCCACCCTGAGACCTTTGGTTATAGGGCAGGATAGAAATACAAATAATAAAAATAAATAAATAAATATGTAGCCTACTGTCTAATCCAGTGGTTCCCAACCTTCCTAATGCTGGGACCCTTTAATACAGCTCCTCATGTTGTAGTGACCCCCAACTTAACCCTAACCCCCAACCATAAAATCATTTTCGTTGCTACTTCATAACTATAATTGTAATGCAAATATCTCAGATGCAGGATGTATTTTCATTGTTACAAACTGAACATAATTAAAGCATAGTATTCACATCAACCACAGCTGAATATAAAAGTGTTGTTTCACCTCCAATGCTGCTGCTTTCTACACAGTAGCTGCTCTCTACTGTATTTGTATGGGGTGTATGTGATGGGGTCGGCGCCATGATGTCACCACACCAGGTACTTGTATGTGGGTGTATCTGCATGTGGGTGGACCCACCTGGAGACGGATAGAGGAGCGCTGTCTCAGTTCCTATGTATTTTCCGGTGGGCTTAGACGACCCCTGTGAAAGAGTAGATAGACCCCCAAAGGGGTCGTGACCCACAGGTTGAGAACCACTGGTCTAATCTATCTTTAAGAAAGAGTTCCCCTCATTGCTATTAAATCCTGGACCAGGATCATCCTGGAGGAGATGACCTTTCTTTCAGGATGGGGTAAGGCAAAGGCAGGGGGAAATGTCATTACAGATTCAGATTTGTCCAGGGGGCACCTCTTTAAGCATATATGGTCACACCCTGTTTGTGGTCCTATGAAGAACAAAGTGCTATGGGAAAGAGTTCTTTAGCCATCCAGAAGATAAAGATCACAGTTTTTCTCCTCTGTTGTGTTTCTTTCTAGATGAAAATTGCAAAGACAAGTACTATAATTGCAATGTGGTGGTCCAAGCCCGGCTTTGCGTCTACACCTATTACAAGACAGCATGCTGTGCCTCCTGCCTGAGGGTGGCCAGCCGGCAATCGGGGTTCCTAGGACGCAGATAACAGTGACTCTTTGGCTTGCGTTGGACTTTCCCTCCAGTCATTTGTGGCTGCTTTTGGACTGCAACAAATTCTACCTTTGGAAGGAGAGGCTCTACCTGAACAGAGGAGCACACTTCTGTGATATCACTAACACACACTGTAGAGGACCTTTTCGATGCTACACTGTAAAACTGAGACCATTAAAAACTGAGATCTGGGAGCTCATGGTGAAAGATAGAACGTGCTCGCCCCTGCAGGGTCGAGCGAGGATACTTAAACAGGAAGTCTGGAAGTCAAAACAGCAATGGTGCAGCCCCATACCTGACAATAAGCCACATTGAACACAGTAAAACTGTGAGCCAGTTTGGTCTAGTGGTTAGGGAGCCGGACTCTTATCTGGGAATACCAGGTTTGTTTCCGCCCTCCCCCATGAAGCCAGCTGGGTGACCTTGGGCTAGTCACAGCTCTCTTCTAAGCTCTCACAGCCCCACCTACCTCACAGGGTGTCTGTTGTGGGGAGAAGAATAGAAAAGCTTTGTCAGTCACTTTGAGTCCCTTTAAATGGGTGAGAAAAACAAGGTAGAAAAGCCAACCCTTCCTTCCTTCCTTCCTTCCTTCCTTCCTTCCTTCCTTCCTTCCTTCCTTCCTTCCTTCCTTCCTTCCTTCCTTCCTTCCTTAGTCAGCCACTTTGAGTCCCCTTAAATGGCTGAGATATGTGGGGTATAACAACCAAGTCTTCTTCTTCTTCTTCTTCTTCTTCTTCTTCTTCTTCTTCTTCTTCTTCTTCTTCTTCTTCTTCTTCTTCTTCTTCTTCTCTGACTAGAACAAGTATAGGTTTGCACTGTGGACATCTCAAAGCAATGTGCTAGCTGCAAGGTTTCCCTAAATTCTTCTCCAGGTTCCTGTTTCCTTATGCAGTTCTTTTACAAAGCTCTGTGAAAAGGTTGCAGACGTTGGCAAATAATAGCCAACAGAATTGGTCACATTAACCAAAGCAGCTGAAGCAAAAGTCACCCCTCACAGTATAAGATATTGTCACGGCTTGCTGCTTTTAATCACGTGGTGTTTTTGTTTGTTTGTTTTTGCTAATTTCTACCATTAAACATGCCTTCTAACTGCCTTCCCAAAAGAAAAATAACGTCAAATAAATTACATTTCAATGCACTTGTAAATCCCAGCTAGCACTAGAGAACAAAATGAATAATAGCAGATATGTATATATTTTCTGATGGAGGCTTTTGCCCATTTTGTTATTTTTGTCTTGAATATCCATTGGTGACGTGAAACTGTTGCATTGGCAGAGCTGGCCTTCTTAGACTGCTTCCACATTTGCAGAGACTGGAAAAAATGCTTCTGCTGGAACTGTTCCTAGGACAAGATTGTCCACACTTCAGACGACTGTCCTGGGGCAGCCCTATGTTGTTCCTCGCTGCTCCAAACTTGCTGTGAGGGCTCCAACAACCAGGAACAAAAGTTTCAGGCCCTGGACCCCCAGGGGGACTCATTTTAGTGACCCAGTTTTGTGTGGTGCTGAAATGGGTCCCCCTGCTAAACTGAAACAGAGAGGTGTGTGCCCTTGTGCATGACTCCCTGGGCCTCTTTACCTGGGCTGCCTGGAACTGGCTATACAGCATCCAGTCAATATGCAGCATCTGGCGGAAGGAATGTCCTCCCTCTTATACTCCAGAGAGAGAGGTCCAGAAGTGGATTAGGCTTTGTACTGGACTGGGATGCTGACCAGTATGGAAAGGTTCTTAGGCCACATCTGTACACATTTTTAAAGGCACCTCAAAATGGGCTTAGGGGTAGTAGCATGCCAAGTCTAGTAATTGCATTCTGCATCTATTTTGGGGTCATTAGGCTTAGGTTGTTTCCACACTTACCTTAGTAGGCTGGTCCAGCAGGACCTGGAGGTCTCCCAGTTCAATTCCACACTCCTACATGAAAACCTTGGGCTAGTCACAGCTCTCTTTCTGAGCTCTCACAGCCTCACCTCACAGAATATCCATTGTGAGAAGAAGAACAGAAGGTTTCTCAGCTGGTTTGAGTCCACAAACGAACTCCTCCCCCTCCTCCTCTTCTTCTTCTTCAGTGTGAATAGGATGGCAAAATGGAACAAGCGTCTTCATTTCCAGCACAGTAAGGTGCAGACACAAACACAGCCCATTAGATCTGAAATAGTCAACTCAGTTGTGCTCCTTGAATTCAACCTAAGGTTGCTCCACGGCTTGGTGTAAGCAGCAGTATGACTCTGATATCATAGCACCTTGAAACTGTTTGTTCTGACACAGCTCAAGTGCACATGTGTGTGCCACTGGGCTATAAGAAGCAATATTTACACAGATCATGGTGTAGCTACTGCTCCTTATTACTTTCTGGCATTCATGGTCCTATTTGGGCAAAGAATGGTCAAGATGTTCCTGATACTGAAGCCATTCAGTTGTACCTACAAGCTGTGGGTCCAGCTCTAAGATGGATGTGAATCTGAGAAGATCTACTCTCTTTCTTTGTCTTTCTCTCTTCCCTGCCCCCCTTATACATTGATATGGATTGGCTCAGAAGCAATGTGGACTAGGTGTGCACATGAATATTCATGCCAGTCGGAATTTGAACCAATGTGTACAGATGTCAACATTTGTGGGCAGATCAAAAGGGGCCTGCATTTGTAGGCCCACACTTGCCCGTGAATCAAATGGGTCCAGCCTTTGTCGAAGCTTCGATGAAGGTTGGATCTATCCACCCTACCCTTGCAACCCTCCACTGATTGAAGCTGAATATTCCCCCCGTTCAAGTAACGTCGAATCGAATGGAGGAAATTGGCTTCGTGCACACCTTAAATGTGGACACAATCTTTAGTTTGGAATCACCTCCTTACATGCTAAATAGTGCTGCAGTAAATCGGAGAACAAATTCACTGCAGAATCGCCCCCACCGTCAAGACGTAGAATATGAATCCTATCTGTCCAGAACAAGGAAGGATATATACTGTTATAACTTATTTTTTTATATAATTGTAAATATAAGATGTTTATAGGAAAATATGTATTCTAATCTTATGTTTATTTGGAATAAGCCACTGCATAAAAATCGTTCTATTGTTTAGGATATGAAAAATTGTTTTGTTTTACGAAAAAAGGGACTAAAAGTGTATTTATTTATATATAAAATATATATAAAATATGTGCTGTCTACACTTCTGTCCAGTTCTTTTGACAACACTAAACAGCTTTTGTTCTGGAGATTAATGCTGCGATGACATATATTAGTAACATACTGTTAAGGGTTTCTTTATTACACAGTAATCCACAGATGGATTTTAAAATATAGATTTATATATATATAAATCTATATTTTATATATAAATATATAAAAGCAGGAGATGTATAAGTTAAAAATACATTTAGGTGAGTTGAGGAATATATCTGGTGCCAGCAATTCACCTGGACAGCATCTATACATCAACCTTTTCATATATGTATGCATACTCTCTGATGGGGGGAAGGAAAGGTCAATATTTTTGCTTATGACTAATTTATTTTTATTACTGTAAAAACAAACAAACAAATAAATAAATAAAGGAAATAAAATAAACGTTCCCTCCTCTGAATGTATATTTTATGATGGAAAACAAGCAATGAAACCCACAGGCCTATATACTACCTCTTTCACAAGCTCACTGTCAATCGTTACTATAATGGATATCCAGGTATCACTTCTATGTTGGAGAGATCAGGTAGGATGCCTCTCAAGGCCATTTGCAGAGAATCAAGAGCAGGTGGAGGTTTTGCCTTCATCTTCTACTTGAGATGCCCAGAAGCACTTGATGGACCACTCGGTGAGAGAAGATGCTAGAGAAGATGGGCTGTGGCCTGATCCAGTAGGAATCCTTTTATGTTCCTATCTAAAATGGATGCCCAGACCCAGGTAGGAGAGACAGAGAGGGAGTCAAGAGCAGGTGATGGTTTCACCCTTGTCTTCTACTTGAGATTCCCTATCGAAAATGGATGTCTAGGTCCTATGAGGGAGTCAAGAGCAGGTGATGGTTTCATCCTTGTCTTCTACTTGAGATTCCCTATCGAAAATGGATATCTAGGTCCTATGAGGGAGTCAAGAGCAGGTGATGGTTTCATCCTTGTCTTCTACTTGAGATTCCCTATTGAAAATGGATGTCTAGGTCCTATGAGGGAGTCAAGAGCAGGTGATGGTTTCGCCCTTGTCTTCTACTTGAGATGCCCAGAAGCAATCGGTGAACTGCCGTGTGAGATGGAATGCTGGACTAGATGGGCTGTGGCCTGATCCAGCAGGGCTCCTCTTATTGTACAGAAGATCGTACGCAGTGGAAGGCATAAATTTGCTCTAGTAATGCTGCCCCATATTGGACCTATGGGAAAATATTATGGACCTATGGGGAAAAATATGTTTCACAGGGAAAAAATGGTTTGACAGTGGCGCCGAATTCTTGAGTTCTCACAAAGAACATGCAAAATGCAGGGAGTGTATAAAGAAACTGCATTAAAGGAGAGAAGAACGCATGTTTCTCTGTACTTTTTATCTGGAGTGTGAGTTATTGCTCCTTGGCTTGGTCTTCTGAACTGTGAATTTGATGCCAGGTCCTTCTTCGCTTGCTTTTGCTCAGAGGAGATTCGTCTCTCTCCATCTCTCTTTCTCTCGTGCTCTGATTCTTCCCTCCTTCCCTCTCCTCCCCATTCTCTTTGGCTGAAATCTGTTGTAAATAGTTGCTTATTTGCTCGATTGTGGTATTACATCATCACTTATTTGCTTGGGGGTATGCTGGTGGGGGTGGATGGAGGAGATAGGTGGTCTGGTTTTTGCTTTATTTTTTATTTTCTTCTAATATATACATCAGTGTTTACAAACCTGTCGTTTAGTTGAAGATTTTGTTTGTAAGACTAATGGAGCATTAAATCTATTTTTGAAATTTCTTTTCCTTCCTTCCTCCCTCCCTCTGTCCCTCCCTTCCTTCCTTCATCCTTCCCTTCCTCCCTCCCTCCCTCGCTCCCTCCCTCCCTCCCTGAGGGTAGGGGAAGGTATACAACTAGAAAGGATGGCATCCAAAGGAGGTCCATTAGGGATGTGTAAAAATGTTATAAATATTCGAAATTCGATCAAATTCAATTGAATGTGGACATTTGAATTTGAATAGAATGTCACATTCAAATTTAAACAATCAAATGAATTTTGAATGTTCCAAAACATTCATTTGAATGATTCTAATTATTTGAATGTACAGATACGTATATATTACATATGTATCTATAAATCTAATATGCATTTGCGCTTATAATACGGAACAAGAAGGCGATGCCTACAGATACGTATAACACATTCAAAAATTTGAATGTATCGGATTCTAATTGGTTTTTGTTGCATTTGGATTTTGCATATTCAAATGTTTTGACATTCCATTTGACTTGAATTTGAATGCAAAAAATTAAAAATAAATTCGTGCACATGCCTAGTGTCCATGTATCCCAAAACTTTGGTGATTCCTGTGCCTAAAACATCAGACCCTTTCTCTCTTCTTCCTTTTCATTTGCACCAAACACCGGCTTGCAATGCCCACAGCATGAAATGCGCCAACATTGTGTCTACCTATTGCTTCTCATTCCAGCACAGCAACAAAATTGAATCTAAAACTAGGTGGCGTGAAGAATGGAAAGAGTTAGCGTGAAATCTGACTGGTGATATGTCACTGTCTTATAAAACACAACGGAAAGTGAATTCTGATTCTCTTCAGGGGCTGACATGTTATTTACTTGTAAGCTCTTTTGTTAGGCTTGTCAAAATTTAGGTCTGTGCATTTCACAGCTCCATAAAAGCATAGGCCCGTTTGTATTCAGCTATGCAGATCAAAAGCCACCCTGGAGCTGTGCAAAGGAAGGCAGGTAGAGAGAAGCCGTAATCTGTGCCTTCCAGAAAAGGGAAGTACAAGAATGTTCTAAACGTTCAAAATTCAATCAAATTCGTTCGAATCTGGACATTCGAATTTGAATAGAGTGCCTTCACAGTCGGATTTAGGCATTCAGATGAATTTCAAATGTTCCAAAACATTTGTTCACATGACCTGCCTGCGTGCCAAAGGGGAATCCATCCCTGCTTGGCCTAGCCTGAAAAGACTGGCGCGGGGGCAGGATGCAACTCCCAGCCTGCCCCCCCCATTGGGTCGAATTTGACCTAGGGGTGGGCAGGCCTGTCGCGTTCCTTCCCCAGGTTCCTAGCCAATCAGAGCTAGGCAATCAGAGTGGCCACTTTGGGATTCAGTGAACACGGGGTAAGTACTTTGTGCACATCCCCGTGTCCCCCCGTAGGCCCGTGCCCAGGACATGGGTGCCTGTAGGGGTTCCTGTGCCCCCTAGAGGACCCGATCCAGAACCCTAGAACCCAAGGAACCTGGGGAAGGAACACAACCGGCCTGCCCAATTGGGGCAGCCAGAGGTGCGGCCCACAGCTGTCGGGGGGGGGAGCGTGCGAACAGCTGTGGGATGGCCGGGCATGGCCACAAACGCCCTGGGCCGGGTGTAGCGCATGATGTTGTGTTCTACACCTGGAACATTTGTGGGCACCCTGGGACAGGCTGTGGCAGTTCCTAACGGAACCGCCAACCCATCGGAGTGAATGGTCCATCCCAGGCCTCTTCTTTACCTGCCTCCCCATTGCTAAAATGCAATGCTTCATTATACAAGAAACACGGCTTTGCTTTCCCCGCTTCTCTTGATTAAAGCCTTGTCAGGTTTGCCTTTTTCGCCACTATTTGCTTTTAATTATCTGTTCAATTGGAAAGGGCATATTTCAAGTCCTGATCTTTCCATTCCGACTAGCAGTTGTTCAATTAAATAAATAAAATAAACATGTCAGGCCTACTGTAGGTTTTCCCCCTTAAATGTGCCACAATTAATGAGGCTTTGGGGTTGATGTGCCTGTTTGCTGAATTGCAGTGAAATCATTGGATTTCCTTTCTCAAAAAACTGCTGAAGCCACAAGTCCACTCAAAAGCAATTTACCCTTGTGAGCACAAAGTCCTCTGTGAGCCAGTCTGGACCAGTGATTAGGGAGCCAGACTCTTATCTGGAAATACTGGGTTTGATTCCACTGTCATTCATAAAGCCAGCTGGTTGACCTTGGGCTAGTCTCAGCTCTCTTCTGAGCTCTCACAGCTCCAGCTACCTCACAGGGTGTCTGTTGTCAGGGGAAGAACAGAAGGTTTGTCAGCTGCTTTGAGTCCCCTTAAATGGGTGAGAAAAGTGGAGTGGAAAAGCCAACTCTTCTTCTTCTCTAAAGAATTTCCTTCATTTGGTTTTTAATTCCATTTTTTAGGGTTGTGCACAAATGTTTTTGTGTGTGTATTTGATTCGTATTGAATCAAATGGAAGAAAATTTGTATTTGTTCAAATAGACCCCCTTTGAATGTGGTACTTGATACGAATGTTCAATCTCATATGAATGTCATATGAATCTCAGTTTGGTCTAGTGGTTAGGGAGCCGGACTCTTATCTGGTAATGCCAGGTTCAATTCCACCCGCCCCCATCAAGCCAGCTGGGTGACCTTGGGCTAGTCACAGCTCTCTTTCTGGTGAGCCAGTGTGGTCCAGTGGTTAGGGAGCTGGACTCTTATCTGGGAATACCAGGTTCAATTCCGCCCTCCCCCACGAAGCCAGCTGGGTGACCTTGGGCTAGTCACAGCTCTCCTCTGAGCTCTCACAGCCCCACCTACCTCACAGGGTATCTGTTGTGGGGAGAAGAAAAGAAAATTTGTCAGACACTTTGAGTCCCCTTAAATGGGTGATAAAATGGAGTAAAAAAGCCAACTCTTCTTCCTCCATGAAGCCAGCTGGGTGGCCTTGGGCTAGTCACAGCACTCTTCTGAGCTCTCACAGCCCCACCCACCTCACAGGGTGTTCTGTTGTGGGGAAAAGAACAGAAAGCTTTGTCAGCCCCTTAAATGGGTGAGAAAAGTGGGGTAGAAAAGCCAACTCTTCTTCTTCTTCTATGAATGCATAGGAATCGCTCTTACGAATCCCATATGAATGCATAGGAATAGCGTATGAATCCCATACAAATGCATAGGAATAGCGCCTACGAATCCCATACGAAGCTTCACACAAATGTATCAAAACATTCAATTCATGTTCAGATTGAAATGTCAATCACCAAAATGTGCCAAGACATCCCTCTCTAGGCAGAAAGCGATACCAGCAATACAACAATACAATACAACACAGTATTGCTTCCTTGTGCTATATCCGGATTCCGTCTGATGGCACCCCAGTTCATTTTCTCCCTCCCTATAGCACTGTGATTATAAAATGAAAGAAAACTTCTCTGTGTTTCCCCCCTCTCTTATACAAAAACGCAAGCCATACTTTTCAAGAGATGTCTCCCACCCTCCCCTTATTTTCCTGCCATACGGTGTCACTGTTGTATATCAGCAACAACACTGCACAGCTATTTTCCCTCTGCAAGGAACAGGCTTAGTGTCCAGAGGAGCCCTGACAAGAATGCTCAATCCACGGGTTGGGTAGGAAAGTCAGACCCAAATGTTTTTGTTTCTGGTGCGGAGCTGAAGAGTAAGAGACGTGCACAGATTTATTATTTTATTTTTTTTGGAATTCGAATTTAACAAGATTCGATTCGTATTCACCGAATTCGAATCTATTCGTTTGAATTTTTGACTTGAAACTGCACATTTGTTGACAACATTCTCATGTGCCCATACGCATCTTCCCCACACCCATACACATCTGTACACATCCATACACATCTGTATGCATCCTGTAGTTACCCTGTGTGCAACCCGTTTTCATCCTGTACGGATCCACACAAATGAGTACGGATGCGGGAGCGATGCGGATCTTCAAGTAGGCATCGTGTATGAACCTGTACACATACGAATGTCCAGAATAGGCCAGAAATTCGAAATTCAATCCAGATGTTTACATTCGAATTTCGGGACATTCTATTTGAGTTCAAATGTCAAAATTCGGCACATTCCATCAGATTTCGAATGCCTACAGGCATCGATGCATCTTGTCGACTTTTGTAAGTGAAAATTCAAATAAAAAATTTGAACAAATAGATTCAAATTTGCTTAATTCGAATTTTGTTAAATACAAATTTAAATCATTCAAATTGAGTTGAATTTTTTATTATTCAAATTGACTTGAATAGAAGGTCAAAAAAACATTCCTGCACATGGCTATAGCCATCTCAAGTAGTATCTGTGATGGGATGAAGTAGCCAGTTTGGTCTAGTGGTTAGGGAGCCGGACTCTTATCTGGGAATACCGGGTTCGATTCCACCCTCCCCCTTGAAGCCAGCTGGGTGACCTTGGGCAAGTCATAGCTCTCTTCTGAACTCTCACAGCTCCAGCTACCTCACAGGGTGTCTGTTGTTGGGGGAAGAACAGAAGGTTTGTCAGCCGCTTTGAGTCCCCTTAAATGGGTGAGAAAAGCGGGGTAGAAAAGCCAACTCTTCTTCTTCTTCTGCCGGCTTCTCCGAGATGAATTTCCCAGCTAGCAGTCGGGTTTTTCAGTCCAGGAAGTCAGCAATGTCCAACCTCAACAGGAGGATCAAAGGAAGAACTTTGTCAGGAGAAGGCAGCTGTTGCTTAAGGATTAGCAGGACAATTCCTCACTGGCTAATAGGGGCAAAATGCTTCCACTTCCTCATGACTTATTTAAAAAGCAAATAACCCAGGAGAGCAACCAACTAACAGCTTGCTGGGAGCGAAGGATGCATGCAGGCTGGGTGGCTCACAGTATTTCCAGGGACACACGCGCTGAGCTTGCTCAAATATACAGGTTTTTTTTCTGTCCCTGAAGCAATTAAAAAGTCACCTTGCGGGGAATTCCTTGCAAAAGTGTAAATAACTTCAGGTGACATGGAATAGAGCCTGTCTCTCTACGGACCATGGAAAATGTATTGGGAGGGCATTGGGTTTTGTCCATCTCTGCAGTATCCACCAACACTCAAGTGGTTTGCAGTGGTGGTGCATGGAAGAATTTCAGTCTGCCTCCAAGGAGCAAAAGGTTTGGTGCATGAGGAGGAGGAGGAGGAGGAGAAGAAGAACAAAAGAACAAGAAGAGGAGCAGGAGAACGAGAGTTGGCTTTGCTACCCCACTTTTCTCATCCTTAAAGGGACTCCAAATGGCTGACAAACCTTCTGTTCTTCTCCCCCCAACAGAACACCCTGTGAGCTAGGAGGGGCTGGGAGAGCTCAGAAGAGAGCTGTGACTAGCCCAAGGTCACCCAGCTGGCTTCATGGGGGAGGGCGGACTCAAACCTGGTATTCCCAGATAAGAGTCCGGCTCCCTAACCACTAGACCAAACTGGCTCAGTTTGAACGAACTTCACAACATTCAATTTGTTTACGAATGTCCAAATTCATACGGATATCAAATGTTACGAATATTGGTGCATATCTGTCAACACTTTTTTCAGCACGAAATTAACAGGGAACTGGTAAAAATCAATTCCTTGCCTTGGATTAATTAGGTCATCTGTGCTGGCATCAGTGTTCACTTTAAAAGTCTCCTTCATTCTTGCAGGCATGGGAAAAATGCACAATCTGCTCTGGGTTACGTAGGTTTCCCCATACATTTTTAATTCTGTCGTCTCCTTCTGAAACAAGAGAAACTGACTCAGCTATTTCAAGATTTCCTCCTTACCCCAGGCGTCAGAGGCCGATTTTCCATTTCGTGAGTTAGACCTAGAAATGACTTCCTAAAGTTCTGCAGGATGGGGTAGGAGGTGAGACGTGCGAGTGGTAATGCAAGGAAATGGTTGCATGATGGTTGCATGGGCAGAAGACTAAGGGTGTCTCCGCATTTGCCGCTGAAAAGCGGATCTAAAACGATCCGCTTTTCGGCAATCCATCCTCCCAAAGATCCGTCACAAATAGTGATGGGTCTGAGGGACCCCCACGTGTCTGCACACGCGTGGGGAGGATGGATTTGGGAAGATGGATGGAGTGGGTGCTGTGCGGACGCATCAGCACCCATTCCAAAAGTCCTCTGGCTCGCGCACCGCCAACGCTGACCCCGGAGCCGTGGGACTGGAGCATGGAGCTGCCAGTCACTGTGTGCTTCTGGTGGTGCCCGGGGGAAGGGCTTCGGAAGCAGGCAGTCCTGCTTCTGCCCTTCCCAACATGGTGGCCGGAGGGAATCCGTCCCTTCGCCTGGCCATGTGCGGAAGCGTCCTTCTTCTGCACCCATCCAGGAGGAGTGATGGACGGAAGACCTGATTTTTCAGGTCTTCAATTTAATCCAGATTTTGGCAGCAAAACTGGTCTTGTGTGCAAAATGTGGAAGCGGCCTCTGCAAAGGGTCACAGAAGAGGACTCCAATGCGGAAGCCATTTAAGGTAAGTGTCTTTAATCTTACTTATGGGGGGGGGGGGGAGTAATCCAGTTTCTGCAGCTAGTGCAGAAACACCAGTAGAGGTATTTGTACTTAAATGAAAGCTCATGATGAGGGACATCCCAGCAAAGTCCTTGCTCCTGAGAGTGAATGTTCCCAGCAACACCGGAAGGAGCACATCTAAACATTCTTAGCTAGGCATGCGCACGAACATTTGACATTCGTAGAAACTCAGCCGAATTCGGACATTCAAATTCCTATAGAATGTCGGCACATTCAAAGGCTGACATCCGAATTCGAATAAATGATTCAGAACTAGGGAGGTGCACAGTAGGCTTTATGTGTTTGCTTTTACGGAAATGCATGAGGGTATCTGTTCGTATCAGATATCTATCCATTCTAGTAGAGCGATGCTTGAAAGAACATCAGTAGCACGCTAAAAAATCCTGATTTTCACTTAAAAATTAATAATTGTGAGCCAGTTTGGTCCTGTGGTCATAATGCCGGACTCATATCTCAGTCACTGGGTTTGACTCTGCACATCTCCACGAAGCCAGCTGGGTGGCCTTGGGCTAGTCTCAGGTCTCTCCTGAGCTCTCATAGCCCCACCTACCTCACAGGCTGTCTGTTGTGGGGAGAAGAACAGAATCTATGGTGAGACCACATTTGGAATATTGTGTACAATTCTGGTCCCCACACCTCAAAAAGGATATTGTGGAACTAGAGAAGTTGCAGAGAAGGGCAACCAGAACACCTCCCTTACAAAACCAGGCTGCAACATCTAGGCCTCTTCCGTCTGGAGAGACGGCTTTTAAGAGGGGACCTGATTGAAGTATATAAAATTCTGCATGGTATAGAAAAGGTGGATAGAGAAAATTTCTTTTCTCTATCACACAATACTAGAACCAGGGGGCACTCTATGAAGCTGATGGGTAGGAGAGTCAGGTCTGACAGGGAGAAGGACTTCCTTCACCCAGAGGGTCATCGGCTTATGGAATGTGCTCTGGAAGAGGTGGCGACAGCTACCAGTCTAGATGGCTTTAAGGTAGGGTTAGACAAATTTATGGAAGACAGATGCATCAATGGCTACTAGAACGAATGCCTAGGTGCATCCTTCAGGCTGAGGGGGGGAGGAACCGGGGTGCTTCTAAGGCCATCTGCTGGGACTCAAGAGCAGGAGAAGGTTTGTCCTTGTCTCTGCTTGAGATGCCCATGAGCATTTGGTGGGTCACCGTGTGCGACAGGATGCTGGACTAGATGGGCTGTGGCCTGATCCAGCAAGGCTTCTCTTATGTTCTTATGTTTGTCAGTTGCTCTGAGTCCCTTTAAAGGGTGGGAGAAGTGAGGTATAAAAACCAACTCTTCTTCTTTTACACATAGGAAAGCAGGAGAAAAAGAGGGGAAAAGGTTGATAGTAATGCATACACGAAGATGGAGAACTCTACATCCATGAACCTCAATCCACGACATTAATACAATATGTGCCTAGATTATTTTCATAGTTGAAATACCACAGATGCCTTAGGCTGTTCCAAATAATAGTGTGTGTTTATTCAAGTACTTTTCTATTTCCTAATTCTTTAAATGCTTGGTAAATTACTATGAGGTCTCAATTGTATTTGCATCCCTGTTAGGTAATTAAGTTCCTAATGCTTTAAAGAGCACGGTTACTCACTTGATGTTATTTTTGCAATAACAAGTCTGACTCTCCTGGGAACGGAGCTCGGTCGTGCTACTATTTTGAGATGTTTGCAGTCTGCCTAGAAAGCCAAAAGCAAAGGTCTTTTCTGCACATATCTTTGGTTTGAATTGGAGTAACTGGACCCACTGATCTGTATCATGTAGACGTATCGGTTGGATCAGTGCTGTCTGATCCGGCCCATTCTGTCCCTCCCTCCTGATAGCTAGCAACTGGAGGGATCCACAACGGATCTGAATTGAGGGCCTCCTAAATCCAGATCTACCTCCGTCTTTTGCAGATGGAGCAGGATTAAGGGGGAGGCATGGTCTCTTAGGTCCATATTGGCATGCAGATCTATGTGGTTTGGAAGTGTTTTCCATGGAACATGAACGCTGGTCACACTTAAGGTTTAATCCAGCTTCAGTCCAATTTCAGAGTGAGAGAATAATCCATCAGAAAAGTGACAAGCTATTTTCGTTCAGTGTTAAACAACTCAGAAAATTCCCCTTCGGGATGGATAATGGTGGAAAGAAAATCACTGGTGACTTTGCTGATGGGTTCTATCACACTGAAGGTGAACTGAAGCTGAGGTATTTCTACACTTATTCTGGAATATATGCCAGAATAGGGACCTGCTATCTGCATGCTAGTGCAGACTATGGAAGGCCCCAGGTGAAGCCTGCCATAGCCTGTATTCGCTTGTGGCTAGCATACTGTTACCCAGAGACATATTCCAACTTTGGAAGCCAAACTTGTTTCTTTCTGCTTTTCCTGCCTTCTGAGAATGCAGAAACACCTTTGATTAAATTTATGGCACTAAAAATGTCAATATCACTTTCTTCATGAGAAAAATCCTGGTTGACTGTGATGTGTGATGCCAAGAAGGAAGGAAGGAAGGAAGGAAGGAAGGAAGGAAGGAAGGAAGGAAGGAAGGAAGGAAGGAAGGAAGGAAGGAAGGAAGGAAGGAAGGAAGGAAGGAAGGAAGGAAGGAAGGAAGCTTGCTATTCTAAGCCCACTTTCACAAACCCCATGCAAAATACAATAATGGCAATTAGTCATTCTCTTGGTTTGTTTGGCTAATTATTATGTTCAATCACATGCTGAATTGAGGAATTCACTTCTCTGTTTGCAAATGGCTATATGGCACAAGCAAAATGCCAGGACATTCTCTTGGGGGAGAAGGATGGGGAGGGATGGAAAATGTAATTTTGGCCTATGTGATATTGATTCTCCTTTCTGCAATCCTCTCTCACTAGAAGGCATGCATTTTGAATGGTTTGGTCTCCTCCAACAAAGATGCAGGATGAAGGTGTTACTTCAGATGGCAGACATAAAGGACAAGGGGGCAGCCAAAAAAAAAAAAAGAAAAAAGCCAAGTTTCCCCATCTCCCCGTTCCAAGAATGTCTTGAAGCATTCGTATGAATGAAAAGGTCAAAGTACGAATACTGTAGAATTTGATTTGTATACGAATTGTACAAATAGAAATATCAATTGTTATAAATATTTGTGCGTAGTCCTATTTGCTTGCTTTTGTGAGTGTTCAAATATTTTGCATGTCCAAAGAACCTGTTTAAGTACCTATATACTCCTTATTCCATTTCTAATCTTCCAACTTTCCTGGAAGTTTGAAATTAGATTTCTGAAAAGCAAATCTATTGCTAACTTTATTTCGAGATTCACGGGCAAGTGCGTTTTTCTCCCTGGGTCTGAGTGATCAAATCCAATTAGGTTTGCTCTCAAAGATATAATGTTGTTTGCGGTGTATCTCTGTCCCCCTTTGTTTCTATTTTTCTCGTCTACTTAGAAGTTGCCTTCCACCAAAGTGAACAGAGAAACCATTTGATTTATGTAGTCTAATAGGGGTTTTTTTGCTTACCAAATGCAATTAACTGAAACATTGCTTGCTTTGTCTCCAAGCATGCGTGCAACAAAATAATTAGGTGACTCACAGAATAAATGGTTTTTATTTAGCAAAGCATTTCTCAAATGCAATTACCAAGAGGCCCAAGACTTGCCGTTAATGGCAATTTTTGGCGGTTCCAGATTCCCCCTGTCCGTTTTCAATGTGGATTTTCGTGTTACATTGAGGGCCCGTAAATTTTAAACATAAGAACATAAGAAGTGCTCCGCTACAAGACTGGGCACTGACAAGAAGGTTTGTCAGCTGCTTTGAGTCCCCTTAAATGGGTGAGAAAAGCGGGGTAGAAAAGCCAACTCTTCTTCTTCTTCTTCTTCTTCTTCTTCTTCTTCTTCTTCTTCTTCTTCTTCTTCTTCTTCTTCTTCTTCCCTGTTTCACCAATGTTCCAAAATATTTGTACGAATATGAATGGTGTAATATTTGATTCAAATACCAATGTCTGAATTCAGCCTTATCTGTATGTGCACTTTGAGTGACAACTGTGCTGTCCAATCCTGTAGTGCTCTGGGTACCACTTCCAGGATGGAACCCTTCTCCTTCTTCGAGTGCAAGTTATGTTGTCTGCAAGGGATGTACATGAATGGGTTTTTGGCATTCTATTTGTAAAGTCCTAAATGGCTTGGGCCCTGGGTATCTGAAGGAGTGCCTTCTCCCATATGGACCTGCCTGTACACTAAGATCTCAAGGTGAGGGCCTTCTTGGAGTTCCTTCTCTACCAGAGGTATGAGGCACAGAGACATACATAAGAACATAAGAGATGCCCTGCTGGATCAGGCCACAGCCCATCTAGTCCAGCATCCTGTTGCGCATAGATGCTCATGGGCATCTCAAGCAGAAACAAGGACGAACCTTTCCCTGATCTAGAATCTCAGCAAATGGCCTTGGAAGCACCCCGCTTCCCCCCACCCCCACCAGCCTGAAAGATGTACCTAGGCATTCATTCTAGTAGCCATCCATAAATTTGTCCAACCCTACCTTAAAGCCATCTAGACTGGTAGCTCTCACCACCTCTTCCAGCAGCAAATTCCATAAAATGATGACCCTCTGGGTGAAGAAATACTTCCCCTTGTCAGATCTGACTCTTCTACCCATCAGCTTCATAGATGCCCCCTGGTTCTAGCATTGTGCGATAGAGAAAATAAATTTTCTCTATCTACCTTTTCTATATCATGCATAATTTTATATACTGCAGTCAGCTCCCCTCTTAGACTGAAGAGGCCTAGATGTTGCAGCCTGGTTTCATAAGGCATTTTGTTCCAGACCCTTAATCATTCTGGTTGCCCTTTTCTGCACCTTTTCCAGTTCTACAATATGCTTTTTGAGGTGTGGTGACCAGAATTGTGCACAATATTCCAAATGTGGCCTCACCATAGATTTATTTTCTATTCCCTTCCTAATTATTCCCAGCATTGAATTTGTTTTTTTCGCTGCTGCTGTGCACTGGGTTGACACCTTCATTGAACTGTCCACCAAAACCCCGAGATCCCTTTCCTGGTGTGTTGCAGAAAGCTCAGACCCCATCAGTTTATAGACATAATTTGGATTCTTGGCTCCGATGTGCATTACTTTGCACTTGTTAATATTAAAACACATTTGCCACTTGGTTGCCCACTCACCAAGAGTGGGTTGGCCACTTATGCAAGAGGGCCTTCTCTGTGGTAGCCCCTAGACTTTGGAACAGCCTTACTCTTGAGGTTCGCCAGGAGCCTACACTGTATTCTTTTTGGTGCACGGTGAAAACGTATCATTTCAACCAGGCTTTGGCATCTAAATAGCTTCCTCAGGGTGCTGTCCTGTTAGGGAAGGATGGGGTGATATATTTAATTATGTTTTTTTTTCTTTTGATATGTTTTATTCTTATTGCAACCCCACCCGGGGACCATTTGGTGAAGGATATAAATTTATTTAATTAAAATAAATAAATAAAATAGTGGAGTGCATATGTTCCATGCAACCACACCAAAGATAAAATGCTTAACTCTATGCTCATTCCTTTCTTCACCCATTGCACATTTTAAGGGCTGTCATTTTGCTAGAACTATAACAAGAATTTTAATTCCCCTCCTTTGATCGAATGCTCCTTCAAGGATTTTGCAGTGTTCCAAATCATCTCCGAGATGGGCCATTTCCACTTCAGAATCTCTCTGTAAGTAATAGTTTGCCAAGTGAAGTCCAGCTCGCTTATTGGTTGCTGCCTCTTCTTTTAACTCCGAAATGAGTCCATCTTTTATCCATAATGGCCTGACTATCCCTTGTCTTGACGGAGTGGGACAGAGACGTGAAGCATAAAACACAAGCAGTCAACATCCTCAGCAACACAAGAGGCGATCAATAAAACAATTTTCAGCGATTAGAATGGAGAGCCTGGAAATTGCTATTAGGGGAATTTTCCTCCTGTAACTTACAGAAAATCCAAGGCTTGCTCTGAAAGGCTGTCATTTATTATGGTGATAATATATCCTATGAGAATCTCTGATTTTGGGGGGGAAATGTGATCTTTCCTCCCTCTCTCCCTCCCTCTGTCATTTCCTTCTTTCCTTCTTTCCTCCCTTCCCTCCATTTCCCTCCCTCTTCTTCCTTCCTTCCTTCCTTCCTTCCAGTTCTGTCTAGTGGTTAAGGAGCTTATCTGGGCATAGCGCGTTTGATTCCGCTCTCCTCCACAAAGCCAGTTGGGTGACCTTGGGTGAGTCACAGCTCTCTTCTGAGCTCTCACAGCCCCACCCACCTCACAGGGTGTTCTGTTGTGGGGAGAAGAACAGAATATTCATCAGCCACTTTGAGTCCCTTTAAAAGGGTGAGAAAAGCAGGATAGAAAAGCTAACTCTTCTTCCTTCCTTCCTTCCTTCCTTCCTTCCTTCCTTCCTTCCTTCCTTCCTTCCTTCCTTCCTTCCTTCCTTCCTTCCTTCCTTCCTTCCTTTCATGAATGATAACCCATGTATAATTCTTTCCTGTTCAAATTATCCAAACCATTCCAAACTTTTATTTTCTTTGATAGAATGTGTTGTAGTAAAGTGGGGAAAGTTCAGTCAAGGTCTGAATGATTTGGACATTCCTATATGTACAGATACGTATGCATTGCAAACATATCCATCAGCATCTTATCCGTATCCATATGCATTTGTACGGATACGTATGGGACGAAAAGGACGCATACGGGGAAAAAACAGCATGTATACGGAGGCATATGGACGTTGTCAACATTCGTATCATCAAATATAAACCAAATATTCATATGAATAGATACAAACGTATTTGAACTGGTTTGAATTTGAACACATTGTTTTTTTTCTCTATTCATACAAATTCAAATATTCCATTCAAATTGAATCTAATGTGAAAAATTGTATTCGTGCACATCCCTAGATCCAAGGAACTATGAAATATGGGAGATGAAGTTCTCAGGATGGTGCTTTTCTTTTTTTAATTTCTTAATTCTTTCTTTCTATAAGAGCTTTCTTTCACTTCACCCCATTCTCTTCCACACCTGGTTCACATCGCTATTTAATAAAGCAACGTGGATATGAATCCAGCTCTACCTTCCACAACTCCTAAATGCCAAATTGCGTAATTACTTCTGAGATAACTACTTCATTCCCTCCCCACTTTGAAACTCAGCAAAATTCAATAGGTGTTTAAAAGGAAGGTAAATGTCTTGAATGCTAAAATCACCATTTCATGAAGTTTTAATGAGCCCATTACTTGTGGAAGCACTGAACAGAGAAACTCACCAAAGGCACTTTTTAAGATCCAGCATCCAGCATCCAGATGCGCATTGTTCATTCTAGGGGAAAACGTAGCAGAATTTGTTTGCAAGCGGTGTGAGAAGGAGCAGATGGAGGGAAGAAAATGTCTTAGGGAGGAAACTCTGTGACTGTTAGGTATTTCTTCTCCCAGAGAGTAAGCTGCTGTACACCACATAAAAGCAGGAAAAGAGGGAGGTGAAATCTGTTAGGGAAGTCCAAAAGTGGGTGTTCTTCCACCGTGCTCCTTTAATCCGGATCTTAGAAGATCTGGATCTAAGGAATGGGTACATTCTTTAATCTGATCTAGTAGATCCGGATTAAGGGAAGCACCCAATATGTTTCCACGGGAGGTGTAGCACCCATTAGCAATGGGTGTTAACACCCCTGCTGTGGAAACAGCTTTGCACCCATGTGGGGAATCTGGATCGACCCCCAAGGGGTCGGTCCGTTACCCCAGGTGTTTCGGGGGGGGGGGGCAGTCTTCAAAGCCAATTGATTTCAAAGTCATTTTTAAGTCATTTCAAAGTCATTTCGAAGTCTGTGCAAAATAGCTCCAGAGTCACTTTGAAGTCACTTCAGAGTCACTCCAAACTTCACTCCGAAAATCAGCACAGACTTCAAAGGCACTCCGGAGCTATTTTGCACAGACTTCGAAATGACTTCAAAATGACTTCGGAGTGGCTTCGAAGTGACTTCGGAGCCTAGGTTTAGGGGGGCGCCAATGGGTGCATCCCCTCCCCCTAGCCTCCTTTGGACCCCATTCCCTGTTTCCAGTGGAAACAGGCTCCCTTTAATCCGGATTTTCTGGCAGAAGACCCCATTTTAGACCCCATGTCTACAGAAAATTCAGATTAAAGGCCAAAATGTACCCATTAGATCCAGATTTTCCCCACAGCAGTGGAAACAATCGGGTCCCAAATGGGTGCCATGGTGGAAACGGGATCATCCGGCTCACACCCAAATGGGTCCTAAATGGGTACAAAAATGGGTACTTTTTGACAGTGGAAAAACACCCCAGAAGTACCCATTAAGTACCCATTAACGGGTACAAAAATGCCATTATGTACCCATTAATGGGTACTTAATGGGTACTTCTAGTGACAGTGGAAAAACACCCAGATATTTATGTGTAAACGGTAGTTGCTATGTAAAAGCAGAGAGGAATATTTATGTGTAAAAGGTAGTTGCTTTATGAGCCATTCTTAACTCATCTTGGGTCCAAGGGTGGGTGGGCGGGCGGGAAGGAAATTGTAATCATAAGCAGGAAAGTACAGTATTTAAACTTAGGATGGAGTGTTTTTCTTATTGTTACTTCAATTAGGTTTTAATTAGCTTGTAGTGGGAGACAGACAATATCTTTAATGAAAACACATTAGCTTCCATTTGCCTGCAAGAGGTATTCTAAAATCCCCTTTAACTGTTGCAATACTCAGTGTAATTACTGCCAGGAATACGAGGCTATTTGCAAGAAATGAAAGGGGCTGGTGTTGCCAGAGCCCATCTCATGTGTAAATTAATCTGCGCTAATGAACTCATTAGCAAATTAGCACAGAGTAATTCATTTTTAGCTTTAACTGAAGTTTTGCAGAAATACAAATATGGTTTCGAATTGGCGCACCGGCTGGGGTTTTATGCATCCACCCCTCTCCTGGTTGGGCTGCTGCTCAATTCAAAACTAATCTTGGTCAAGTATTAACTTTTAATAGTCTGTCGGTTTCAATAATTCATACTGACACATCGCAAGTTTGCTATCGCCAGAGAGGACTTATTGGAAAGGACTTGGATTTTTGGATGCTTTTAGTGACATTCTCTTCATAACGCACTGTATATGTCCGTACTTTCTCTAAAATAAAAAGTTGGGTGTCATCTGTATTTGAGAAATATATAGAAAATCTGCTATGGCATTTTGCATGGTCTTCATTGCCAAGAATTAATGCTGCGGTATTCCATCTTCTTTTTGAATTACGGAGCAATCTTTTCCCCCTAGTTGCATTGCCTTGTGGACCGGAACCTGAGTCTTCATTTTTGGATTAGTTCAGTTTTATGTGAGCTTGAAAACTCTCTGGCTGTGGCCTAGGGAAGCGGATGAGTGTTCTAAACATTCAAAATTCTATAGAATTCAATTGAATGTGGACATTCAAATTCAAATATAATGTCTACACATTTGAATTTAAACATTCGGATGAATTTAGAATGTTCTGAAACACTCATTCAAATGATTTGAAACATTTGAATGTACAGATACATATGTATTACATACATATTTGTATGAATCTCATATGTATAAGGCCCTAAATGACTTGGGCCCCAAATATCTAAAGGAACGCCTTCTCCCATACTGACCTGCCCATGCGTTGAGATCCGAAGAAGAGGCCCTCCTGGTTGTCCCATCACCTTTGGTAGTGAGGCTGGTAGGCACCCGGGAGAGAGCCTTTTCAGTGGTGGCCCCCAGACTGTGGAATGGTCTCCCCCTTGAGGTGTGCCATGCCCCTTCCTTGTTAGCAATTAGGAAGGCTGTAAAGACATATCTTTTTGCCTTGGCCTTTGGCTATGGTGATGCATTCTCCTTTCAGTTATAGTTCTTATGATCAGAGATTTTAACTATGTACCTTGTTTTGATTTGTATCGTGTTTTTTAATATGTTTTAATCTGTATTTTGTTTTTAATATGTTTTTAATATGTTTTCTGATCTGTTGTTACCCACTCGGGTATGGGGTGGGATAGAAATGGAAATAAATAAATAAATAAATAAATAAATAAATAAATAAATAAATAAATAAATAAATAAATAAATGATGGGCTGTGCGTTGATCCAGCAGGGCTCCTCTTCGGTTCTTAGGTTCTAAGAGAAAGATGCTGGACTGGATGTGCTGTGGCCTCATCCAGCAGGGTTCCTTGTGTTCTTATGTCCTTAAAACTAAAGATATGTGGGGCAGGAGTTCTTGGTCGTAGGACCCCGTGGCTCTCCTTGTCCATCTGTGATGGCTCCAGGGTGGGCAAGAGCGGACAGACCTGAGGTATGGAATAACCTTTGCAAAGTCTTGGTTCTCCATGTCAGGCTTGATGCTGCTTCCTAAGATCTTTATTTTTAAGCTTGACCATGTTCCTTAAGTTACTAACGGACCAGAACAAAATACCAATAAAGTCCCTAAACCGAACCCAAGTAGCTTTCAAAGGTTGTTAGAATCCAGTCCTTTTTATTTCCTTTTCACTGTTATTTCTGTTTCCTCCCTTTTTTTAATGAGAAGAATCCTAGAAACAGTTTTCATGCTCGGCTTATCACAATATTTGTGAGACCAATTGGTTTCTTTCTCATTCTCCGGTGACCTCCTTCCAAACTACCTGAGTCCCCGTGCAAAATTTCTCGGTGCTGTGTTTTTCTGGGCCCAAGAAAACATGACAAATCTTTCTAGAAGGTGCCATAAAGTAGCCTCTGAGCTCATTTAAGTTCCTAAAATGAAAGATGGCCTTTTGTTTTCCAGGCCTACATTTTACCTATCGCAGCAATGCCAGGTTTAAGTACTACCAACCGTACTTCACCAGCGCACCAGCGCAGTAAGATGGAGAACTAATTGACTGTAACTCCGATGCAATTTCCCCATAACTATTTCAAGCGTGTTGTCCAGGACACGAAAGAGACAGATTCATGGACGTTCTTTTATGATAAAAGAGATTCACAGTTGGATGCAAATTCACAGAACTGCCCAGTTTGGGCATGTGAAGTTTTTATGAAGCTGGCTGAACAACCAACACAACAATAACAAACAGCTTCCTCCTTTTCCTGGAGCAATTCCAAAACAGGAGAGCAAACGCTGATAAATGACAGGCCAGCCGAGTCCCAGTACAATTTCTTGCAAGAATGAAAGGATGCATTAAACCAAATTAATGAACAGTTTCCTGGTCTCCAATGGATGCGCTTACCTATTTAAGTTCAGCCCTCACAGATGGGAGCATTATTATTTCATGCCTTGTCTGACATGATACGATTATTATGTGCCACAGGTGGACGCCACGGAGAAATAAACTTTTCTAGGAGGGCTGCGATGAGGAAATGGCTCCAGTGTGATCTTAATTGGGGAAACTGTAGACCAAGCAGGTTAATACGGGGCTGAACCAGTTTGTGGAAGCCAAGACCTCCAAAGGTGAAGAAGTGGGCTACCTCCAAAGGTCAGCTTGTGAGCCAGTTTGGTCCTGTGGTTGGAGTGCTGGACTCTTACCTGAAAGTCTCCTGGTTCGATTCCACACTCCTCCACAAAGCCACCTAAGTGATTTTGGGCTGGTCACAGCTCTCTTCCTGAGCTCTCACAGCCCCACCTCCCTCAAGGGTGTCTGTTGTGGGGAAACAACAATTTATGGTGTTGCTTTTTGAGAAAATACACTTGCTACAACCTTGGCTTCCTGCCATTTGCCCAGCTGCTGTGCCGTGATGCCATGTGTAATCGTAGAAGCTTCATGAAGTTCCAGAAATGTACCAGAGTGAAATCTTAAGTAAGGTGCTGTAAGGGGAAAAGAGGCGTTGAGCATTTGTCCTTTAGCCAAATTGCTATAGCTCTTCAGAGGTTACAGAACCCAACTCCATCTTTTCAAGACACTGGGGCCTCTCATTAACTATAATTAGAGAATTGCTAATGAAGGATCACACGCTGCATATCTCATTACAGAAAGACTCTGGTATTAGCAAAGCAACAGGAAAGCCGTTTAAGGCGCACCCTCCCTTCCCAATTCAAATTAGAATTTAGAACAGGATAGGTTAAGGGAAGCAGATATTAAGGTCCCTTTGATGGAAAAAAATAATCTCTTCAGGATGGGCACCAAGAAACCAGCTGCCAGTAATCTCTTCACCTTGAAAGCTGCTAATTAAAACCTATTTTGGCATAAAGGTTTGCTAGAGCTAAATGCAGTGAACCCAATTTCAAGCCAAATACCCAATTTATTTGCATTTCCACCCAGTCTGGTTCCACATGATCGGATTACTTAATGTAGCTTTCCCGGGAGTTCGCGTCGACTCGCAGGTATCCTTCTGCCCACGCAGATAGCAGAAGGCCTTGCAGAAGAGTTTGTATTCTGTGCGATGCTTCTATGACCTTATGAGAAGCCTGGTTAGACCCACAGTGTGAATGCTTCCCTTCATCAAAGGGACAGCGGGCTGTAATGTTTGCAAGACGTTTGCTTAGCCAACAGTAAATGTGTTGCAAACAGGTTCCCTGGGGTTTACCTCTGGGGGAGGGCAGATCAGATCCAATTTCCTCAAGTTCCATGTCCCATGCTGAAATTGGGTCAACAACATTTCTGCCGCTCCTTTGTGCCGCTCAGTCCTTCAAAATGGCTTGCCTAGCGGCTTAATGGATGGATTAGGGTGTTGGGGGAAAGCCAGAAAGTGGTCCATTGAGTGCCACACCAGAGAAGTTTTGCACCACTGCCCAGATTTTTCAGTAGGATCAGCCTTTCCCATTTCTGGATGCTTTCCAGTGCCTGCACATGATGCATCTTATGCGCACCACCAGAAGAAAGCAGTTCCATTAGGCACTTTGTGTGAGCAACAAAACCAGGCTGTGCAAGGTAGAGGCCTTTTCGCACGAGGGGACGCGTTCCTCACTTCCTAGGTGCGAATGCAGAATCCGCCCCTGCGTGGCCTAGCCCAAAAAGGCCGGCGTGGGGGTGGGACGACCCTCCCACGCCGGCCGCCATTAGGTCAGGTTTGACCCAGAGGCAGGCAAGCCTGTCTTGTCCCTTCCCCGGGTTCCTGACTGACCCCAGAACTGGAATTGCCTTTCCTGCCTCCCAGAAGGCCCAGGTTGCCCACCGGAGAACACAGAAAGGGGCCCTTTTTATTTATTTATTTATTTATTTATTTATTTATTTATTTATTTATTTATTTATTTATTTATTTATTTATTTATTTATTTATTTATTATGGGACACCTGGGGAACATGCCCCTAAAGTAAGGGGGCATGTGGAAGGCCACTGGGGGTAGGACGGGAGGCCATAGGGGGGAGGCTGCATGGGGGGAAGGCCCCAAGGTCTCCAGTATTGTTTGAAGCTTCAACCAAAGCTTCAGCAGTTACCGGATCATCCAATTTGTGGTTCCTACTTGTGTCTCAGAAAATCCCCTCCTGTGCACACAAATTTCCCCATTAGAAATATCAAATAAGTAATCTGACTCAAATCACCTGCATGCATTTTCTGGATTAATTGATCACACATGAAATAACTATGATAAGAGAAGTATAAGATGTACGTGTGTGGGGGGACGACGACTTCTGTTTGTTTACTTTTAATTTAAGTGTTTTTTTTTAAATCACATTTTTATTTTTATTTTTGGGAATCCAGCCAAGCCCTAGCCTTTCTATCTCACTTCATTGCTGGATGAACCAAAAATATCTATTATTTACAACACCCTGCATGCGAAACATATGTTTTCACACTGACCCATTAATGTTTGCAGCTCTCTTGCTTTGAAATGTTTTCAGGAGGCAGTGAACTGGGTAAACAGCAAACAATAATCAGCATCATTGTCAGGAGGTATTGTCTGGGAACAAAAGAGGCAAATGGACCAGCAGATGGTTTGGAATATACCCCACCCCCACCCACCCCCAATATGGATTTTTCTACTATAACAACAAAAACGTGATTTAGGCTGATAACAATCAAAGTACATGTGCCAATTTTGCTATATTATTTCTCCATATGAGAATAATAGCTCAAGGAATGAATGCAGAGACGTTCTGCAGCTTTCCTTTCAGAATCTCAGTGATTACAGGTTTAATCTGCCACGTTCACTGCAAGGCTAATGGAAAAGATGGAAGGAGGATTGGAGGAAGCTAGTTGGTTTGGAGCAAAAGCAGTATCTGTAATTGCACATATTTTTGCAAGTCTATTAGGGTTGTGCACAAAGATTTTTTGCATTTGAGTTTGAGTCGAATCGAACGTCAAAACATTCAATTCAATTTGAATGTTTAAAATCCGAATGTCAAAAAATCCGTTTCGAATCCGTAACATTTGAATCTTTTCGTTCGAATGTTAGACTCATATTTAAAGATACAAATGTCGACAACATTCGTATCTGTTATATGTATCTGTGCGCATTCCATATGCATCCCATTTTATCCCGTATGCATCCCGTTTTCACCCCGTATTATAAGTGCAAATACGTATAATATTTGTACAGATACGTATGTAATACGTGTGTCCGGTGCGACCCATTAACAGTCAAGCTACTGCATTCTACTTTGTAAGTGGAGAACGCACCAGCACCCATCCCAATCCATCCTCCAGAGGCCTTGCCCAGCTGTCAAACAGGGAGAGCGCATGCTCTCCCTGTTTGACAGCTGGCCCTCCCTCGGCCTCCGCCATTGGCTCCTTCAGAACCGGCATGGTGAGTCCGGCAGACGGCTTCCCCGGGTTCCCCTTCTCAAGTGAGAGGGGAGCTGCAGCCAACCCCACCCCCAGCCCACCCAGGGTCGTGCACTCACAATCTGGTGCTCACCCGGTCGCTGCATGGTGGCTTCTGGCAGTGAGGGTCCGGCGTCCACTGTTCATGTGTGCGCCACGGCCTCCATTGGCCAGCCGCCCTCACGAGGGTGGGCGGGGTGGGGTGGTGATGGCTGCGGCTGCGGCTTCCCTCTCGCTCTAGAAGGCACCATCACACCTTCTTGGGTGAAGGTGAACCTGGGGAAGCCGGCTGCTGGCATCACCATGCCGGCTCCGAACGAGCCAATGGCAAAGGCCGGTGGGCAGGGCCAGCTGTCAAACAGGGAGAGCATGTGCTCTCCCTCTTTGATAGCTGGGCATGTGCCGGCAATCCGGCTCTTTCCTCTGCCGTTGCAGAAGCGTTTGCTTCCAAAGTGGTTTCAGGGGAAAAGCCAGATGTAAGACCTAAAGTTTAGGTCTTACATCTAGGTAGGATTTCGGCGGCGAAACCAGTTTAAGAAACCGGTTTTGCGTGCCGATGTGCGGACGTGGCATCCTCAAAGGGACCCTAATTCCATTCCATTTGTGGAAGCCACGTCTTAATCCCTCCCTGAACAGGCTCTAAATCTGTTTTTAGAGCCTGTGCGGAAAGGCCTCTAGTTCCATCAACACTTGCCTCAAGCTGAGTAAAAAAAGATGTGGGTGGGTTCATGGTGAAGGGATCCTTCTCCAAAGAGAGTTCCAAGTCCTCACCATTTTACAAATTGCCAAGAGGGGGAAATAATGCTGTGTGCCGGATGTGTGGAATTCAGTCCGAGCCGCTTGATCTATGAGGAGTCAGGCTCCTATACAAAAGGGTGAGATCTCCTTTATTCTTCCCAAATTTTGAATGGTGTGTCGCCTGGAGACATCCTCTGAATACTTTGCTCCCGCACAATCTTTCAAATATTAGTTATAATTTGCTGTGAACCATAGCGGAGGCCTCGCATGCTAAATGAAATGACCTGTCATTTTCAGAATGGATCTTGTAAACAAAAAACTCTCTATGGTTCAATTTATATCCAGAGAAAACGTTTTCAGATTGGATTACCAGCTCAAGTAATTTATCTTCCCAGGGGCTGAGAAGCCGTGTGAGCTCCTAAATTTAAATGTTCATGGTCGGTGGTTTTGCAGCTTGCAAGTTTGCTGACAGTAAGTATTCACAACTTTGGCTTGATTTTTAAAAATTTACTTTTGCTGATCTTTCCTTGATTGTTTCCAGCGGGATAGGAAAGGTTGTCTTGGGTGGCAATGCTGAAGGCTGAGGTCCCAGCTACACCGAAGTATAACCCACTTTCGATCTACTTTCAGAGTGGGGATGTGCATGAATATTGGTAAAATTCAATATTTGGACAAAGTCAGATGAATTCAGACATGCATATATGAATCTAATGTTATGACATTCATACACTGACATCTGTGTTCATATGAACGTTTCAGAGCATTTGTAGGAATGCTTTGGGACATTTGTGAACCGGAGAGGAGGGAAAGCAGCTGCGGCAGACACATCTGCACCAGATCCAGAGTGCATTTGACATGGATTGAGAGTGGATCCAAAGTGGATTCATGTTGGATTTGACACTTTCAGAGCAGATACGTTATAGGAAACATGTTAGATACATATCTGGTATGTGTGGGATTTATATGTGTTCGTATCGGATATTCATACAAATTTGTACAAATACATTCATATCAAATAGAATCCTACAGATTCGAAGGGGATCTATTCTAAGTAATACGGATAATACGAAGTAATACAGAAAATGCCATTTGTGCACTTCCCTACTTCAGAGTCAAGAGAGCCCATCAGCAAAGCAACTAACTGGTCAAGTGGTTGGGGAGCCAGACTCTTATCTGGGAATACTGGGTTCGATTCCGCCCTCCCCCACGAAGCCATCTGGGTGACCTTGAGCTAGTCACAGCTCTCTTCTGAGCTCTCACAGCCCCATCCACCTCACAGGGTGTGTTTTGTGAGGAGAAGAACAGAAAGCTTTGTCAGCCACTTTGAGTCCCCTTAAATAGGTAGGAAAAGCAGGGTAGAAAAGCCAACTCTTCGTCCTACATGAAGCCAGTTGGGTGACCCTTGGGCTAGTCACAGTACTCTGCTGAGCTCTCATAGCCCCACCAACCTCACAAGGTGTTCTGTTGTGGCGAGAAGAACAGAAGCTTTATCAGCCACTTCGAGTCCCCGGAAATGGGTGAGAAAAGTGGGGTTGGAAAGCCAACTCTCTTCTTCTTCTTCTTCTTCTTCTTCTCCCATTATCTAACCCAAATGTGGGTTATTTTATATTAGGTAACATGGGGAGAGACTGCTAGTCACTTTGTTGATGTGTTCTCTGATTCCGAAAGTGCATTTAATACAGATTAATTTCGCCTGCACACAGGCCACAGAAGGCAACTGCTGAAGACCCAAATATGTCAGAGACAGAATGCTCCTTTGAGGTCACTTGAGGGGTGGTCAACACCCTTGAAAGCCTCTGAAATGCACCAAGAACTAAGGGTGACTAGAGACAAATTATTTTCTCTATCCTATGGTGCTGGAGCCAGGGGAGCACTCCGTGGGGTTGATTGGGTAGGGAAGTTAGACCAGATGGGGGAAGGTGTTTCTTCACCCAGAGGGCCACTGGTTTGTGGAGTTTGCTGGCGCATTCAATTCAAAATGAATGTTTGAAAATCCTTATTTGTATGAATAGAAGATGTGCACAAATACTTTTTAAAACTTCTATTCGAATCGAACTGAATACCCGGAAATCCAGTTCATATCTTTTGAATGCAAGATCCATCTCTAATGGGGTTTACAGGCAGTTGAATGCAGTTTTTGGGAAGACATGAAAAATTAGGTCTTCAAACCGTTCCTGCTTGCAAATTCCGGATCAAAGGACGACGCTTCCACACAGGGACAGAAGAGGGAATGCGTGTGGGCGGGACTGGAAGTCACCATGATGAGTGAGGCAGTAGCACCATATTCCGGCTATGGAGTCCCTCCCATACATGCTTTGCTTTGGGCATGTGCCAAGCAGGCTTCGCAGCTGGGAAGTCACAGGATCTCAGGCACAATGCTGGTTGTGCCCATGCAGAAACGAGCGGTGACTGACGGCTGAGTGCTCCAATCATGCGGCACCTTGGGCAGCAGGGCCACAGAGCGGCCTGATCCTTTTGGATATTGGTGCTCCAGCGTCCGCACAGCAAACACACGATGCGTTCCTTGCTATCTGTGCTTCCCACACGAGTTTGGATGTATTAGGCCTCATTTGGTTCCATCCCTATTTCAGATGGATCTTCCCAGGGACGGATTTCAGAAATCCGGATTTCCTTAATCCGGATTTCAAGCAGTAAGTGCGGAAACGTGCTTGCATTTCTGTCAATAATAATAACAATTTTAATTTTAAATAAAAGTGTTCTGTTGTGTTTTGTGATCTCTTTATATTGTTGATAACAGGCTCGTCTTAACGTTCATTTATGTAAATGAAATGGAGCAGAACAGATTTACTTCCCTGACTCATTTTAACTATGGAGTTGTCTTATGACGGATGGTTTAATAATGGATCGGGAACGGATCTTGCTTATTCAAGATAGTTTCTCTATTGGATGTCAGTTAATAGGACTGCAAATGGAAATAAAGTATTTCTGTGCCCTTCTGTACTTCATATATTACGCTTTGCAGCGCCTGAAAGATGAGTGTAATTTGCATTTTTTTCAATCTTAATTAGCGTTCAAAATATCACTTGCATTAATTTTGGGCTGGGACAGGCTTTTCTAGTATAACTCCTTTCACTGTTTTAAATTATTGTTCCTCTGAGCTTGAGCATCCATCCTGGGTTCTTTTTCCTTTCCTAGTTATGGTTTTTTTTCTCTCCAACGTCAAGGCTACATCCTCACCTATTTTTCTTTAGAAAAGCTCTACAGCAGCTTGGAAGCAGTAACATGTGGATGAGAGTGTTCCCACTCCACTTTCAAGCCTCACTGTAGGCCAGGAAATGCCCTTCCAAAATTCTTTCTTTGGCCTACTCTCTGGATTAGGAGGAGGAGGAGTGTTGGTTTTTATATCCTACTTTTCTCACCCTATGAGAGGGCTCAAAGCTGCTGACAAACCTGTTCTTCTCCTCACAATAGAACACCCTGGGAGGAAGGTGGGGTTGTGATAGCTCAGAAGAGAGCTGTGACTAGCCCAAGGTCACCCAGCTGGCTTCATTGGGGAGGGCGGAATCAAACCCAGATAAGAGTCCAGCTCCCTAAACATTACACCACTTTCTACTCCACTTTTCTCACCCATTTAAGGGGACTCAAAGCAGCTGACAAACCTTCTGTTCTTTTCCCCACAACAGACACCCTGTGAGGTGGGTGGGGCTCCCCAAGGTGGAGATGCTCTTCCCCAGAAGTTCCTTAATCATGCACTACGGGCCAAAGTGCAAATTGACCTATGGTGTTAAGTGGATAGTGTGCATTATGTTCTGGTATGCTACAGGGTGCCCTTTTCAGTGGTGTTCCAGGAAGTGCCACCAGAAATGAGTGCCCCACCACAAAACCAGCCAGGCTGGAAATTCTGAAGGCTGTGGCAAGGACTGGAGGTTCACTCTGGCAACCTGTCCCATTGCTTGTCCTGAGATAAGGCACCCCACCACCCGTTCCAGAAAGGCCATTTGATCCTGTTATTTATGACATTACACATGACATTTTGCTCCTCGTGGGCCTCAGATTTGTAAATCGCACAAATAACAGTTATCACAGCAAGACACCAGGGGGTGAAATTGTCCTCCGTGCGAGATTTCCCTTTGCGGTTTATAAAATCTGTGGAGCCAATAATAACCAAGCTGAGCTAATCTAGCTGGCTAGCACTTCCATGGCCTTATCTGTAACTTAAATGAAATTAAAGCAGTTGGATTTGAAGCACATTTATTTCACATTAGGATCAAAATTCAGCTAATATTGCGGTGGCCCTGTTCCCTCAACAGGCCAAGGGTTCTGCAAAATGGCGTCAGATTTGTGTGAAAATCTCTGAACATTTGAAGAGGAGGAGGAGGAGGGTGACAATTTAGGGAGGAAAAAAAAACAGAAAATGATTACAGTAGATCTACAGAAGCTTTGTCAGGCACTTTGAATCCCCTTAAATGGGTGTGAAAAGTGAGGTAGAAAAGCCAATTCTCCTCCTCTTCCTTCTTTGTACTTGCAGTGGGCAAAATTGCCACCAAACCTGCAGTTAAAAACAACAACAACCTTCGAGCCACGCCTGCAACATTTGGAACCAGTTTGGTCCAGTGGTTAAGGAGCCGGACTCTTATCTGGGAATATCGGATTTGATTCCGCCCTCCTCCACAAAGCCAGCTGGGTGACCTTGGGCTCGTCACAGCTCTCTTCTGAGCTCTCACAGCCCCAACCACCTCACAGGGTGTATCAGAACAGAAGGTTAGTCAGCAGCTTTGAGTCACCGTAAATGAGTGAGAAAAGCCAACTTTTCTTCTTCTTCTTCTTCTTCTTCTTCTTCTTCTTCTTCTTCTTCTTCTTCTTCTTCTTCTTCTTCTTCTTCTTCTTCTTCTTCTTCTTCTTCTTCTTCTCTTCCATCTTGTTCCTTGCTCTCTTCCGTTCATTTTGCTCTTCCAATCTGAACTCCCTAATTTTTTTTTTAAAAAGATGCTCTGTTCAAGCCAGAGACATTGCCTGTCACTTACAGCTCTTGGGTCTATTTCTACATAAAGGTGCGAGGGTTTTCTTCTTTCTTTTCTTTTCTTTTCTTTTCTTCTTGAGTTTTGTGTTAGACAGATGACTGTATCTGGAACGCTTTACAAATGGTCCCTGTTAGCCGCACTGATGGGAGGAGATTCACAATCTCTTCACATTTCAGTTCAAGACGTTCAATTTCTTTCTCCGCTCTGCTTGACAACTCCATCATTTTCAGGGAAGGAGGGAGCTGGTGTGGAGAACGCCGTGCACAGTAGTTATTTATTTAAAATATTTATATCCTGCTTCCCATTTAAACATAAACTCAAAGCAGTTTACGTAACAGAGAGAATAAAATAGCAAAAGTCGTAATAGTTATGTAAAAACATGGTCAAAACAAACAAACAAACAAACAAATTTACTCTGGTAAGGCCAGGGTAAAAAAGGAGGAGGAGGAGGAGGAGAAGAAGAAGAGGCTTTTCTACCCCACTTTTCTCACCCATCTAAGGGGCCTCAAAGTGGCTGACAAAGCTTTCTATTCTTCTCCCCACAACAGAACACCCTATGAGGTAGGTGGGGCTGTGAGAGCTCATAAGAGAGCTGTGACTAGCCCAAGGTCATTCACCTGGCTTCATGGAGGAGGAAGAAGAAGAGAAGAAGAGTTGGCTTTTCTACCCTACTTTTCTCACCCATTTAAGGGGGACTCAAAGCGGCTGACAAAGCTTCTATTCTTCTCCCCACAACAGAACACCCTGTGAGGTAGGTGGGGCTGTAAGAGCTCATAAGAGAGCTGTGACTAGCCCAACATCACCCAGCTGGCTTCATGGGGGAGGACTGAATCAAACCCGGTATTCCCACATAAGAGTCTGGCTCCCTAACCACTAGACCACACTGGCTCACAATTGTTCCTAACATCCTGGGGCAATTTTGCACTTCCCTTCCCATTTGCTGGATGGGAAAGGAGCACAATGAGGCAACATTGAGTAGCACTCTCACTTGGAGCACTAGTCAACATTAGCTGCCCCTACTCCCACCCCTGCGATCGAATATACAGAAACATTCCATTCATATTCAAATGATAGTCTTCGAATGCACCAAATTCAATTCTAATGTCCACATCTGGACGAATTCACATGAATTTCAAATGTGACAAATATTTGTGTGCATCCTGACAGTATATAAATAAATGAATATTATTTGGTTCAGATACAGCTTTTGCTGTTGTGCTGGAAGCCCTGAACAATAAACATGCTGCATATTTCTTAGATATTTGGCATTTATGTTTTGTATTGACATTTCTACCCCAATGTGTTCCCGTAAAGAGCTCCAAGCAGCGCATGATGAACTCCCATCTGCCTTTCCACTGACCCAAGAAAAATGCTAGGGCTGCTGTGATACAAACATACACAGGTCAAAAATATGTACATACAGAGAGAGAGAGAGAATATAAAGAAGGTAGTCATAGAAATGCAGGTTTTGCAGGATCATCAGGGCTTTTATACAACTTTAATTTGTGGTAAGACATTGCATCATATTTTGGTGCTCCTCAAATTGCTTTGAAAATGGAAGAGGAAGAGGAAGAAGAAGAGTTGGCTTTTCTACCCTGCTTTTCTCACCCATTTAAAGGGCTGACAAACCTTCTGTTCTTCTCCCTGCAACAGAACACCCTTTGAGGTAGGTGGGGCTGTGAGAGCTCAGAAGAGTACTGTGACTAGCCCAAGGTCACCCAGCTGGCTTCATGGAGGAAGAAGAAGAGTTGGCTTTTCTACCCAACTCCATATTCCCAGATAAGAGTCCGGCTCCCTAACCACTAGACCAAACTGGCTCACTAGTATTTTGGATGTGCACAATTGTTTTTTTTTATTTGATTTGTATCAAATCTAATGCAAGAAAAATTGTATTTGTTCTAATAACTCCTCTTCAAATATGGTAGGATTTGTGTTCAATATGAATGTTCAATCCCATACGAATGCATATGAATAGCATATGAATCCCATATGAAGTTTCATATGAATGTATTGAAATATCCAAATCAAATTTGAATGTCTGAATTTGACCAAATTTGTACAAATTTTAAATGTTATGAATATTCATGCACATCCCTAGAAGGTATCTTAGGCTGTGGCAGTTTAGTCCAGGTTCAGTCCACTTTTGACATGAGAAAATACCTCAGCAAAGTGAGAAGTGTCAAACAGTTTGGAATGTTGTTATCAGGAACTGAAGAGTCACAATGAGTCAGCAACTCATGACTCAGAGTCTTGTGATTC
Organism: Aspidoscelis tigris stejnegeri; assembly: GCA_023333525.1. Lineage (NCBI taxonomy): Eukaryota > Metazoa > Chordata > Lepidosauria > Squamata > Teiidae > Aspidoscelis > Aspidoscelis tigris. The sequence continues at coordinate 9,556,721 of JALMGA010000017.1, read as the reverse complement.
AGTCTCATGCTGTAGCAGTAATTAGATGACATTATGATGACTTGCAGTTTGTGGGCTATAAAAGTAGCTCTGTGTTGAGCAAGTTTTTTGTCTTTAGTTTTTTGCTGTTTGAAGAGATGTTTGTATCAGAGACGATTCTGAAATAAAGTTGCTGACCCTTCCACTGAGGAAAGAAATATTTTGATTCTGGATTTATTTGGCTGAATGACTGTCTAACTATTCTTTGAGACTGACAAGAGATCTGACTCCAGTCCAAATCCACTACACTACCTGAAAAGAAGTTGTTTTCTTGTTAAAAAATCAGGAAATTCACCTTTGGGATCGGTAATGTGGAAAGAAAATTACTGATCACTTTACTGATGTATTCTCTCACTCTGAAGGTGGACTGAAGCTGGATTAAATCTTAGATGTGAACACAGCCTTAGAGATTTTCTAAAAGAGGGCAGCATCTCCCCAACCTCAGGAGGAAGACCGCTTGGGCGGGGTGGGGGCTCCATTTCTTATCCTGAAAAACCATAATGGAAATTTAGAAGAAATGGCATTTTTCTCTCCTCTTTTCTCTCTTCCTCACTTTTAGTAAAATTAGCAAAATAGTTGGGAGAATGCTGCTCTGACTGCATTCTTTGTAAGGCAAATTGGGTGAAAGGCTACCCAGGGGATGACAATGCGTTGCAGATTTGCAGGGGAGTGAATTATATTACGTTACTCTACATTATGTTATGTTATATTACCTTACGTTCTACTGCATTACATTTTGTTACATTATAGCACGTTGCTTTACATTAGATTTGCCCCCTTTCCCTTTCCTCCTTGAAAGCAATTAATGTCTTTAGAGCTAGAAATATCTTTCTGGAGGTTCCGTTGAATCCATTCTGTGTGCAGCAGCTCACACCAGAGGTGTGCCCAAATGGAAATTGCGTGTTCAGTTACCATCAAATGGAACACCCATTTGTTCGGCTCAATAGAGAATCAGTTACTCAAACAAATCTGTGAGCCAGTTTGGTCTTACAGTTCGAGTGCTGGATTCTTATTTGGAAGTCTCCCAGTTCAACTGCACACCCCTACATGGAGCCAGCTGGGTGACCCTGGGCTAGTCACAGCTTTCTTTCTGGGCTCTCACAGCCCCACCTACCCCACAGAGTGTTCTGCTGTGGGGAGAAGAACAGAAGGTTTGTCAGCAGCTTTGAGTGCCCTTTAATGGATAAGAAAAGCAAGGTATAAAAGAAGAAGAAGAGTTGGCTTTTCTACCCTGCTTTTCTCATCCATTTAAGGGGACTCAAAGCTGCTGACAAAGCTTTCTGTTCTTCTCCCCCACCAGACACCCAGTAAGGTAGGTGGAACTGTGAGAGCTCAGAAGAGAGCTGTGACTAGCCCAAGGTCACCCAGCTGGCTTCATGGAGGAGGGGGGGGATCAAACCCAATATTCCCAGATAAAGAGTCTGGCTCTCTAACCACTAGATCAAACTGGCTAGTGCATTTCTAACAAGGAAAATATTAGGAGGTTTCAGTGCTAACTTACCTGGTCATCTTCTTGTTTGGTTACAGCTGGGTTAATATATTTGCATCTATTTTTAATGGTAAAGGAAGAGCAATTTCTCTTTTTTTTAAAAAAAACAAAAACAAACTGCTGAAATTTGCTAAGTCTTACAAAGTTACCACAAGAAAAAACTGATGCACAAACTTTTATAAATGTGTTCCAGAGTGAAATGAAACCAAAGGTAAAGTATGGTGCAAAAATTCTTGAAATAATATATTGTCTATATTAAAATGATGATGGTCCCTCTCTTATTTTTTGTTTGGGTGTTCTATTATTTCCCTCCCTAGTACAATCTGTGATTCATCATGTGCAAGCTACTCAATGCTGATTTGTTCATTGGGAAATTTAAGCTTTTGCAAACAGTCAGCAGCTGGAAAAAAGAGCATTTCTGCACACTCTTGCAGTTCTAAAGTAACTGCCCCAGCATTGGTTTCTATGATAAAGAGGAGCTGGTTGGTTCATAGATTTTAGAGATGCATCTAGGCACATTACCTGCTCATGGTCACAGAAAGATGATATTTGAGGGCGTCTACACACTTACCATTTGAAATCTGGTTTAAGGAAATCCAAGGTTACCCAGCTGGCTTTGTGGAGGAGAGTGGAATCGAACCCAGTATTCCCAGATAAGAGTCCGGCTCCTTAACCACTAGACCAAACTGGCTCACAAAAGAGGCATGAGGTGTTTTTCCACTGTCAGAAAGTACCCATTTTTGCACTCATTAAGGACCCATTTGGGTGTGAACCGGATGAACCCACTTCCACCACAGCACTCATTTGGGACCCGATTGTTTCGACTGCCGCTGGGGAAATCTGGATCAAATGGGTACTTTCTGGCCTTTAATCCGGATTTTCTGTAGACCCCATTAATGCAGTCTACAATGGGGTCTTCAGGAAGAAAATCCGGATTAAAGGCAGCCTGTTTCCACACTTGTGTGGCAATGGGGTCAAGAGGAGGCTAGGGGGAGGGGCACCCATGGGGGGGGGAGCCCCAAAACCTAAGCTTCGAAGTCATTTTGAAGTCACTTCGAAGTCTGTGCAAAATAGCTCTGGAGCGTCTTTGAAGTCTGTTCTGATCTTCAGAGTGAACTCCGAAGTGACTCCGAAGTGACTCCGAAGCGATCAGCACAGACTTCAATGGAGCTGTTTTGCACAGACTTCGAAGTGACTTTGAAGTGACTTTGAAATGACTTCGGAGATTGCACCCCCTGTCCTCCCCAAACACCTGGGGTGACAAGCAGACCCCTCATGGGTAGATCCGGATTTCCAAATGGGTGCTCCGGTGTTTCCACGGCAGGGAGGCTAGCACCCATTGCTATTGGGTACTAGACCACCCATGGAAACACATTGGGTACTTCCCTTAATCTGGATCTACTAGATCTGGATTAAGGAATGTGCCCATTCCTTAGATCTGGATCTTCTTAGATCCAGATTAAAGGAGCATGGTGGAAAAACACCCATGGGTTTCTTCATCCTTCAGTCTAGAAAAATAAAGCAGCTTCAATCTGATTTGTGCTTGGATGGGAGACCACCAGGAAACCTTACAGCTGATGCTTAATTTGGGGGGTGGGAATAAGTCCACTTCAATATTCCTCCCAAGAAAACTATATGGCTGCAGCCATGTCCACATTGTCACACTAGAAGATGAGGCACAACTCCAGGAAAATTTTGCACTTACATTGTTCATCTTTGTAGAGCTGTGCTGGTTTAATCCTTTCAAGCTCTTTAACTGTACTATTCTTGATTGTAGCTGTAAACTCTCTTGGGAAAGGCGTCGTACAAAGAAACTTTAGAATGAAATGAAATTAGTTCACTTTAAAAACAATCTGTCAGATGGGTCCATATGGGAACTCATTGGAACATTGGTTTCTGGAACTCCAAGCCTGACTCCTATATTGTGCAACCATTGGCACATATTTCTGCATTTCTGAACCTGGAAAACAAAATCATTTAAAAAAAAATCCCAAAGGATTTTTCCTGTACAGCCTCACCTAACCGAAGAAGCTTGCAACCTCCTTGCCCTCCAACAGATCAAGATTGCCTTGGCTTGATTTTATGACACAGAACTCTCTGGGTTCACGGTCCCCTGTGCCAGAAATGTCTCAATATTTATGGCCTGATCCAGCAGAGTTTCTCTTATGTGCTAACATTCTTATGCTTTTATTGCAGTGAAAATTCTAGCCTTCATTTTGTGTGCTGAGAGGCCACCCAGCACCCATATTTTATCTGATACGGTGCAGGTTTCCAAAGGGACCGGTGCGTGTATTTTTATCCCAGTTTGGAAATGGAAGCTCCAAAGCCTAAGAGGGAATCGTAGGTCATGCCATAATCACTCGTTCAGCAAGTAGCGAAATAAACCATCCTAGACTCATAAATGGATAAATTATTTACTAACCATCTTAATCTTTACTGCTTGTTTGATTTTATTCTAAGTGACATAGATAGATAGATAGATAGATAGATAGATAGATAGATAGATAGATAGATAGATAGATAGATAGATAGATAGATAGATAGATAGATAGATAGATAGATAGATAGATAGATAGATAGATAGATAGATAGAAAGGTCCCTGTTACCCTAGCAGTAGCAATGGAAAGAATGAAAACACATGGAACAAATGAGAAACAAATGTGTCTTCCCTGTTCTTTTCATTCCTTCAGCTGCTTGTATTCTTATTCCAGCACTTAAATAGGATTCATTTTTCCCACCTTCTTTTTTTTTTAAAAAAATAATAATCTCTGAACATAGCTTGATCCTAATTAGAGTATGGTTTCACTGCCCCTGTGCTGTTTCCCTCTTATTTTTCCCTCCTGACTTTTACTTAGAAATGTCCCTGATTCTGCAAAAGAATGTTATTAATGCAGGATTAGAGATCACTTTTAAGCCAAGCAGCTTAATCATGTGCATGAAGGATTAATATGATGTGTCCTTAAGCTGAGCATCATCAACAAGCTAATGTGCCTTCCAAGGACTTTTTAGAAAACCAAAACCCTGTTATACGACACCCTATTGTTGAATAAGTTGATGCATCTATAGCAGCATTGGAGGAGGAGGAGGAGAAGAGTTGGCTTTCCTACCCCACTTTTCTCACCCATTTCAGGGGACTCAAAGCAGCTGACAAACCTTCTGTTCTTCTCCCCACAACAGACACCCTGTGAGGTTGGTGGGGCTGTGAGAACTCAGAAGAGAGCTGTGACTACCCCAAGGTCACCCAGTTGGCTTCGTGGAGGAGTCCGGCTCCTTAACCACTAGACCAAACTGGCTTTTCACTCCCATTAAGGCCATGTATGCACTTCAGGTGGTGATGCCTTTGTTTTGGCAGATGGGAGAGTTAGCTTGAATGAAGTACGTAAAACCATGCGCAGTGTAGAAAAGGTGGATAGAGGGCTTTTTCGGAGCTGCCACACAAGCACATGCCCCCCCCCGCCCCGGCACAGCTGTGCCTGTGCAGATTGTCAGCATCACCACAGAGAAAGTGCTGATGCACACACACTCAAGATGGTGACGCTGTGCGGAGGAGCAGCCCAGTGATCAAACACAGGTAAGTGCTCAATCACGCATGTGCTGGGATGTCATTGACTAATGCTCACAAATAGGAGTGCTCGTCAACACTGGCTCATCGCTTACCTTTCCTTTCTATGGGATGGGAAGAGAACTGCAAAATCAACCCATACTGGAAAAGATGTCACCCCCCACCCCCCCCCATCACCATCAGCCTTTGGAAGTTCTACATCAGCTTTGAGGGCTGGGCACAGTTTCTGAAGCTGGCATTGCAACCTGGGACAGGAAGGGCTGTTCAAGTGTGGACACTTGATGTGCATGAATTTCCGTAACATTTTAAATTCGTACAAATGAGGCCCTCCTGGTTGTCCCGCCACCTTCAGTAGTGAGATTGGGGGGCACCCGGGAGAGAGCCTTCTCTGTGATGGCCCCGAGACTGTGGAATGGCCTCCCCCTCGAGGTGCGCCATGCCCCCTCCTTGTATTTATTCAGGAGGGCCGTAAAGACATACCTGTTTGCCTTGGCCTTTGGCTAAGGATTTGTTCTCCCTCCCCAGTTATAATGACATCATTATTAATGCACTACCGAGTGCACGGTTTTAAATTTGTTGAATTTTAAGGTGTTTTTAAATGTGCATCTTATTTTATCTGTATTTCATTTTAATCTGTATCTGTTCTTAATTTGTATCTTGTTTTAATCTATTTTTACCTATTTTTACCCGCCCAGAGACCTTCGGGTATGGGGCGGGATAGAAATGTAAATAAATAAATAAATTTGGACATTCAAATTCGAATTGAATGGTGACACATTCAAAGACTGACATTCGAGTTTGAATCGTAATGTTTCAATACCATTGTACAAAGCTTCATTACAGATTTGAGTTGGATTCGTGCAGGATTCACACGCAGTTCGTATGGGACTCGTATCCAATTTGCATCTAACATTCGTATGGAAGATTTGCATTGAATTCAAATACTACCACATTCAAAGGGATTGATTTGAAGAAATACGAATTTCTTGCATTCAATCGAGAACACTGAATAACAAAACAAAACAAAACAAAACAAACATTCATGCATATCCCTAATTCCCCTGTCCTGCCTGAATAGCAACCTGGGATGGGTTGTGTTTCCTGGGATGGGGAACCCAGCCCTTTTCCAGGGTAGCTGAAGCATGTGCAAAACCAGGCTTTTCCTCTTCTGAATTATTCTCTGGCTGAATATTCATGGAACAGCCACAACGTGAGCAATGTCAAAGAGTGTCAGAAAGAGGCTGCCGGAGAATTTTAGCTTATAGATGCTGTCAAAAAAAGATGGGGAAGTTCAAACAGAGGCTTTGTGCCATTTCTCCGAGGCTGAATGAGCTCTGATGCACATTTGGCTGAACGCGTTTCCTTTGAAGCCGCCTGGAACAATTTGTGGTACCCTGCAGAATTTTGCAGAACAGAGAGAGATTTCTGTGTAGCTATAATTTTGCAGATCCAGTGGTACTCAACTTGTCTGTCTCCCACTCTGTTTTTTACTAACAGGTTTTTTGAGTTTCAATTCTACTTTTTTTAATCTCTCTCTTTTTTTAAAATTAGCAGTAAAAGAAAATCAGTATTTGTACAGAAATCTATGTGTGCCCACAAGGAATGTGCACGAATGTCTTTTTTGGGTTCCACTTGCATGGAATCGAAGGCAAGGAAATTCATGTTCATTTGAATAGATCCCCTTCGAATGCATGTGAATCTCATCCAGATCTCATATGAATTTCATATAAATGTATCGAAACATTCAGTTCAAATTTGGATGCCAGTCTTTGAATGTGCCAACATTCGGTTCGAATTTGGCCAAACTTGTATGAATTCCAGATGTTATGAATATTTGTGCACGTCTTTGGCGCCCACAGTAAGGGTTGACAAGGGGAGATGATTCCCACCTGAAACCCTAGAAAGGTTCCTTTCATTGGCAAAGCAGGAAACAACACTTGGAACTCCTCTTTCTATGGAATTGACAACAGAATTGCCTTGTTGCATGGTGCCAATCCAATGCCAACTCAACAGATAGGTCTCTGCCAGTTTTCTAGTCTGTAGACAGCATTTTGATGGCTTTTTCAGCTGCTGTGAATGATGCTCCTCCTCAAATATTGTTTCCCTTGTAAATTTTGTAGGGGTAGGTGAACCTCTACCCTCTTCAGCATCACAGCAACCATGCATCCCAACCTGGACCGGCTTGAGATGCCCAACTGGCTTGTGAGCCAGTTTGGTCTAGTGGTTAAGGAACCAGACTCTTACCTGGGAAGGCTGGGTTCAATTCCCCTCTCCTCCATGAAGCTATCTGGGTGGCCTTGAGCTAGTCAAAGGTCTGTGAGAGCTAGTCTGAGCTCTCACAGGGCCACCTACCTCATAGGGCGCTCTGTTGTGGGGAGAAGAATGGAAAGTTTGGGTGTGACCAGGATGCTTGACTAGATGGGCTGTAGCCTGATCCAGCAGGGTACCACCTAATTCATCGAGGAAGGGTGTGTCCATGGCTACTAGAATGGATGCTGCCTCCAGGTTGGAGAGACAGGCAAGATGCCTCTCATGGCCATTTGAAGGGGTTCAAGATCAGGCAATGGTTTTGCCCTTGTCTTCCGCTTGAGATGCCCATTTATTTATTTATTTATTTATTTATTTATTTATTTATTTATTTATTTATTTATTTATTTATTTATTTATTTATTTATTTATTTATATCCCGCCCCATACCCGAAAAGTGCATTCATGCACCCCCCCTTGTGTTTTGTCTCAAGCTGTTTCTTTGCTTTAAAGAAAAAAGAGCCAAAAAACAAAAAGGAATGTATCAGCAGAACATAGATTAAGGGTAATTTTTAATTTATGAACTGTGATGCTAATATCCCAAATATCAATTGCATTAACAAAAAGACAGTTAGTCTCAAATTAGAGAATTGTTGCTGAGTGCAGGGGGAATATTATCCATCGCCGTCAGCAGAATTTTGGTCGTGTCCTAGGCACTCTGGAACCTTGCGCAAGGCACATGCATTATCTCTGCAGTTATAATGAGAATAATTAAAGGCTCAGAGTTTGATCTGAAATAAGCTTCCAAACCCTTTGCTGCAGGAAACTGACAACCAAGACGTCGCCGTCTTTCCAATTAAGTTACTAATTTGGATGACATGTTCTATTTGTGTTTCCGTGGCATCCAATGGAATCGGCCCTTCTGTTATTTATAACTGGGCAAATTAAAAGATCTTCTGATCCTAGCTGGCAGTTATGAGAAAGAAGCATTGAAGCATTAGGCTCAGAATATGACTGTAACCAAGAGGAAAAATGCTAATGGCTTTTGAGCACTTGGATACGTTCAGAAGCTATGTAAAGGCATGATCAATTTAGGAGCCTAACTTTACAGGCTACTAACAACGTATCTGAGAAATAGATGCGCAACCCAATTTGTTCTGCATGAAAACAGCAGCGTGAGGAACTTTTTTGGTAATGATGACCTCAAGATTTGGGTCATATGAAACTGGTGGACTCAGGACACTAAAAAGGTAGAGGAGAGTTTGGCTAGAGATGTGCATGAATATTTGTAACATTTGAAATTAACGTGGATTTAGCCGAATTCCGACATTGAAATTTGAAAAGAATTTTATCACATTCCAAGACTGACATTCAAATTTCAATTGAATGCATTGATACATTCATATGAATCTTTGTATGGGATTTGTATGCTATTTGTATGCACTTGTATGCAAATGCTGCACCCCTCCCCTTAGTAGGACAGAAGCCAGATCTGAACAGAAAAAAAAAATAATTTTTAAAAACCAAAGCCTCTATGAGGTTTGGCGGTAGTTGAGCAGTTGAGCGTTTCTGCGCACCTCTGCGCCACCCGGGAACCATGAGAACACCTGGCAAGCTTAAAATGGAGAAGAATCAAGCCATTTTCATGCCCACCTTGGTGATCAGGAAACGAGGGTGGAATATTTCCCGTGTAAAAGGGAGAAAAATCAGAACATTATCATGCCTACCTTGGTGATCAGGAAACGAGGGTGGAATATTTCCCGTGTAAAAGGGAGAAAAATCAAGCCATTATCATGCCTGCCTTAGGGATCGAGAAATGGGGGTAGAATATTTTCATTGTAAAAGGGAGAAAAATCAAACCATTATCGTGCCCGCCTTGGCGATCGGGAAATGGGGGGTGGAATACTTGTATAAAAGAGTCTCGTGGGACAGCGAAGGACATTCGACCGCCTCATCATTTTGGCTTTAACACCATTTACTCCCCCAAAATCTCAGCAGTTGAAGTCTCCAGTGCACAGGGCGGGAAGAGCAAGCACAGGACATGAAAAGGCATCTCCGACTGACCCAAGCGCCAATCTCCTCCCCAAATAGCCCAGGACCATTCCCATGTGCAGGCTTGGCTGGCAAAGCAATGCATGCCAAACCCGCAAACCTGTTTTTTTCCCAGAACCAAATTTGGTCCTGGTTTGGACCAGGTTTGGCAATTTGGTCCGTGGAAATCGGACCAAATCTAAAATGCAGGGGGACACCGCTTGCCGAACCCAATTTCAATTCGGAACCCAAAACATACACGGGGACATTCCCTTTGAGAACTTTCCGCTAAGCAATAAATTCTCCTTAAAGCAGCTTGCTAAATCTGTTTTCAGAGGCACAAGGTTTTCGTGTGGACGAAAAGGCCCGAGGCCTCCAACAGATGCTCTGCTCTTCTGCAAAGTCACCCCCTTTGGCCATTGAACCTTCAGAGCCATCTGGGATACGATCAGAAGCTTCTGAACCAAATCTTATATAAGGGAAAAGCTGTAAATAATTTCATGTTTCTGGGAGCGGCGGTTTTCTATTTAAAGACCAACATCTATAGGGAAAAAAAGAAAACATGTTCTTATAAAAAAAGGTTCCATCTAGGAGCCTGTAACAATGGCTGTTAATGCAGAAGATGATTGGATGAATCACAAACATCTCGCAATTATAAGCTGCTGAAATCATAATCCCTCGAGGGGGAAAAATAATCACGTTAAATCTTTTCTGGAGAAGGACTACTGTGGTTGAAAACAGCCATGCGGTGGATTTGGAGCAGAGAAAGAAGAGCATGAAATAATAAGCTACCCCCGCCTTGGATTGCCATAAAAGCAAAATGCATGCCACCCAAACCAATGATTTGATTGTGATTTATGCCTCTTCCATCGCGCGAGTCATTCCGTTTATATTGAATTATGGGCAGGTGATAAATAGCTGCCGCGTGGCAATAAATCCCTAGAGCAGAGCTGACCTGTGGTGCATTTCTTGTTATTAATCAGTCAGTGCCAATGTTCATGTGGGCAAAACACAGCTGCCCACATACAAGAAGTGAGAAGAAGAGAAGAAGAGCTGGGTTTTCTACCCCCCTTTTCTCACCCATTTAAGGGGACTCAAAATAGCTGACAAACCTTCTGTTCTTCTCCCCACAACAGAACACCCTGTGAGGTGGGTGGGGCTGTGAGAGCTCAGAAGAGAGCCCAGATGAGTTGGCTTTTCTGCCCCGCTTTTCTCACCCATTTCATGGGACTCAAGGTGGCTGACAAAGCTTCTATTCTTCTCCCCACAACAGACCTTCTGTGAGTCGAGTGGGGTTGTGAGAGCTCAGAAGAGAGCTGTGACTAGTCCAAGGTCATCGAGTTGGCTTCATGGGGAAGGGTGGAATTGAACCCAGTAATCCCAGGTAAGAGTCCGGCTCCCTAACCACTAGACCAAACTGGCTCACAGAGAGAGAGAGAGAGAGAGAAGGTAGGATAATGTCAACTTGTCAGTAAACTAATTTTCATTTTAAAATCTGCTCTTCATCCCAAAAACGAATCCCCGGGGGACAAGAAAGGAAGGAAAGGCAGGAGAATGGCAGCCTTTCAGAAGATCTACTCCAAGAAAAAAATATCCATATTTATCACGTATTTCTTTCTCGTTCTCCTAGGCTCATTTTCCTGCCTTTCATTTTATAAATAGCAGAGCGTACAAGTCTTGGTGCGATTTTGGATGAGTCTTCTTTTGTTAATAATGCAAAGATTGATGGGCTGGGGGTTGCATTCTGATGTATGCAGCGTCATGTTGCCTTCTCCTCCCTTTGAGCTGTCAGGCTCATGATCTTAGGATCTCGCCCAGTTCTCTCAGGCAACCTGTGCCCGGAATGGTCTTTCCCCATGCTGCCGAGGGGATGGTTTCCATAGCATCACAGCCAACCTTCTTTCCTGTAAACATGACACACGCACAAAAATCGCTCACCTTCCCGGGTGCCTCGTCATGTTCTGAGTGATAGTTTCCCCTGCAGTCTGTCAAAATGATCCTACTTCAAGACGCTGCGAAAAGGAGAGACAGCCACCTTCCAAACAATTAACAGGGTGGTTTTGGATATCCTCAAAAGGATTCTGGGGAGGGGAAAGGGGCTGCCTGAATTTTTCTTGTTGTGGTGATGGTGGTGGGGAAGTTCTTTTTCTCTTTTCTACCAAATGAAATTGAGAAGAAGAAGAAAAGCTTGTGCCCCATCTAGGTATGAAGATGGCCTAGTCACAGCTCTCCTCTGAGCTCTCACAGTCCCACCTACCTCACAGGGTGTTTGTTGTGGGGAGAAGAACAGAATGTTGGTCAGCTGCTTTGAGTCCCTTTAAATGGTTGAGAAAAGCTGGGTAGAAAAGCTAACTCTCCTTCCTTCCTTCCTTCCTTCCTTCCTTCCTTCCTTCCTTCCTTCCTTCCTTCCTTCCTTCCTTCCTTCCTTCCTCCCTCTGTCAGCCGCTTTGAATTCCCTTAAATGGTTGAGAATGTGGGGTAAAAAAGCCAACTCTTCTTCTTCTTCTTCTTCTTCTTCTTCTTCTTCTTCTTCTTCTTCTTCTTCTTCTTCTTCTTCTTCCCATCAAGTTTCTTTAATAGGACCCAACAGTAGAGACTTTGCATTAGGTTTTCTGGCACCAATGCTGCGATATCCCCTACAGGTCCCCATAATGGATCCAGATCCTTTAATATTAACATTTCACAATCCCCTGACATTTTGATGAAGTGAATGGTTTAGGCTGTTCATTAAAAAAAATAGAGATTAGCGTGATATTATATCAAGTTCCCCATCCTATTAGACTTTTCTGGGGGAAGTCCATTTGTCTCACATGGTTGGGTCATCATTTCTCTTTCTGTACCCTGGACTTTATTAATAAATATATTTTTAAAAATTAATGTTCTCTGGCTCAAAGCCTGGATGTTCTTAACTGAACCCCCTTTTCCAAGGCTGTTCTGTTCTCAAGGTACTCAGAGGAAAATGGAACAAATGTAAAATTAAATGCAATGAAAAATGCACTATATGCAATAGAAAAGGGAAGACCTGTGTTGTTGGCAGCTCTCATGGACTGGCATCACCATCACGACTGGCATCACCATAACCATCACGCAGCACTGGCAGACACCTTGGGGCAACTGTGTTTCCTTCCTTTGTGGGAGCAACTGCTGTCCAAGATGCCTGTTGTCCAGGGCACAACTTTCTACGAGGGATATTCACAAATGCTCACCTAGGCCCTGCTCTGGGATGGACTCCATGCAGATGTGCAGAAAGACTTCATCTGTGTGCTGATGGCAAGGCTGCAGGCAGATATAAAATCTCACCCATGGGCTGCTCCTTGATGTACCTAACACGAAATGCGTGACATTGAATAGGGACCTGGTGGCATGCAAAGTGAGTAGGCAGGGAGATGAGTATTCAGAAACACAGCTGGCAGTCTGACGTGAATGCCTATTAACCTGTGGGGAGAGACAGGAGTGAAAGCGAAGATAGCAAAAGTCAGGGGATTGACGTTATTAGAATTATCACATCTTCCATGAAAGGGAAGATTAGCTAAGTATTGGCAACACCTCCAACGTTCTGACGACTGCTGTGCTGTCTGGAGTGAGAGGGAATTCAGTAGGAATATTGGAAGTGTCTTGAGCTTAAAACGTTGCAGCTAGAAATGTGCCAAACAGCTGATTGGAACAATTCAAACGCGAACCAAAACCAAAGAGGTCCAGTTTAGCTGGGCCACGTCACCCCGTTTGATTCAGCCTTGTTTGAGTTTCCTATTGTTCCTTATTTCTGAGTAAGGACAGGCACAATGTATTTTTTTGCATTCCATTCTTACCAAATGGAAGAAAATTCATGTTTGTTCATATAGATCCCCTTTGAATGTGATAGGATTCAATTCAGTACGAATGTTCAATAGGGATTCAATAAGAATGCTCGATACGAATCATATACAAATCACATATGTATCCTGTGCAAATCTAAGTATTCCAAACAAGTCCCCTATGTATCCCATGCAAACCCCCTACGTATCCGCTCTTAAAGCATCAAATCTGCTTGGATCCACTTCAGATCCACTCTAGATCCATTGCAGATGTGACTGGGACAGCTGCTTTCCCACCTCCCCAGGTTCACGAATGGAACGAAGCTTCGTGTGAATGTTCCAGAGCATGTGATTTGATTTTAAATGTCAGTCTTTGAATATCCCAACATTGAATTCAAATTCAAATGTCCAGATTTGCATCAATTCAGATGAATTTTGAATGCTACAAATATTTGTGTACATCCCCATTTCTGAGCTCAGAACAGGTACATAGAAACATACAAACAAGCAGGTATATGAAATGCTTGACACAATTATTATGGGGTAAGCCTTCCAATTCCCAAACCCCAGTTCTGCTACAGACAGTAAGAGAAGCGGTAGCTAAACAATATCCATCCATCCATCCATCCATCCATCCATCCATCCATCCATCCATCCATCCATCCATCCATCCATAGTGAGCCACTTTGGTCTAGGGGATAAGGAGCTGGGCGCTTATCTGAGAATACTGGGTTTGATTCTACCCTCCCCCATGAAGCCAGCTGAGTGACCTTGGGCTAGTCACAGCTCTCTTCTGAGCTCTCACAGCCCCACCTACCTCACAGGGTGTATCTTGTGGGGAGAAGAACAGAAGCTTTGTCAGCAGCTTTGAGTCACCTTAAATGAGTGAGAAAAGCCAACTCTTCTATCTATCTATCTATCTATCTATCTATCTATCTATCTATCTATCTATCTATCTATCTATCTATCTATGGGCAAATTTGCACTTAGGATTTAAGAATGGGCTTGATCTGTCTGTCTATGTATCTGTCTATGTATCTAGTTTTTGGGCTGTTATGCCATGTTCCAGGTTACTTCTCAGAAGAAACCTAGAACACTGCATAATTGCCACAAAACTGATACAATTCTGATAGAATCCAGCCATCAAAGCTTACATTCGACTATCTAGTCATCTGTCTAATCTCTATTTGTCTATATCAGGGATGTGCAGGAATATTTGAGATATTCATTATTCGATCAAACCCAGATGAATTTGGACATTTGAATTCAAATCGAATGTCTAGACATTTGTGGGTTTTTTAGTATTCAAATGAATATGAATATTTTGAATTATTTGTATGAATAATTCAGACATTTGTATGTGTACGGATATGTGCACATCACATATGTATCCGTATGCATCTTGTCCCTATCTGAACACATCCGTACGGACACATCCGGGATAACAACAGGATGTGTATGCATGTCTATGAGATTCATGCAAATAGATACGAATGTTTGAGTTTTCAGACATTCATTTTTTCTATTCGTACCAATTTGGATATTAGAATAATCAAACGTCAAAAATTGCATTCGTGCACAGCCCTAGTCTATATCCTTGTGTTTGCTTAAATCAGTGTTTCCCAAAGTGTGGTACGCGTACCCCCAGGGGTACGGGAAGAGTTTGGTGGGGGTACGCGTTGCACCGGAGTTTGGTGGGGATCACGTGGGAATATCCACTGCACCGTGCTTAGCTGCGCCCACAGAACAAGGAAAGAAATAGGCGCGTATCGCAGTTTTTACACGGGAACTGGGGCCATCGTACATCGTATCACAACTCATTATGGCGGGAACTTCTGCGCATCCTTCGCACAGCTCGGGTTCGGCCATTTTTAAACTGCGGGAACATTAACAGTTGACGTTGAGCCGCGGAGCTGTTTAAACGCCGGAGAATTGCAGTGTTATCTAACGGTCTTGTGAGGCGTGACACGGCGTGAATATACCGCCCTCCGTTACAGAGACAACTTACTTCTTTAATAGTTAGTTCCGGGCGCCTGTTATCGTGCTTTAGTAAGTTCCACTGATTGTGATTATTTTTATAAAATACAATTTTTATCCCTAATGTTTTTAAGAGGGGTACTCAGCATTACGAAAATTATAGAAGGGGTACACATATGTCAAAAGTTTGGGAAACACTGGCTTAAATCATTTGTATACTGCTTCCTATCCATAGGTTAGAGCCGTTCACAACTATTAGCGATATTAATCTTATTACCATGGTTATCACACTGCTGTTTTAATTTTACTATTCCGGTAGACTTATTTTTTTTTTACTTTTCATCACCAAGTGGTTTTGAGTCTGAAGTCTGTATAAATGCATGATATAAATATTAATTCCAATCTGGGGCCTCAGGCACACTTGCTTAAATCTGACTCCGAACTCCTGTGATGTTGGCAAATAACACGCAGCCATTTACATTGCTAAACATTTAGGAAAAATGTAGCCTGCTGTTTACCTTGACAGGGGTGCTGCTTCCATGCACATGCTGTTTGGAGGGGTTTTTAAGTGTAAACAGCTCCTACCTTCACCCATTATTTCTGAATTACAAAATGGCAATCCACAAGCACCTGCTACCCCTAGCAAATATGCTCAGAGCAGGTGCCAAGACCTTCCTACATGTAGGAGCCAAAAGAACGTGCGTTCTAAGGAGTGGATGAGATGCCTTTGAGCTTTCTGCTCTTACCTGGGGAACTTCTGCTCCAATTGGTCTGAAACAAGTGATCTGCCCCATTATCTGCAGGGTAATGGCCGTTCCTGCAGTGAGCCAGTTTGGTCTAGTGGTTAGGGATCCGTGCCGGACTATTATCTGGGAATACTGGGTTTGATTTCTCACTCTTCCACACATCCTCCACCGTATGCATCCCATTTTGTCTAGAACTATCACCCCAAATGTGTACAGATACATATGAACGAATGTTTTGGAACATTTGAAATTTGTTTAAATGTTTAAATTCAAATGTGTAGACATTCTATTCGAGTTCGAATGTCCACATTCGATCGAATTCGATCGAATTTTGAATGTTTGGAACATCCGTGCAGATCCCTAGTAGCAATATCTTAATACCTGCCCAGCTGAGAATTCGGCGGTGATGTGACAGGACTACTAGGCAGTGTCTGTTATCCGATTTCCATTAGCCACACTCTTCTGGGAATATCTTCTGACGAAGTCCTGTTGTCTTGCAATTATTGCCTAATGGATTGTATTTAGAGAGGATGAAAATCTCGTATGCTAAGCATGTTCTCTGACCATTTCTCCCTAACTGTCATGCTGCCTGGTTTGCCTTATGCAGAAATGCAGTGGTAGCAGGAAGAAAAGAGGTAAGACTTCAGGATGTATGTATTGGATTGGGTCAGAGCTAGGCAGAAAGGGTAGGGGCGACCTGATGACTAAATTAATATCTTTCAGTATGCATTGGGGGATCGAAGTACAGAGAAAGCTTGACATCTGGTCAATTGCAGGACCACCTGCTGTTTGATGGAGTGGATTAACACTTCAAACGGCTTTGGTTCTCATCTGCATAGCACGAGAGACAAAGGAAGGCAGGACTGTCTGATGGGGGAAAGGGTCACAGCAGCCGATGCATTGATGTTCACAAGCGCACAAATGTAAACCTGAACCAAGGTGTGGCATCTGTTTTGTTTGTGCGGGGTTTTGCTGAACGAGAACATCTGCTCAATAAGCATCAATGCAGTGTAGGCAAGAGCGTTGGACTAAATGCTGAGAAACCAGGGTTCACATCTCCACTCAGACTTGACTATTGCGATGCACTCTACATGGGACTTCCCTTGAAGTCAGTTCAGAAGCTGCAGTTGGTGCAGAATGTAGCTACTAGATTGCTGGCCAGGACAGCTGGCCAGACGCACATCACACTGGTCCTAAAACAGTTGCACTGTTTACAGATTCACTACCAAGCCCAATTCATGCTGCTGCTAACTTTAACCTGTTTGGGCCCCAAATATCTAAGGAACACGTCCTACCATGTTGACCTGCCTTTGCCTTAAGATCCGGAGGAGAGAGCTTCCTGGCTGTACCACCACCTTCAGTAGTAAAGAGGGTGGGCATCTGGGAGAGGGCCTTCTCAGTGTTGGTCCCTAGGCTATGGAATAGTCTCCCCCTTGAGGTACATCAGGCTCCTTCACTGTAACGCTTAGTAGGTCAGTGAAGATGTACCTCTTTGCCCTGGCCTTTGGCTAAATGGAGATACATTTTCTCTTCCCACTAAGATAATATTATATATATAGGGTATAGGGCAGGATAAAAATACAAACAGTAAGCCAGCCAGCCAGCCAGCCAGCCAGCCAACCAACCCACAAACAAACCAACAAACCAACAAACCAATGAACCAACAAATTAATTAATGAGATTCACAAACCAATGAACCAACAAACCAATGAACCAACCTACCAACCTACCAACCAACCTACCTACCTACCAACAAACCAATGAATGAATGGACAGATGGATGGATGGATGAACGAAAAAAATCAATGAATGAATGTGATTCAAAGGGTAACTATGGGTGCTTCCGCACAGGCCCTTTAACACCCATTAAGCACACATCTGGAGACACGCCTTCGCACATGCGTTGCTGTTTCGGACACATCCGGTGAGGTGTGTCCACACAGCAACATGGATTAGAAAAACGTTCGCTGCAGCGCGTCCGCATTTGTGGGCCTATTTAGCACACTTCCAGTTAGGTGCGTCAGCACCTATCCGTGACTAAAGTGTGCTAAATGGGTGTTACCTGCACACCACATATGATGTGGGCTTAATGGGTCTTGTGCTATGAAAACGCATCCATTTAGGATGTGTCCGCACAGCGCAAGTGTGCCTACCGAGGGCCCTCCCCCGGTCTACCATGATTGGCTTCTCGGAGCCAAGCATGGCGAGCCGGGGGACTCCTACCTTTCGGCTCACCCTCGCCCCAGAAGCAGTGGATCACCACTTCTGGAGCCAGGGTGAGCTTCCCTAAAGCCCACCCAAGCCCACCCGGGGGGCGGGGGGAGCCGGCGGAATCCCCTACTTACCTGTTCGGCGTCACCCCGATTCTGAGAGGAGGAACCCAGGATACAGCGCGCCTGCGTCCTGCGTGCCTCCTGAATGGCCGGGGCTGCTGCTGGAAGCCCCTATGTGTTAGTTCTTTCCTGGTCAGCCTAGCCTATATCACAGAGTTGCAGAAATTATTTGATAGAGAACCCAAGCCCTTTCTTTCCTTTGCCAAATGAGTTAACCCAGAATTGGACAGTAACAGCCAGGTACTCAAATTCAAATTCCCTTTGAAACAGACAAACAGCAATATTCAGAATCGATTCTCTTTAGGGCAGTATCAGAGACTTGACCTTTCAGGGTGTTCTAGATCCATTGATTCTGACCACAGACAGGTAGGTGCTAGGGATATTCATAACATTTGAAATTTGGCTGAATTTGGCAGAATTGAGATGTTTGAATTTGAACCAAATGTTGGCACATTCAAAGATTGACATTCGAATTCAGATATAATATTTTGATACATTCGTATGAAGCTTTGTATGGGATTCGTGTGCCATTTGTATGCATTTGAATGGGATTCATATGGGATTGAACATTTGTTATCAAATACGAATCCTACCACATTTGACGGGGATCTTTTCGAACAAATACAAATTTTCATGCATTCGATTCGATATGAATAAAATTAAAAAAAATTATCCGCATCCCTAGTTATGCACTTTTCCTGTTCAATGGATGGGAAACTGAGTGCAGAAACACCCGTGAATTGTGAAATTCCAGCATTTCCCTGCTGCAACTATCACTTCCGGTCACCACTATCCATGACAAGTTAGGGTTAAACAATTTCTGTTACCCAGAAGTCAAAACTGCAGGCGCGACAATATCTTTTTGTGATCCACTTTCAAGATAGCTTGCCTGACTTTTGCATTGCATTGGCAACTTTCGGATGACTGTTTTCTTATCCTTTCTGCAAGTGTTGGATTTTCCAAAGGAGCCCTAAGTTAATAGGAGCTGCCTCAGCACCTCTGAGTATGCTATCATCCTTTTTTAAATTTAGAAGTATGCTCTGTCAAAGAGCGGGGGGGGGGGGAGCAGAAAGAAAATCTTTCTTTATGCAATTCAGTCACTAGTTTTAATTGCTGGCACCGCATTCCTGTATTTTCACATGCAAAGGGAGTTGGAGGAGAAGGAGGAGGAGAAAGAAGGGGTACATGTGGTTTTGAGACCCACCCTTAAAAAGGCAAAAAATACCTAAGGACCTGTTCACACTTACCTTTCCGGGGCAGTTCCAGACACTCCAGGGGAGGTCTGTCTGCACGCTGCTCCACGGCTGTCCCAGAGAATCTTGGAGCTTCTAGGAATGGACACAGATATTCAAGATATTCATTATTTGTATGAATTTGTTCAAATTCTGACATTTGTATACGAATCAAATGTCCTGACATTTGTACTTTAGTATTCATATGGTACGAATATTTTCAGTTGTTTGTACTAATAATTTGGACATCCATATGAGCACAGATACGTACGGGATGAAAGCGGGATGGACACAGGATGATAATGAGATGTGTACGGAGGCATGCAGATGTGTACGAGATTCGGGTCATTGGATATATATCGAATATTCGTACAAATAGATATAAATGTATTCATATTGGTTCAAATATCCAGGGATTCATTTTTCTTTACTTGTATGAATTTGGATTTTTGAATATTCAGTTCATGAATGATTTGTATCGAATTGAATGCAAGAAAATTCATATTTGTTCTAATATATCCCCTTCAAATGTGGAAGGATTTGAATTTGATACAACTGTTAGATACAAATCGCATATGAATCCCCTATATGTCCCGTTCAAATCCCCTATGTATCCAATACATATCCCCTATGTATCTGCTCTGAATGCATCAAATCCATCCTGAGTCCACTTTGAATCCACTCTCAATTTGCTTTGAATCCACTCTGGATCCGTTGCCAATGTGAGTGGTGCAGCCGCTTTCCCACCTCCCCAGGTTCACAAATGTAATAGAGCTTCGTGTGAATGTTCCGAAGCATTGAATTCAAATTTGAATGTCAGCCTTTGAATGTCCCAATCTTCGACTCAAATACAATTGTCCAAATTTGGATGAATTTGGACAATATTTGAATATTATGAATATTCGTCCACATCCTTAGTCTGTGGCCAGTTGCCACAGCAACTTCCTGGTAAAAGCCAGATGTTGCCACGGCTGTTCCTGTGGTGATCTGGCCGGCTTGAGTTTGGCTATCCACACTGCAAGTACAGATCGTCCAGTCGGGGGTTGCACCAGCAATTGAAGTGCAGATCCCTCCCTCTGCGCTTGATCTTTGTTTCAGTGGGATGCTTTTGTTAAACCATCCCACTGAGTGAAGTGCGAACAGGCCCCAAGTCTATTAACTGACTGCCTTTTATCACTTCTCAGCTTGTATCAGCCACATCAGTGTTTCACACTGTAAATGTGAGGATTTCCGGTGACCCAGATACAGTAGTTCTCCTTGATTTCTACTCTATTAGCACAGAGCTTTAAAAATGCAAGCAGCTGGAACTTAAGGCATGCACATGTTCCCAGTTCAGACTCAGAAACCCATTTTTTAAAAAAATAATCCAACAGTTTCCATTGTGTTTCTGCAACTCTTGAGGTTAAAGAACAACAACACTTGATATTCTCTAATATTTGATAATGTTAATCTCTGTAATATCTCCCAGTTGTATCACTTGCAAACATGAAAATTCTGATCAAACATTTCATGTGCGGTGTATTTTTGCTGCTGAAAAGTGCTTTTTTTTTTTCAATGGAAGAAAAAATGTGTGTCTTCAACAAGTCCAGAATCAAACGCAAATAACCATTTGTTCAATTAATTGAAGACATGGGTGTTTGTTTCAACAGCGAACCAAACCTTCGGTTTTCATGATGTGCATGAATATTTGTAACATTCAAGCCAGTTTGGTCTAGTGGTTAAGGAGCCAGACTCTTATCTGGCAATACCAGATTTGATTCTGCACTCCTACATGAAAGCCAGCTGGGTGACCTTGGGCTAGTCACAGCTCTCTTCTGAGCTCTCACAGCCCCACCTACCTCACAGGGTGTCTGGTGTCGGGAGAAGAATAGAAGCTTTGTCAGCTGCTTTGAGTCCCCTTAAATGGGTGAGAAAAGTGGGGTAGAAAAGCCAACTCTTCTTCTTCTTCGATATTGGTATGAATTCATATACGAATAAAATGTTACATTTGTACATTGACATTCGTATTCGAATGAATCTTTTGGAACATTCTTATGAAGCTTTGGAATATTCATGAAATGGGGAGGTAGGAAAGTGTCCATTCCAGTCACATCTGCAAGAGATCCAGAGTGCATTCAACATGGATTGAGAGTGGATTCAAAGTGGATTCAGGGAAGATTTGACACTTTCAGAGCTGATATATTATGGGATACGTACTAGATATGTATCGATATGTATGCGTTCATATCGGATATGCGTACAAGTTCGTATAAATATATTCATATCAAATAAAATCCTACCGCATTCATAGGGGACATATTCAAATGACTATGGATTTTCTTACATTCGATTCAATATGAATTAAATGGAAAAAAACCATTCATGCACCATCCTATTAAACACGCATCCCTAATGCGCTGAGCAAAGTGTGCGCCAGTATTCCAAGCAGGGGATTCTGGGTGACCACAGATACTCCCCGGGTATGTGGTGTTTAATTAACCTTGGTTTGCCACTGAAAATAAATCACGTGGTAACCAGCTATTAGCGCCACATCAAAACAAGGTCTCCATAACTGCAAGACATTACTTTGTTGACAGAAAAGAATGGGGGGAAGTTGCATGAGAGTCATCATTTTTAGACCATCTGACCTTTAAGATGGCACACTGGGTGCAGGCATTTCTGTATTGCGCCGCTGGGATAGTTTTTCACAAATCTATTAACTTGCTATTTTGGATGAGTCCCCAAAGATGACAAACGGTCTAATTTTGGTCCTTCTGGTGCAGAAGGACTGCACGAATGAGCAACCCGCGTATGCTGCAATGTGTTTGCAGACACTGTTTAAAGGACTTTAAAGGAAACAAAATGAAGCAATGCAAACAAACTGTAGACACTGGAAAGCTCTTTACGGTTTGGATGCTCAGTTCTTGGCAAAGCAATCCCCTTGTTCTGTCGCTATTGTACTAAAAGGTCATTTGGGGAAAGCATTCTCCACTGGAGTTCCTTAGTCTGAGATGCTGGCCACGTCTCCATTTGCCACGCCAGGCCCCTGATAAGCATGAGAGGAAACCAAAACTGTATGTATGCAATTTTGTTTTCAAACAATGCTAAAATGCTAGCTTCTGTACTGTGCTGAATAAAACATACAGACAATACTGAGAAAACCAGAGGAACATACTTTGTGGGTTCTACTCACACAAATAATTGTGGACGTGGTCTAGGGATGTGCGTGAATATTAGTAACATTCAAAATTCATATGAATTTGTATGAATTAGGCAGTCAAATTTGAATCAAATGTTCACACCTTTGAAGATTGACATTCAAATTTGAATTGAATGTTTCAATACATTCGTATGAAGCTTCGTATGGGATTCATATGCATTTGTATGCACTCATATGGGATGCTTCACTAGATGGGCTGTGGCCTGATCCAGCAGGGCTCCTCTTATGTTCTTATGTGCATGAGATTGAACATCCATATCAAATTCAAATCCTGCCACATTGGAAGGGGATCTATTTCAATGAATATGAATTTTCTTGCATTTGTTTCAGTATGAATCAAATAATAATAATAAAAACATTCATGCACATCCCTGCTGCGGTCACATCTTCCCTTGAAACCGTCTTCTAGAGACAGCTCGGTCTAGTGGTTAGAGAGACAGATTCTTATCTGGGACTCTTATCACAGACTCCTTTCCAGTTTGGTGAGCCAGTTTGGTCTAGTGGCTAGGGAGCCGGACTCTTATCTGGGAATACTGGATTTGATTCCATCCTCCTTCATGAAGCCAGCTTGGGTGACCTTGGGTTAGTCTCAGCTCTCTTCTGAGCTCTCACAGCCCCACCTACCTCACAGGTTGTTTTGTTGTGAGGAGAACAGAAGGTTTGTCAGCTGCTTTGAGTCCCCTTAAATGGGTGAAAAAACTGGGGTAGAAAAGCCAGCTTCTTCTTCTTCTTCTTCTTCTTCTTCTTCTTCTTCAGTACATCTTCAGGTTTCACTGCTCACACCTCTTCATTTCTATCCATATTCTGTTTGAAATTTCCTCTGTGGAAAGTCCACAAATAAAACAGAAATGAAAAGGTGTGAGCAGTCAGACCTGGGTCATATTCGCACTTGGCCATATTCTGGAATATGTCCCAGCATAGGGGTTTATTATACACATGTTAATGCAGACTCTGGCAGGCCTCGCTGAGGGCCTACTGTAGCCTGCACTAGCATGTGGACAGCAGGTCCCTATACCAGGATATACACCAGAATAAGGCTAAGTGCAAACAGGCCCATGAAGATGGACTGAAGAAGGTTTATAGTGAAGGTGGGATCATGGTCTAAAAAGAAGAAGATGGAGAAAGGAGGCGGCAGTGAACCCTAAAATGGACTTTCCAAATCAGATGCTATGGCCCACAGGTTCATTTGCCATAGCTGAAGGATGGATCACCTTCTTTACAGGCATAATGTCCCAGCTTCTATCTCTGGCATCTTCCCATAGGAAGACAATGGCTGTGGTCACATCTTCCCTTCAAACCTTCCTCAGTCCATCTTCTGATTGCAATGCTCACACCTTTTCATTTTCGTCCATTTTACTCTCCAGTAAAATGGACGAAAATGAAAAGGTGTGAGCATTGCAATCAGAAGATGGACTGAGGGAGGTTTGAAGGGAAGACCTTCCATCCTGGAAAGTCCAAATGTATGATGGAAAGTCCACCAATACAATGGACAGAAATGAAAAGGCGTGAGCATTGCAATCAGAAGATGGGCTGAGGAAGGTTTAAAGGGAAGGAGTGAGCACAGCACATAAAAGCATTCCTTTTAAAAATTTGTTGGGGGTCTTAAATGTACTATTTCACTGTAAATTGCTTGTGCTTGCTTTTATATTATTTCTTTATTGTTACACATATATATAACAAATAGCCACACACTATCTGGTGGGCACTTTTATATGTCCAAGGTACTATATTTTTTATATTTTTCTGTTAGAGATCCTTTTGGTTTCCTCTCTAGAGTTTTTGCTAGGATCTATTTTTCTTTAGGAATTGTTATTGTTTTTTTTTCTGCCCAACTGCAGCAGCCCTAGGCAACCTGGGTTACCACACTGCTGCGTTACTGGGCATAACCCTAATAGAGTTGCCATTTTCAGAGGACACCCCTCCACCCCCCAAGAGTGCCTCTGGATACCACTGAAAACGATGCCTCTTATGAGAGGCCCAGAAGAAGATCTATTCAAAAGAATACAAATTTCCTTGCATTTGATTGGATATGAATATTAAAAAATGAATTCATGCACATTCCTATGTGTTGTATAAAATCATCTTATAGAAGGGGCAGCTGTAATGATGAGCATCTAAGGGTTCGATAAAACTCTTAATAGTGATGTTGCTTTAGTGCTGCTTCTGAGCCGACAGCTTCCATTTACCTCTATTAAAAGTACAGTTAACCTCAATGTGGTGTTGAAAATCAAGCGTGGGATCTCTAAAGTGCTTGCTTAAATGAGATCATAAATGTAAGTGATTAGAAACAATTTCACTGCCACGATCTTTCTGGCTGTTTGAACCTCCTTGAAGCAAATCTTGGATTTCTAGATGACAGGGCAGCTAAAGAGGAACTCTGATGTTCAGTCAAGAATGGCCAATATGTGACTAATGGATGGTAGAGGGTAGAGAAGTGCATGAATTTTTATTTTTATTTTGTATTCAATTCGTATTGAATCAAATGCAAGAATTATTTGAACAGATCGCCTTCGAATGTAGTGGGATTTGAATTTGATACAATTGTTCAACCCCATATGAATCCCATACGAATGCATATGAATGGATAGAGATGCATACGAATCCCTTACAAATGTATATGAATGGATACAAATGCATACCAATCCTATATGAATCCCGTATGTATCCCGTACGAAGCTTCATACAAATGTACCGAAACATTCAATTCAAATTTGAATGTCAGTCTTTCAATGTGCTAACATTTGATTCGGATATGAATGTCTGAATTCAGCCAAATTCATATGAATTTTGAATGGTAAGAATATTCATGCACATCCCTACTGCAGTGTTTCCCAAACTTTTGACATATGTGTACCCCTTCTATAATTTTCGTAACACTGAGTACCCCTCATAAAAAACATTAGGGATGAAAATTGTATTTTATAAAAATAATCACAATCATTGGAACTTACTAAAGCACGATAACAGGCGCTCGGAACTAACTATTAAAGAAGTAAGTTGTCTCTGTAACGAAGTGCAGTGTATTCACGACGTGTCACGACTCACAAGACCGTTAGATAACACTGCAATTCTCCGGCGTTTAAACAGCTCCACGGCTCAACGTCAACTGTTAATGTTCCCGCAGTTTAAAAATGGCCGAATCCGAGCTGCGCAAAGGATGCGCAGAAGTTCCCGCCATAATGAGTTGTGATACGATGTACGATGGCCCCAGTTCCCGAGTAAAAACTGCGCTACATGCCTATTTCTTCCCTTGTTCTATGGGCGCAGCTAAGCACGGTGCAGTGGATATTCCCACGTGATCCCCACCAAACTCCGGTGCAACGCGTACCCCCATCAAACTCTTCCTGTACCCCTGGGGGTACGTGTACCACACTTTGGGAAACACTGCCCTACTGTATGGCAAATAAATGGATACATATAGATGTATCCCCACAAGACTACTTATTTTATTTAGAGTATGGCTGGTCTTATTATTTTATCAGAGGAAGACTTTGGGACATTTTCATACAAGAGAGGATAACAAAGGGTGTTTTTCCACTGTCACCAAAAGTACCCATTAATGGGTACGTAATGGCATTTTTGTACCCATTAATGGGTACTTAATGGGTACTTCTAGTGACAGTGGAAAAACACCTAAAATCTAATGTTAAGAACATAAGAAGAGCCCTGCTGGATGAGGCCACAACCCATGTAGTCCATCATCCTGTTCCACACTGTGGCCCACCAGTATTGCCTTTTATGATTTAACCTTCGGGTTTGAACTTGGCCCTGATTCCTCCAAATATCTTTGATGTCAAATGTGCCAAAAATTCCTGGGACAAAAGGTCTGACCCAGGTAACAGCTTAGAACTGTGATGCAACTTTCAACAGTCTGCTTTCTCCTCTGATACAAATGTACTTAAAATTCTACTGCCAGATGTAAAACCTAGAATAACCTCCTCTGTTATCAATCTTTTGCTTGCAGAAGCTAATGAAAGGAGAACATAATGTAATGTAATGTTTAGTTTTATGGGGTTACTCTTTTAGTGTTTTTCTACCATTCCAACTCTGGTATTCCCAATTGTATTTTAATGTTTTGTCATGCAATATTATTTTATTTTATTCATTTTAGGCATTCATTTTCTTTTCTTTTTTTCTGAGCGGACTTTGGACTGTAATAAAAATTTTATGGATTAGTTCAGTCGGAACACTTATGCAAATAAATATCTGAGTTCCTCCCAACCTATTTCTTCTTTGTCAAGTATTCTGTCCCTGTACACAATCTTTTGCAGGGAGAGAAAGAAAGAAAGATGAAAAGGTCACCAGCAAAGCTTGCGGTTGGCGTAGGAAAGAAAAGTTGCCCTGTCGTTGCCCTACTAAATGCCAGAGAAGAAGCTATGAAAATGCTACCAGACTTTGGATGGCCAACATGAGGCAAGAAAGTTGTGCATCTTGCTTGGGGCATTGTTCTGGGTTAGGTAATAAATGGTTCAGAACTATCTTCTAGGGATTTGCATGAATATTTGAAATATTCTGTATTCGGACGAATTCAGATGAATTCGTCCATCTGTGTAGGAATTGAAAGTCCAAACATTTGTTTTTTAGTATTTGTACAAATATTTCAAGTTATTTGTTGTGATACGCATTACATACGTATCCGTACGGATCTTATTTGTGTTCGTATGCATTTGCATGGATTCATAGGGGACAAAAACGGGATGTGTACAGATGCCTATGGACGCATACAAATGTTGTCAACATTCATATCATCAAATACAAATTGGAACAAATGTATTCAAATCAGTTTGAATTTTAATACGTTCATTTTTTTTTCTCTATTTGTACAAATCTGGACATTCTAATATTTGATTTGAATCAAATCAAATGTTGAAAATTGCATTCGTGCTCACCCCTACTCCAGACTAGCACTGGTCCACCAATAGTTCTCAATGTCGAAGACTGCCAGTAATCCAGATTGGGCCCTCCCAATCTCGACGGCGCTCTGTCTAAAGCAGACAGAGTGTTCCAAGGGTGGGCAGAGCCTCACAGATCTGCACTAGGTTGTCATCGGAAGAGTCCCATCTGAATCAAAGATAAGTGGAGAAAGACCCTTGTTCATCCTGGCTACATAACTTTTCTTTCTTCCAGAACAGAGGGTTGTGACTACATTGATTTTCCTGGGGTCTGGTTGCATTTGGCCTTTTTTCTGGTGTATATTTCAGGACCAGGTCTGTGGTCCACATGGTAATGGAGACTTTGTAGTTTGCACTGGCATGTGGACAGCAGACTTCTATTCTGGGATATATTCCAGAATAAAGTCAAGTGTGAACAGGGCGCAGGTTTTGTCCATCTGATACTGTTGGCTAAGGATGTGCATATATATTTGTATTCGGTTCATATAGTATCAAATGCAAGAAAATTCGTATTCTTTTGAATAGATCCCCTTTGAATGTGATAGGATTTCAATTCGAATGTCAATCTTCAAATGTGCCAACCTTCAATTCGAATTTGAATCTCAATCTTCAAATGTGCCAACTTTCAATTTGAATTTGAATTTGAATGTCAATCTTCATATGTGCCAACATTCGATCCAAATTTAAATGTCATTCTTCAAATGTGCCAACTTTCAATTCAAATTCCAATGTCCAAATTTGAACGAATATTGAATGTTACGCATATTTGTTCCTGTCCCTGCTATTGCCCAGCTGGAGCGCCACCAAAAAAGGTCTCCCATGGAACTCATTTGTGGGTCAAGCATCTTTTAAAGCATTGAAGCAGCCTTTCTGAGCCCTTGCTGGAAAAGGGATCTTAAACAATTCATCTGTTCATTTTAAAAGGCCTTTCAGTTCCAAATAGGTATAATCATGGAGATGAAGATAATCGCCTGCCCTGGAATGGGACAATTAGAAATGTCAAAGGAAGGGAAGAAAGCTAGGTTTTCTTTTTTAAAAAATGAGCCTGTGTTTGGGCAGAATGTGCCACAATTTGGTCTCTTCTGGGATAAAAGTGAAAAATGGAAGCCGTAAATGAGCATCGCGCAGTTGGCCCTCCCTCTTTGGAATGTCATATCTGAAAATGGATTTCATTTTACAAGTGAATTATGGCTAATAGTAGTCTCAGTCTCTCAAGATGCCAGTTCGAAGATCAAGTGATAGCTTTATCACCATGGCAGGGAGCTGCTTTTATTGTAATGACATTTGAAAGGTTTCTGAGCTTGTGATGAAAAAGGGGAGTTCCATGATGACACAGAATTGTTGAACAGGGTGGAGAGAGAAGGAGATTAGACCGTCTCAATGAACAGCCTGCGGAGTTTTGCATCAGGTGGTCTGGAAGTGAGGGCGTTTCCACGCTTACCTTGTTAAATCTAGAATAAGGAGGACCGGATCTTTGGGATCAGGTCCCAATCAGCCATGTTCCAGATTTTTCCGTCTATCTGCATGGGGCATTTAGCACCCAATGACAATGGGTGCTAAACAAGGCCGCCGTGTGGATGCTGTAGAACCCTTCACTAGGCCTTGATTAGGCCCAGGGAGGAAGTTCTGCTGGTGGCATGAAATGATTGGCCCACATATATGCCACTGAGGGTTCACTTCCTGTAGGCCCACCTGTGGACCCCATTGGCCCAATGCAGATGTGGAAGCATGCTCTGCAATCCAGTCTTCATGGTGGAAGATTGGATTGGAGACACCATTTACAAGGCACACCTAGAACCTGGATCTACTAGGGATGGGCATACATGTTTTTTTTTGGCACTTGATTTGAAATGAGTTGAATGTTTGAAAATCCGTATTCGTACGAATAGATTGCATTCAAATGTGGTAAAATTCTATTCAGTACGAATCTATTCATACGTATTCGTACAAACATTTGATACGTATCTGAAATGAACAGATATGTATCTGATACAAATAAATATGTGTCTGATATGCAAATATGTATCTGATACGAATAGGTACATATCTGATATGTTTCCCCAGCTTAATGAATGTCCAGAAACATTTGTATTTGTTCGAATATTAGCCTACAAATATTGTAACATTCTATTCAAGTTTGAATGTCCAGATTCATCTGAATTTGGCCAAATTTTGAATGACCCCATTAGGACAGGAATCGGGAGTGACACAGGCCCTTTTCCAATGTAAAGATACTTGAATCCTGACTTAGATTCCATATGGTAACCCTATTACACCCATCTCTGGTGTTCTAAGAAGCAAAGGGGAAGGAATTCACATACCTTCTCAGGAGGGTCTCCCCGAATATTGCAGAGGTGCAAATTCAAGGTACTCAGGACTATAGATTTTGGGCATTTCCACACAGGCCCAGAAGGCCTCATTAGGATCCCAATAGGGATCTATGCAGAATGGATCCTCTACCTACCTTCCACATGGACACCCCCCTGAGGACCCCATGAGGACCTCATGAGGGATGTGTCATCCACCCAAGTGCCTCCTGATTCCGGTCCTCGTGGGGTCTTCAAGTATTTGAAGGTCTGTGGACCCCTTTGATCCAGTCTTCCGCCATGAAGACCAGATCACAGAGTACACATCCACACATGCCCTGGGCCAATGGGGTTCAGGGGCAGGCCTAGAGGAGGTGACTCCTGTACGGCGTATAAGCAAGCCAATCATGCTGCACCACTGACTGAACTCCCTCCTTGGGCCTAATCAGGGCCTAGGGAAGGGTTCTACGACGTCTGCATGGCGGCCCTATTTAGCACCCATTGCTATTGGGTGCTGAACACCCCGTGTGGACGTATGGGGTCTCCAGAAGGATCCTGAACTTGATGGACCGGATTTCCTGATGACCGGTTCCCAAAGATCCAGTCCTCCTTAATCCAGATTTAATGAGGTAAGTGCGGAAATGACCTTTCTTATCATTTTCTTGTTCCTTTCAGACCAAACAATCTCAGAATTTAGCAGTGATAATAAAAAATATTTTGTTCTTTGTTCCAGCAAAACCATTTATAACTTTGAAAACCGACTATGTAATTTGCGGCGAAGCTGAAGATTACGCTTTGTTCCCTCTAATCTCTGGTCTCTGAGGTTATCAGGTTGCTGCAATGTTGCCTAACGGTTGACTTTGAAGCGCAGATGGATGGATGCTATTTATTTCCAATCATGACCTGCAGCGTTTTCAAGATTGTTCCTTGCCTATATTATCATTCCAGGCGCTGAGACAAATTGGCCAACAAATTAAGTAATAGGAAACTTGCCGCGCCTGTAGTTAAGAGACATAATCAGGACGCAGCAGGCTAGTGTGGGTGCATTTTGTTGTGTAATATTAGCACTTAACTGCCCTGAAAGCCAAAGAAATGACAACCAGCCCAGTCAAAGTGAAATTCCTTAGTAAGGGCCTTCTAATCTCTTGCAACAGGAAAGGACCAATATCAACATAAAAGCACAAGTCTTGTTAAGTTCAGCTTTATACGAGAGCTTTGGTGATAAGGTTTCAAAAGCAATCAAGAGGAAAACATTCCCGTCTTGACTTGCAGATTAGCGCTTTTAATGAGAGTAAAAGCAACAAGAGAAATACAGGATCTGGAATCCTACTTTACTCTCATGGATCACAGTAGTTTCACACAGAAGTCTGGAATAGGGAATAGGGAAGTCTGAAATGCACTTGAGTGGATCCCTTTGAATGGCTAGGTCTAGGCCTTGAGTCAACCCCTTTGAACAACCAGGGGCCTTTTCGCACACGGGGTTTTCGAACGTGTGGAGAGCAGTTGGAGACGCAGCATACGCACTGCCGGGTCGGCTAAGCCACTCCAGCGCACCACCAACTATTCTCTGCGTGTTTGAGATGTAGAGCACTTAAAAGTGCTCTCCATCCATCTGCATGCTTTCGAAGCATCCCTGGCCATCTGGGGAGGAAAGCATTCGCACACGCTTCCCTCCCTGACAGCCTCGGGCACGCCCCTCCCCCCGCCACCATTGCCCCAAAATCGGCCAAACAGGTGATGGAGGGCTGCGCTGATCACTGGCCTTGCTCGCCGGGGTTGCCATCGCACAGGCTTGCTGACTCTGGTAGATGGCAGACAGGACCCACAGGCCCCGTCTACCGGGACCGTGCACACCTGTGCGATGGCGACCCCGACCGAGCAAGGCAAGTGACGGCCTTGTGCAGGGGGAGGTGGCTCCCTTCCAGCTCCTGCAGTCCCATTGGGGCTGCAAGAACTGGGGAGTCACTGGGATGGGCTTCCCCTCGCCCTTTTCCGGGGTGGAAGGAGGCCGATCTGCAGCTGCCTATGGGGCAGGGGCTGTGGGACCCCTTGGTAGACCGGACCGCATGGTTCCGGTCAATCAAGGCTCCCCCCCCCGCCTGATTGCGACCATCTGCAGGGTGTAGGCACCTGGATCGAGGCACCTACGCCCTGCAGACAACCCCCACCCCAGGGCCCAGGGACGTGCCATGCGCGTGCATGCGTGGAAAACTTACCTCATTGCTGTCTCGTCTTGCAATGAGCCCGAGGCCACTGGGAGCGCACACCACAGGGACGCGCTGTGGCTCCCTATTGGACAAGCAACTCACGAAGTGAAAAGGCCTCAGATCTAGAAACTGATTACACACTGAAGTGCATTTGATTCCCTTGGACCAGGTGTCTGTCTTGTTTCAATCAGGATTTGGCTGTAGGACACGTTTACCAGCTTTTCCAGTATCCTCCTAGCAGCAACCATTTGAGATGACCTTCTCCAGGCCGATTTCCCCTTCTCTTCTTTCGGGAGCCTCTGGTTTCTGCATTAAGCAGGGAAAATGTTTTTCTTCTGAGCTGCAGTTATTAGGGATGTGCACAAATATTTGTAACATTCATATGAGTTCAGACATTTGTACATGAATCGAATGTTACAACATTCCTACATTAACATAATGACATATTTTGGAACATTCGCATGAATACTTTGTAGATTCGTTAAACTGGGGATACATATCAGAGACGTATCGATACATATGCGTATGTATAGTATATGTATCCAATGCGTATCTGATATGTATGCGTTGGTATAGGATACATATCCGATATGTATGCGTTTGTACACGACCCGTATGCATGATCCATATGCATCTGTATCAGATATTTGTGCAAATTCATACAAATACATTCATATCAAATAGAATCCTACCACATTAAAAGGGGATCTATTTGAACGAATAAGAATTTTCTAACATTCAATTCATTAGAAATCAAATGCCGAAAAGCCCATTTGGCCATATCTCTAGCAGTTCGGCATTGTCTTCCACCCAAACATGCATTAAGCACAGTCTGATCTTTGTTCGCAGCACTAGCAATAACATGACTGGTACCAACCAAGGGTGTGATTCAGAAAAAAAATTACATGTATTTACGTTTTATGAGAAAACGTTTCTTTAATTCGTGGTCAAAGGAAATCTAATTAAAAAGAAACAGGAAGGAATGAGTGTTGTAAGTGGAGGCCATGGTTTTTAAGCATCTCACCAGTAATCCCCCTAAAGTGCAGAGCAATTTGTAAGCAAAGGGAGGCCATGTCTTAGGAGCTTTGTGTATGGTCTGGGTGTTTACATAGCCATGGGTTCAAAAGCGTTCACTGTTGCTGTTAATGCAAGGAAGGAAATAAAGAAAATTGCAAATGAAGATTTTGAAGGTACGGCCCTTTCTGCACAAGCCTTTAATCTGGAATTTATTTACCCCGAGGCCTGTATTTACCCCGAGAAACCCTTTTGAGGTTCCAGCAGGGCCCGGAAGCAGCCTGCGCTGCCACAAGAGCTCGCCTGCTCGCCTGACTCCCTGGGGCCCACTTACCTGGGGGGCAAGATCCAGTGGCGGTGTGGGCATCTTCCGGGCCCCACTAGAACCACATAAGGGTTCATCGGGGTAAATATATGCCTTCCGGTTTTACCGGAAGGCCTGTATTTACTCCGAGGAACCCTTTCACTGTTCCAGTTGGCGGCGGTGGCATGAAGAAGGCACTGCAGAGGTAAGGTAAGGGGGGGGCAAAGGATGGGTGGGTGAGAAAGGGTGGGAAAGGAGGGGTGGGGGATTCATTCTGGGCACAGATATTCTATAGGGGAAACCATGGGTGGGGTATTCAGCCAGAGCCGAATTTTTCCACCTCGAATAGAATGTGGAAAAATGGCTTTGTTCACACCCCTAGTCCGAAAATCTCTTTGGCAAGTGGCATTCAATTCCCTTGGTCATTCTGGGGGCCCAGACAGATCCCAGAGCTGCTCACCATCTTCCAAAGGTGCTCTTGCCACAGGTGTGCAAAAGAGCACCAGTGGTGCCTTCAGATTTATTTCCATTCCCTTCCTAATTCAGGTTGCATCTGCATACTTTCATCCCCCAAAAGCAGCTTAGAGATGGCACCATGTTGTTCTCATCCCACTTCCAATCCACATTAAAGGCCAAAGAAGTCACTTAGGAAATACATTTCCTGCCCTTCATAGTGGATTAAAGCCCCAGCATGCAGACACGCCACCCCTCTAAGCTTCTTTGGAGACATCTTTTCCCCCCTCACCATACATGAAGGGAGCTTCATTCAGATATTTTAGTGAAAATTCATTCAGTGCTGCCTACTAGGCATATGAAACAGAGGTCCTGCCTCAGCCCAGCAGGCACTTTCCCCCTTCTGACTACATCTCTCGGTGTCACACAATAAGCTGCTTAGAATTTCATTTTATTCTTTTAAGAGGAAGCGATGCACTTCAGCGTCTGCTAGCCGGCAGGAGCTACTTTGTCTGGCACGGCGCATGCCTCCATTGAGATCACAATGCTCTCAGATCTTTCCTCTAGCCCATGACTCTCTTTCCTTTGAAGCTATAACTTGCTGTCACTTTAGATTGTGCCATGCTGGGCAGGATAAAAAGGTTGGCATCTCTAAGTAGCCTGCTTTACATCGTCACATGCCAGTGTAATGCAAATATGACATTTTGCTGTCTCTCCGCCTTGTAACGGGAAGGCACTTGCACGAAGGTGAAATGCTTTGCAAGACGACATCCAAGGACTGACATCTTGAAAGCAAAATGCTCTTGAACCTTGAAAAGGATTCACTTCAGCTCTGGAGGGAGAAGTATAGCTAATTCCACCCAGTGCTTTTCATGCACAGATTTCTAAAAGAAAACACGCAAGATAAATAAATAAATAAATAAACCTGCTGAAAGGGAAAGTGTTTTCCAAGGCTGAGAGCTTGTAATAAACAGTTGAAGAAAGGGCTTTCTGCATTGCCTCTCCAAGAGCCATATCATTCAATCTGGACTAGGGATGTGGACAAATATTCAAAAATCCAATTCGAATCCAATGAATATTGACATTCAAATTCGAATCGGATTTAAAAACATTTGAATCTAGACATTCAAACAGATTTCAGATTTCCAAAAATCCAATACAGTTATTCAAATGTACAGATTCGTATGTATCACACACGAATTTGCATGAAAATTGAACGTGTTTGTGCTTATAATGCGGGATGAAAATGGGATGCATACGGGATAAAACGGGATGCATACGGAATGCGTACAGATAACCGATACAAATGTTGTCAACAATTGTATCTTTAAATACGAATCTAACATTCGAACATACGGATTCAAATAATGCAGATTCAAAATGGATTTTCGGACATTCGGATTTTTAACATCCAAACTGAATTTTTGGATATTCGATTCGACTTGAATTCGAATGCAAAAAAAAAATCTGTGTACACTCTTAATCTGGACACACATACAGAGAGAAGCTGTGTTCACACCTTGGGTATAATCCAGCATCAGTCCACTTTCAGAACGAGAGAACACATCAGCAAACTAGTGACTAGTAATTTTCTTTCCACGTTGTCTATACCAAAGGTGAATATTCAGAGTTATTTAAAACTGAAAGGAAGCAGCTTGTCACTTTACTGATGTGCTATCTCACTCTGAAAGTGGATTGAAGCTGGATTGAACTTTAAGTGTGACTGCAGTCAAAGACACATGAACTTTGTGTACTGCAGTCAAAGACACATGAACTTTGGTGCCGGTATCCAAAGGCTCATTCCTAGGAACGTATTTTAGCGGTGAACTTGAGTGCATTACCAAAACGGAACCCTGACAATCTGGAAAATAGAAGCATGTTTCCTGTATACTTCCATGTTCCAGACCAGGTTGAACTGGTGGTCCCATAGTCCTTGATGTGTAGAGGTCAACTGGTCATCAAGATCATAAGAACCTAAGAGGTGCCCTGCTGGATCAGGCCACAGCCCATATAGCTCAGCAACCTGTCTCACACGGTGGTCCACCAATTGCTTCTGGGTTGTCTTTCCCAAGAGTGGTGGCAACAGCAGGGCTTTTTGGTGGATACCCTGAAGGCATTTCAAGAAAGCTTCACAGAGATTTAATTTTAAAAGACTTTACCTCCCCGTCATATCCAAACACAGCTTTGATTCCCCACCCCCACCCCCACTGGGACAAATCGATAAGAGAAGTCTTAAGTATTTAACTCCTGGTTGTCACATACGATTACTGGATGTCCTTGGCAGAACTACAAGGCTCTAGTAAAATTGGGTCAGGATGGTGGGCTTTGATTTATTTATGTATTCCACTTGCTTATATGCCATCCTTAATCCAGAAGATTCGCATAGCGGACTGTTTTACGTGAACTTTTCTGCACTTACTTGTCCATGGCTGGAGCCAATGGGGCTGCATCCAGATGTCAGATACTTCTTGTTATATTTGGATATTTTGGGGAAAAGCATGGGTATTCCAGAATACCCATGATTTATTCTGGAATATCCAAATATAGTGGGTAGGGATGTACTCTGGCTCCACCCCGCCACTCACAGCTATGGTGGCCTGCATGGGCTTTGCTGAGTAAGCAGGTATGAAGCCATGACTCTCCCCTACTCACTCTGTTGGCAGATGTACACCTTGATTGGCATTGGTGCTGGCCAATCGCACTGCACCACTGGCGGCCCTTCTGGCTCCAGCTAAATGGAATGCCATGATGGGTGCCATGGCATCCATGTGGCGCCCTTTGGCACCCATTTCTATTGGGTGATAGAGGGCGCGTGTGGATGTATCAGTTCCTTGCCAAGATCTGGATTTTTCCAGACCTGGATCGAGGGAAGACCACATCTCAAAGATCCGGATCTTCTAGCTCTGGATTGAGAGGTACATGCAAAAACAGCTCGACATGTCTGTCCTCTAGGGATGTTCATGAATGCAATTTTTGACATTTGACTCATAACGAATCGAATATTGAAAAACCTGAATTCGTACGAATAAGGGGAAACTAATGACTGGACATTCAATTCAATACTAACACATTCACATGGATTCCTATGAATAATTCAGACATTCGTACGCATCCCGTTCTCATCCCGTATGGATGCATACAGATGCATACAAGATGCGTACGGGTATGTATGAGATGGCTATGTACCCATATAGATATGAATGTCCGAATTATTAGTAGTAATAACTCACCATATTTGTACTCGTTCAAATTCAGAAATCCGAATGTCCGAACATTCAATTTGTACATGGGTGTCCAAATTCATACGAATAATGAATATTTCAAATATTTGTGCACCTCTTTCCTGTCATCTCCTATTTCAAAGGGGTTCCCCCCCCCATTTCTGTCCACCCTCGTGCCTTCGTCTCTGCAGCGCACTGGCGAAACCACCACCACCAAATCTCCTTCCAAAGTGCTTTGGGCATACTGGTTGCCATTTGTGAAATGACTGGACGCTTTCCTTTTTAGCTGGGCATCTTCACCAATAAATCTCACCCCCACCCCCACAGACTTGTCTTCCCGCACTGATATAATGCATTAAATCAGCAAAGCTAAATTCCTGTCATCTCTCTTAATGGATCTCCCCAATCATCTGTCAAATTCATCGCCCGAGTGTTGCTTACGGCAGCAAGGAGTTAATTAGCTGGTGGTGGGGACAGATGTGACTGACCCTTCTCCAAGGCCAACAATTACCACGATCTATTCTCATTATCAAAAGCAATAGGGAAAGAAAAGTGAGCCATGATTTATTGGTCCAGTCAAATCATATCAGGCTTGTACTAACTCTCTGCCTTTTGATTTATAAAGATAGCTTGGGGAATCTGTCTTTGCCTTATAGAATAGGAAGGACAGAGAGAGGACTCAGCCGTTCTGAGGATCAATACCTTGAAATCTAGTAACACCATCCCCTAGGAATCAGGTAAAGGGCCCAATACACTGATTTTCTTCTTCTTTTGAGAACATAAGTAGTAATCCAACAAGCCCAACTGCTTGCAGCTTGAGGTGGCCACAGCAACCAGCCTGGATAGTTTTGAGCCAGTTTGGTCTAGTGGTTAACGAGCCGGACTCTTACCTGGGAATACCAGGTTTGATTCTGCACTCCTCCATGAAGCCAGTGGGGTGATCTTGGGCTAATCACAGCTCTCCTTCTGAGCTCTCACAGCCCCATCTACCTCACAGGGTGTCCTGTTGTGGGGAGAAGAACAGAAAAGCTTTGTCAGCCACTTTGAGTCTCCTTCCGTGGGTGAGAAAAGCGGGGTAGAAAAGCCAACTTTTCTTCTTCTTTTTTTAGATAAATTCATGGAAGGTGGGAAGTCCAGCAAAAAGAAAAAAGAAAAGATCTGAGTGTTGCGATCAGAAGATGGACTGTAGCAGGTTTAAAGTGGCCACAGCCCATCTGTCACTTTTCTGTCGGCAAACTTACTGCAGCTGGTTTGATCAGAGAACAGGCTATCTATTCTTGCTCTTGGAGAACCACAACACACACCTCTTTTTGTGACATTTAAAGAAATTCATAGAATCATAGAGTTGACCTCTAGGGTCATCCAGTCCAACCCCCTGCTCTATACAGGATTTCCTAAACCATCCCAGATGTAGGTCCAGCCTCTGCTTGAAGACCTCCAGGGAAGGAGAGCTCACCACCTCCTGTGGCAAACTACTCCATTGACTGATCACCCCCACTGACAGGAAGTTTTTCCTAATATCTAATCTGTATTGACTCCCTTGAAGTTTCATCTCATTGTTTCTAGTCCTCCCATCTTGTGCAAGAGAAAATATGGACGACCCCTGTGCACTGTGACAGCCCCTCAGACACTTGAAGACTGCAATCATGTCTCCTCTTAGTCTTCTCTGCTAAAGGCTAAACATTCCTAGATCCTTCAACTTTTCCTTGTAGGACATGGTTTCCAGACCACTAACCATTTTGGTAGCCCTCCTTTGGACTTGTTCTAGTTTGTCAATGGGCACAGTACTCTAGATGAGGTCTGACCCTGCCTCCCTCCTCTTTTTTAAGAAGATCCAACTCTTTGGCATCTCGTCATGTACATTGTGCATTTAGAAACTAGGAATCACTTCAAAAGCATATTTCTTCCTCTGTGTCCACATACTTTTCTCACCCATAGCAATAATGGATCCTCAGATGATAACACCAGCACCTTTCTTAAGTTTTTTTTTAACTCCCCATTAGATGGTGCTGTTGCTTCTCTTGTTTGGTATGGTGTCATGACTTTTAAGTCATAATTGATCTCTGCCCAATCCGTCAAAAGTTAAGGATGCTGAGGGCACCTCGTATTTCCTCTGTATTTGCACCGGTTAAGTTCCTTCAAGTGCAACTGTGAAAATGTGGAATACTCAAATAGACCCTGGTCACACATCTGAGGTTCAAGATGACTTCATGTCATCTTCTGGTCGTGTTACTCACATTATTTTATTCATTTTCCTAGCTGGCCTACTCCCATTAGATCGTTCTAAATGGAGTCCGCTTTTCCGGAGGACTCAGCCCATCCTGGCATGCCAGGTCGTCTTCTCTTCCTCAGTGTGAGAGGGGGGATGGGCTAAAGGAGGCTGAACTGTGCTGTGGTGGGTGGGTCCAGGCTTTCCTTTCAGCCAACGTACATGCACAGAGTTTGTGAGGCACCTCCCCTTCTCTCCTCGGTTTATGTGCGTTTTCCGCAAATTTATTATTTTTTTAATTAATTACATGGAGAAGAAAAGCAAATAAAAAAGGAAGGGGGGCATGGAGGTGGGGGAACAGGCTTAAAAAAGAACCACAAACACACACCTTCGCCTCCCTTGAGTGACACAATTGCATCCAGTGAGAAAGGAGATGGATCTGACGCAGGAAAAGGGATGGAGAGCCAAGAGTCCCATGGAGGAGGCTCAGGTCAGTCGTGGGGAAAGGTGTGAGCAATGCAGCCGAAAGTGAGGACAGTCTGAGGATGGCCTATAACAACCTTTCAGGCTGTAGTCACACTTAATATTTAATCCAGCTTCAGCCCACTTTTAGAGTGAGACAACACATCAGAAAAGTGACAAGTAACTCGGAAAATTCACCTTTGGGATGGGTAATGTGGGGAAAAAATTACTGGCCACTTTGCTTATGTGTTCTCTTCCTCTTAATATGGACTGAAGCCGGATTAAACCTTAGGTGTGACCCCAGCCGGTGTGGTGCAGGGCCCTGTTCCTGGAAAAGGCCCTCCAAATGCAGATGTCCTTGTTCTGGGACAGGTAAACCTCACCTAGAACTCATTCCAGGCAGTGTGGAGATGATCACAGTGGTTCAAACACCAAATGCACTGTCTAGATGCAGTTTGGTCTAGTCGTTAGGGAGCCGGACTCTTATCTGGGAATACTGGGTCCAATTCCGCCCTCCCCTATGAAGCCAGCTGGGTGACCTTGGGCTAGTCACAGTTCTCTTCTGAGCTCTCACAGCCCCACCTACCTCACAGGGTGTTCTGTTGTGGGGAGAAGAACAGAAGGTTTGTCAGCCACTTTGAGTCCCCTGAAATGGGTGAGAAAAGCGGGGTAGAAAATCCAACTCTTCTTCTAGATTCCTTCAACATTCTGAGAAGAGTCCAGAGTGGCAAAACTTCAATCTGTAAAACAAACAAACAAAATTCTATTTGA
Source organism: Aspidoscelis tigris stejnegeri (assembly GCA_023333525.1). Taxonomy (NCBI): domain Eukaryota; kingdom Metazoa; phylum Chordata; class Lepidosauria; order Squamata; family Teiidae; genus Aspidoscelis; species Aspidoscelis tigris. Next base: position 9,516,253 of record JALMGA010000017.1, on the reverse strand, counting down.
AATCCAGTTTCCCCCTTCAAATTTCCATCCCAACTCTTAACTACCTCCATCCCAGCAACGTTAATGGGCAGACTTGGCCTTCCTCCTTTTCCAGGGACCTACTCATTAATGTTGAAGGGCTGCTTTGGGCCTCAGGTTGAGTATTAATTCTACCAGCTGCTGCAGCTGCATTTTCTCTCCAGCTGCTGTCCTCAAGATGCATTGGAGACTTCATCAAGGCATTGTTAGCAGAGCCCAGACTATCACTTCACTCTTTGACCCAGAGCTAATGTAAAGCAGAGGGGATGAATAATCCTTTGTTCAAGGGAGCAGTGTGTCCTGGGGAAGTTTTACTCGCAGCTAAAGTTTAGAAATAATTGACACTATTTACTGCCTTTGTTAATATACTGCCTGCTAGCTGGCCTGACCTTTTACTTCATGACAGCAAGGAATACGCTGTGGAATGGTGATATTTGGACTCCTGATAAATTAATGGCAGGCAAAATACCTCTGGGATCTGACCGTGCTTGAGAATGGAATATTTTGCATGTGGAGGCGTGGAGGGAAGGGAATGAAGGGCTAGTTATACAGATCGGGGATTTGCACAAATGGGGTTTTTGCCATTCAGTTCATAAGGAACTGAATGTAAGAGACTTCATATTTGTTTGTATAGCTCCACTTGGAATGTGGTAGGATTCTATTTGATACCACTGTTTTCATATGAATTCGTATGAATATCTGATATGATTGCATATGTATCTCGTAGTATCCTGAGGCCTTTTTGCACTACAGCTAAGAGAGCTGGAACACGTGGAGGACAGCTTCCCATATGCATTGGCAGGTAAAGGACGCATTTGCAAGATGTCCCTTACCTGCCTAGGTGCAAATGCAAAGTTGATCAGCTATTCCGGGAAGGATCAGAGGATTCCCCTCCATCCTGGGGCATCGAACTGAGGGAGGAATGGCTCGGGCAACAGCCCCTTCCGGGCACCTCGCGCCAGGCCAGGGTCCCACAGGGGACGTGGGATGACCCTAGGGAGGGCGCCAGCCTCCCCCCAGGATGTGGGGACCGTCTCAGGGGGGGGCAGCCACCGCTTGCCTGGCATTGAACCTCTGCCGTACATCAAACTGCCCCCACATCAAACCACGTTCCTCACATCGAACCGCTTCCATGGTTCGATGTGCCAGCTGAGAGAGGGAGGCAGGCAGCAATCGGGCCCCCTTGCATGGGTCTCCATGGCTGGTGCCCTCCCTTGGGCCGCCCCATGTTCCCTGAGGGGCCCAGCTGTTAATGGACTATTGAGCCCTCTTCCCCCCTCCTTTGGACTGCTCCTGATATGTCATAGGATGACGTGTCAGCAGAGCCAATAGGAGAGGGTGGAGGGCGGGAGCCCTGTACAGCCAGGAGGCAGTAATGCAAATTGTCCCCCTCTGGAACACAAGCCCGGGCATGGGTTGGGACGGGTGTAGAGCACAATTAAGTGCTAGCCTGCCTGCTGTGGAAATGCCGGAGCACCCATGTGCAAATACGGATCTATCCATGAGGGGTCTGCCTGTCACCCCAGGTGTTTTGGAGGACAGGGGGTGCAACCTCCATAGACGCTCCAGAGAATCTTAGAAGATCCTCTGGGGCAATCTGCCACTAACTTCGAAGATCATCCAGAGCCTTTGACAGAGGCATTGCTTTCACAAGGGGTTCTCACAAGGGATTCTCTTCGAAGCCTGTGCTAATCTCCAAAGGCAACTTCAGAGGGACTTCAAAGTTTTGAGTTTGGGGCACCCCCCATGGGTGCCCCACTTACTGTAGACCCCATTGCCCAATTGTAGTGGAAACAGGCTCCCTATAATCAGGATTTGATGGCTGAAGACCCCATTGTAGACCCGTTTAATGGGGTCTACAGGAAATCCAAATTCCCTACCTCTGGTGGAAACAAATGTGGCTCTAATGGGGTCTGTAGTGGAAATGGGGTCATCCTGTTCTGAGCGTAATGGGTCCTTAATGGGTCCTTCCAGGTTAATTTTCCAGATGAGTACTTTCTAACCAATATGTGTAATCTTTTTCAACATATCAATACAAAAAAAACAAAACCCTGTTATTCATAAATAACCCATTGAGTGCAGGAGAACAATTCTGAATGTTATTATGTCCTTATTTCCAAATGAGCACATAATGCATAATACAGAAAGGAGAGAGAAAGAGAGACTTGTATTTTATTTGATGTCTGGAATGTTAACTAATCTAATTAATTTGGATTGAATGCTGGCAAGTGAATTTGGCTGATGGAATAATTCGGCTGTTGTAAGAGCTGGTTAACATCAGATGCACAGGTGCTAGCAAGTTATGACTTATAGTCTGGAACATCATACAAGCTTCCATGCCCGCCTCCTTTGTCACAACTCAACAACTTTCCAGGCTGCTGTCCTGGCCTTTTTATCCCCCTGATCGTACTGTGGAGGTAATGCAACCCATTAGTTTCCTGGATCACTTCTAGATGCCTTTACTTATCTTACCTCAGTTTTATCCTATGAAATTGCTAAATTTCTCTCCCAAATAAAAAACAATTTGTTCTACACGTGGGGTGAGTATATGGTGCCATTTGTCAGCTGGTTCTAATGGGTTAGAATCCAGGAAAGGGAAATTAAGGGGAAAATCATAATACGCAGTTTCAGCATTCCAATTCGATAGAACAAAAGTCTTTCTTCCTCTATTAATCCTCCCCGAGCCGATAATCTGGCTGGTATTGCTTCCATTTTCCATTTTTCCTCATACTTTTTACATGAGTAATTGTTTCCATTTTTAAAAGATCCTTGTTTCTATAAAGTATTTGATATTAGGGAGGTACATGAATATTCTAAAAGTTCAAAATCTGATCGGATTTGTTAAAATGTGGGCATTCGAACTCAAATTGAATGTCTTCACATTTGAATTTAGAGATCCAAATGGATTTTGAATGTTTGGAAACATTCATTTGAATCATTCAAATCATCTGAATGTACAGATACATATGTATTATGAATATTATATGCATTTGTGCTTATAATACAGAATGAAAATGGGATGCATATGGGATAAAATGGGATGCATACGAAATGCATACAGATATGTATAACACATACGAATGTAATTCTCTATCTTTAAAAGTTGTGTCTCTGTGTCAGTTTCATGGAAGATAACTGGGGCTCCCTGTGGAATACCTGTTCTCTTTCCTCTATTCTCAGTGACTCAACATCAGGGCTGAGTTCACAAGAACCATGGACAACAACAACAATGGCTAGACTGTTCCCAGCACTCTTTCTCTATGGCTGTATTCACACCTAAGTGTTAATCCAGCTTCAGTCCACTTTCAGAGTAAGAGAAGAAGAAGAGCTGGCTTTTCTACCCCGCTTTTCTCACTCATTCAAGGGGACTCAAAGCAGCTGACAAACCTTCTGTTCTCCTCCCTACAACAGTCACATTGTGAGGTAGGTGGGGCTGTGAGAACTCAGAAGAGAGCTGTGACTAGCCCAAGGTCACCCAAGTGGCTTTGTGGAGGAGGGCGGAATCGAATCCCGGTATTCCCAGATAAGAGTCCGGCTCCCTAACCACTAGACCAAACTAGTTCATCTGGAAGGTGACAAGCTGTTTTCTTTCAGTGTTAAATAACTCAGAAAATTTGCCTTTGGGATAGAGAATGTGGAAAGAAAATTCCTGGTCACTTTGCTGATGTGTTTTCTCGCTCTGAAAGTGAAGTGAAGCTGGATTAAAACTTAGGTGTGACCACTGCCTATATGTAACAGCTTGCACAAACTTCCAGGATCTGTTCACACTGCCATGTCGCTGAGGCCTGTCCACAGCCTCAGGTGTGGCTTATGAGGAGTGGCTTGCTCATTCTTGGATGTGGCGTCCACACCATTATCCTGCTGCAGTGTGACGATGGGTAGGCATGGCAATGTAACTGCCGCTGTGCAATTGCATGGATCCTCCAGATCACCATGACAATGCCTGAACGCATGCTGGAGGTTGCCATGACAACCTGGCTTGACCTGCTCTGCCCATTCTCACTTTGAGTGCTGCCGACTCTGTGGCCCTGGTCACACCATTAGTTTAAGACAACTTCCAGTCGTCCGCCAGTTGCATTACATTATTTTTATTCAGTTTGTTTTCCAAGCCGGTCTACCCTCATTAGACCGTTCTAACCAGAGTCACCTTTTCCAGAGGACTCAGCCCATCCTGGCATTTCAAGCCATCTTCTCTTCCTCAGTGTGGGAGGGGGGATGGGCTCAAGGAGGCTGAACCGTGCTGTGGTGGGTGGGTCCAGTCCTTCCTCTCAGCCAATTGGCACAAGCGGAGTTTGTGAGGAAACTCCCCTTCTCTCCTCAGTTTATGTGTATGGTTCCTCTTTTTATCTGGCATTTCCACACAAATTTATTATTATTATAAAAAAATAATTGTATGGAGAAGAAAAGCACATAAAAAAGGAAGGGGGCATGGAGGTGGGGGAGCAGGCTTTAAAAAGAACCACAAACACACACCTTCGCCTCCCTTGAGTGACACAACAGCATGTGATAAGAAAAGAGGTAGATTTGAAGCAGCAAAAGGGTGGAGACCCAAGAGTTCTGTGGAGGACCCTCAGGTCAATCGTGGAGAAAGGTGTGAGCGAGGCAGCCCAGAGCGAGGACAGGCTGAGGATGACCTATCATGATCTAGGTGTGAACAGAAGTAGTACTGCCTCAGTTCGAATTATGAATAGGATGTCCATCCTGTCTTAGATTCGTGTGACCAGGGCCTGCATGGGGCTTTTCCAGCACTCAAAGTATGAGTGAGTCTTGCTGCATTGGGTCTTTACCAGCCTACAAGTGGGACCGTGCTGATCTGGATTAACAAAAGCTAAGTGCAGAAAAGGCCTGTGATGCAGACGGGAGGACGCCACAGACTGGCCCAAAGGTAAGAACCTGAGTCCACATGTGAGCCAGTTTTGTCTTGTGGTTAGGGTGCCAGACTCATAACTTGTAATCACCAGGTTTGATTCCATGCTCCTCCATGAAGCCAGTTGAACGGCCCTGGGCAAGTCACAGCTCTCTTTCTGAGCTGTCACAGCCCCACCTACCTCACAGGGTGTCTCATGTAGGGGGAAGAACACAAGGTTTGTCAGCCGTCTTGGGTCCCCTGAAGGTTGAGGAAAGTGGGGTAGAAAAGCTGACTCTACACCTTTCTTCTTTGCCTTCTCCCATACTGACCTGCCTTTGCCTTAAGTAGGGATGTGCACGAATATCTGAAAATTCAAAAATCCAATTCAAATCCGACAGATATCAACATCTGAATTCGAATCGGATTTTAAAATACTTGAATTTGCACATTTGGACAAATTTTGGATTTTTGAAAACCCGACATGGGTATTTGAATAATTTGAATGAATGGATTTGTATATATCGTATACGAATTTCTGTGAATATTATACAAATTTGCACTTATAATGCGGGATGAAAACGGGATGCATGTGGGATAAAGGCGGGATGCATACAGAATTATGCAAACTCGCAAAAATGGATACGAATGCTATCAACATTGAGATTTTCAAATGTGTGGATTCGAATAATCCGGATTCAAAATTGATTTTTGGATTTTTTTATATGAATCGAAGTGAATTATCAAATATTAAATTTGACTCAAATTCGAATGCAAAAAATACATTCGTGCACACCCCTAGCCTTAAGATCTAGCAGTGAGTCCCTCCTAGTTGTCCCACTGCCTTCAGTAGTGAGGCAGTTGGGTGCCCAGGAGGGGGCCTTTTCAGTGATGGTCCCCCGGACTATGGAATAGTCTTCCCCCTCGATGTGTGTCATGACCCTTCTTTCTATATATTTACGAAGGTGGTGAAGACGCATCTCTCTGCCCTGGCCTTTGAATGAGGTGATCATTTTCCCCGCCCCTCAGTACAAATACTATCATACAGAGTATATTGTATATTTGTTGAATTTTAGAAGTGTTTTTAATGTATAGTGTCTTTTTATTCTGTTGTTTTAAAGGTTGTTACCCACTCAGAAACCTTCGGGTATGGGGTGGGATACAAAAGTAAGTAAGTAAGTAAGTAAGTAAGTAAGAAAGAAAGAAAGAAAGAAAGAAAGAAAGAAAGAAAGAAAGAAAGAAAGAAAGAAAGAAAGAAAGAAAGAAAGAAAGAAAGAAAGAAAGAAAGAAAGAAAGAAAGAAAGAAAGAATAAATGAATAGGATTGCCCATCAAAATCCATCCAAAACCTGCCCTCTGCAAGCTGGTGTGCAAGTTCATCCATAACTGGATGGTGCCTCATGCAGTATAATGGCGCTAAGTTTTAGAGTAGAACTAATCTACCACATAATTATTGCACGATATTATTAGCAGAAATTATTGCCAAGAGAAGAATTCTTTGGCATGGCAGCCAGCTTCTTTGATGCCAAGTGGCGGCAGCAGCTGCTACAAGGAGAATACAAGATTTGATGATAAACATACTCCACACCGTGGAAACCAGCTGCAGGTGTCAAGCTGCCCGACTCATAAAGTCTGTACAAGGCATTAAGGATGCTTGGACTGGATTTTGTAGCAACAATAATGCTGCATCACATTGGAAGTCACATGTGTAAGTGACAAGGTATTGCTGGGAAGTGAGTCTGCTGGTTTCTGCCACCCTCTTTCTATCACCTGTGACTTCTCTTCCAAGTGGGTTAAAGGTTAAGACACAGAGAAGAGCTTTTCTTCAGAGTATTTGCTCCAACGTCCCTTGACAACAGTGAAACAGTTCCTCCTCCTCCTTTTATTTTTCTTCCTTCTCTTCTCTTCTTCTTCCACCTCTTCCTCTTCTCCTTCTCCTTCCTCTTCCTCCTCCCTCTTCTTCTCCTCTTCTCCTCTTTCTCTTCCTCAACCTCCTCTTCTTCCTGTTCATCCTCTTCTTTTTATTCTGCCTCTCCTACTTCTTCCTCTTCCTCTACCTCCTCCTCTTCTTTCTCTTCCTCCTCCTCTACTTCTTCCTCCTCCTCCCTCCTCCCTCCTCCTGCACTTCTTTCTCTTCCTCCTCCTTCTCTTCCTGCTCCTCTACTTCTTCCTTTTCCTCCTCCCTCTTTCTCCTCCTCTTCTTCTTCCTCCTCCACTTCTTCCTCCTCCTTTACTTCTTCCTCTTCCTCCCCCCTCCTCCCTCTTCCTGCTATTCTTCCTCTTCCTTCTCTACTTCTTCCTCTTCCTCCTCCCTCTTCTCTTCTTCTTCCTCTTCTTTTTATTCTTCCTCCTCTACTTCTTTCTCTTCCTCCTCCTCCTCCTCTTCTCTACTTCTTCCTCTTCCTCCTCCTTTTCCTCCTCTACTTCTTCCTCTTCCTCCTCCACTTCTTGCTCCTCCTTTACTTCTTCCTCTTCCTCCCCCTCCTCCCTCTTCCTGCTATTCTCCGTCTTCCTCTTTCTTCTCTACTTCTTCCTCTTCCTCCTCCCTCTTCCTCCTCTTCTTCTTCCTCCTCTTCTTTTTATTCTTCCTCCTCTACTTCTTCCTCTTCCTCCTCCACTTCTTCCTCCCCCCTCCTCCCTCTTCCTGCTATTCTTCCTCTTCCTTCTCTACCTCTTCCTCTTCCTCCTCTCCTTCTTTCTCCTCCTCCTCACTAAGAAACTTCTTAGAAAATCCCAACAATATTTTTTGAAAAACCCCAACAGATTCTGAAGACTGTGTGCGGCTGTACGTCACGCAGATGCCTTCTGGAGCAGACTGACAGTATAATCCCTCGAGCCCATAATATTTAGAGGCAACTCCCTCAATATCTTATTCCTGTATAAATCGTGAAGTCTTTCCCTGAGCTTCCCCCCCTTACAATTAAGGATTACGCAAGCTTCGCTTCCTCGCTTCCAGCTTTCTTATTCAGCCAACCCCTTCACGCCTATTCCTTCATATACTCCAGTTTTTGATCTATCAAGATGCAAACTAAAAGGGAGAAGCGAAGCTCTTCCATTCTGTGTAGCTGCTTATTATTATTCAGTGCCTGCTCTCCAGCCTGGAATATGCTCCGTAACACTTTAATCTGAACTTAATACCTTCTAAAACATCCTCATGCCTCATATAAACAATTTGTGGATTGTCCTGAGCGAGTGCTGGTGTCAGAAATATAGGATACGAATGCCATTTTCTTGAAATTAGCTCAGTGCTTCTTGCTAAGATCTTCTCAAAGTGGATCACAATTGCTTTAGGAATGTGGTCTATGGCTACTGTATAGCATCAGTTATTGGGTTTTTAATGCTCCCCAGAATATCCTTTCTCTAATAACTCCAAACACGCATCTCCATCTTTCTACACCTTAATGCGGTTTGGAGGGTGAAATATCTCAATGGTTAGCGAGTTGTATTCTATCCATTTATGTGCATGTTTTCCTGTCTTTAGGATATTTTTCACCTCTGGAGCAATCTCCCTCATGCCTGTGGTGAATTCCCACATATTCTGGGTTGCAGTAACAAAGCTTTTGAGGACTGGTTCAGTTTCCATCACCCTGACGGCTCAGAGGTTTTTGGGACGGCAATCTTGTCCCCCGCTCTCTAAATGTGGAACTTTGGGTGAAGGGCAGGACATAGGGGTGCACATGAATATCCGTAACATTTGATATTCGTCCAAATTTGGACATCGGTGTAAAAATCAAATGTTACAACATTCACACATTGAGATTCGAATTCGTACGAATATTTTGGAACATCCGCGAAATGGGGAGGTGGGAAAGTGGCTGCACCAGTCACATCTGCAACAGATCCAGAGTGCATCCGACATGGGCTGCTTCTGCACTTGGCCTTATTCTGGGATATATCTCAGGATAGGGGTCTCTTGTCCACATGCTAATACAGGCTATGGCAAGTCTCACTAGGACCTGCTGTAGTCTGCAATAACATGGAGATAAGAGACCCTGATCCTGATATATATTCCAGAATAAGGCCAAGTGCGGAAAGGGCCATGGTTTGAGAGTGGATTCGAAGTGGATTCAGGGCAGATTCGACACTCTCAGAGCAGATATGTTACGGGATATTTTGAATGCTATGAATATTCCTGGACATCTCTATCACTAAACAGCACAATCACTATGAGGTGCAATCTCCCACTGCAGGAGCAGCTGTGGCAGCAGAAGATACTTCAACAGGCTCCTCACCCACTAGGTGGAGAACATAAGAGGAGCCCTGCTGGACCAGGCAACAGCCCATCTAGTCGCACACAGTGGCTCACCAGTTGCTTCTAGGCATCACAAGCAGAAGACAAAGGCCAAACGTTGATCTACGCTTCAATACCTGCCAGTGGCCTTAAGGAACATTGCTAAGCACTAGGGGTGTACATGAATGCAATTTTCAACATTCAATTTAAATTGAATATTCAAATGTCTGAATTCATATGAATAGAGAAAAAATGAATGTATTCAAATTCAAATCGATTAGAATACATTTGTATCTATTCATACAAATATTCTATTTGTATTTGATTATACGAATGTCGACAACATTTGTATATGTCTGTACACATTTGTATGCATTTGTACACATCCCATTTTAGAAGAAGAGTTGGCTTTTCTATCCTGCCTTTCTCACCCATTTAAGGGGACTCAAAGCAGCTGACAAAGCTTTTCTATTCTTCTCCCCGCAACAGAACACCCTGTGAGGTGGGTGGGGCTGTGAGAGCTCAGAAGAGAGCTGTGACTAGCCCAAGGTCACCCAGATGGCTTCATGGAGGAAGAAGAAGAGTTGGCTTTTCTATCCTGCCTTTTTCACCCATTTAAGAGGACTCAAAGCAGCTGACAAAGCTTTTCTATTCTTCTCCCTACAACAGAGCACCCTGTGAGGTAGGTGGAGCTGTGAGAGCTCAGAAGAGAGCCGTGACTAGCCCAAGGTCACCCAGCTGGATTCATGGGGGAGGGCAGAATCGAACCCAGTATTCCCAAATAAGAGTCCAGCTCCCTATCCACTAGATCGAACTGGCTCATTAGATTAAACTGATTTTAATCCCATATGCATCCCGTTTTCATCCCATACATATCCGTATAAATGTGTACAGATACGAATAAGATGCGCATGGATACGTATGTTATGCATACATATCCATACTCATACATTGTCCAAATAATTCATACAAATGATTTGAAACATTCAAATTCATTCGAATGTTGAAAAACTCATGTGTAGACATTCGATTTAAATTCAAATGTCTGAATTTGAACAAATTTGATCAGATTTTGAATGTTCTGAATATTCTTGGACATCCCTACTAAGCACATTAAGGAGAGGATGAATCCCTGCTTAGATACCCACCAAAAATCTTGCCCAAAGCCCCTTTGCAGTCCTTGCCTCTGCTTAACCAACACTTAACTAGAAATTCAGTTTCTTTGGCTTTGCGTTAGAGCAGGCAATGCCACCTTTGGAAGGCTCAGTGATTGTTGGGAGCCCCCAGATGTCAAAAGATAATTGTTATGTGGCTTTCAGGTTCTCTTCTGCAGCTGTCAGGATTTCCAGTTTCAGGAAGATTTATGGTCTGAACTCTTCAGGAGCCTGAGTTTTCACCAGAGAGATTGTGACGGATTTTATGGAGAGGCAGCCACATTCGTCTGCTTTTGGAGTCCATCCAGCCTGTGATTAATGCAGCATTAATTATTTCCTATATATCAAGCCAATGGAATGTCATGAAAATGGACGTCTTGGTCTCGCCACCGGTCAACTGGGATTTGACAGGCAGATTCCAAACCACGTGAAAAGAAAGAAGGAAAGACAATAAGCCACCTTTAACATACCTTGCAGAAACAGGTGGAAGAGGTGCATATGTATGTGTCAGTGTGTCTGTGTCTATGTGTTTTGTGTCTATGTGTGTGTCTGTGTGTGCAGCTGTATGTGTCAGTGTGGCTTTGTGTTAGTGTGGCTTTGTGTCTCTGTGTATGTCGTGTGTTTATGTGCGCATCTGTATGTGTCAGTCTGAGTATATCTATGTGTTTGTGTCTGTGTGTGTGCTGTGTGTACATGTATCTCTCTGTGTGCGTGCATGTCTGTATGGGTCAGTGTGGGCATGTCTATGTGTTTGTGTTTGTGTGTGCGTGTGCGTCATGTCTCTGTGTGTCTCTGTGCATGTGTGTGGATGTCTCTCTGTGTTTCTCTGTGTCTGTGTCATCTGTGTGTCTATGTGTCTGTGTGTGAACAGCCTCTGTTAGCCGCTTCCCTGCTGGATCTTGTTACCTTTCTAATTATCTAGTGCTTAGATCTAAACAGCTGACTTTAACAACTCTTTGTTCAATAATATTTGCATTTTGTTCACATGCTAAGAGGCAGTTTTTGAAACATAAAAGTGAAGGAAAGGGTAGTTTCAAGTTTAATAGGGTGCTCAGCAAAAACATCAGCCCACCAAATAAAATGATGGTGTGGGTTACAGAATCAGCAGGGGTATAATAAGCCAGAATAAGGCCTAATGCTTTGCAGAAAATGAAACTTTTTTGAAACATCACAGTAAATTATGGCAGTCTTTTCAATGTGTTTCCTTTCCTCCTGAAACAAGTTTTAATTGCCACAATAAGCAATTCTGAAGAAGCAACACAGTTAGAATGTAAATAAGGTTGAAGAATGAACTCAGAAACATGAGTGTCTTTGGGGGAAATGATCTGCTGTTGATCTATGTTCTGCAAAAAGGGTCCATTTGTATTTACCTGTTCAGTCACTAGTGGGATGTATCTGCACTCTGCAAGGATGTGTGTGAATATTTGTAACATTCAAAATTCATATGAATTCAGACATTTGAATTCAAATGAAATGTTGGCAGATTCGAAGGTTGACATCTGAATTTGAACAGAATGTTTTGATACATTCGTATGAAGCTTCATGTGGGATTCACATGCATTTGTATAACATTCCTATGGCATTCATATAGGGATGTGTACAAATGTGTATTTTTAATCTGAATTCGAACTGAATTGAATATCCAAACATTCGATTCAGTTCAAATGTCCAGAATCTGAATGCAACAAAATCTGATTTGAATAGAATACATTCAAATCTATTCAGTTGAATGTTAGATTCAAATCTGAAGATATGAATGTCGACAACATTCGTACGAGTTATACGTATCTGTACAGATTTCGTACACATCCCGTTTTATCCCGTATGCATCCCGTTTTCATCCCATACTATCAGCGCAAATGCATACAGATATGTATGAGATTTGTACAGATACATATGTATTTCATTTGAATGTTTCTAATCATTCAAACAAATGTTGTGAGTGTCCAGGTGTGTGGGAATCATAGTGCATAGTAGGGATGCATTTTTCTCCATCCCAAGGACAGGAAGCAAAGAGCAGAAAGCTCCAGGTTAGCAATTGCAAACAGACCCAATATCTTGCTTCTCATCCATGATCCTGGAGGTGTTTTGCAAACAGTTGAAACCAAGAATATTCACTGCCTCACAAATGTTTTTTTTTTTTTTAAGTTTCAAGTTTGGAAGTCTCTTTGTGTTGCATATATGAATGTACTGCCTGCTTGTTTACCATCTGCATTATTAACGCGGAATAATTTAGTTATGTATTTAAACGTAGGAATAAAAGATTAGCAGCCCAGAAGATTTGTGTGAGCTGCCTGCAAACAATGGTGGATACAAAAAAGGGGTTTGTAGAGTGGTTTGTAAGGATTAATGGTTTGATCTAATTTTAACTTCGCCTGTTTAAAATCTGCCATTGTAAAGTTTTATCTCCTTTTCTCCCCTCCTTATAAATGTAAAGGCCTTTGGCTATATATCAGTATATGTAACTGATAATATTATTTTTCTGAATCCTGTTGATAATATTGTTCTATTCTTTACACCGCCCTGGGCAGATTTTTCAACCCAGACTTTTCTTTGCTCCGGGCTGTGTGCCAAGCTAAAAGGAAGGAAGGAAGGAAGGGGGGAAAGGGAGGAAGGAAGGATGGTGAGAGGGATCAAGAGAGAAAATAATTTCTAAGGGTGTTTTTCCACTAGCACAGGAGTACCCATTAAACACCCATTAATGGATCCTTAATGGGTACTCTAGTGCTAAGTAGAAAAACACCCCTAACATTTCCTGTCTACTAATTCAGGAGGGAGGGAGGAAAATAAATGTTAAATTAAATATTTACACAACCAGGACAAGGAGGCATGAGAAATGTGCCTTATGCTCAGATCAGGACCCCCATTTTTCACCTAATAGGATCCACTCCTTTAGGAGTTTCCAACTGGCCACTTGTAGATCACAAGTCCACAGGTAGTTAAGGAATCTTGGCTCAGAAAACCAGCCTTTTCAGCTGTGCCTCCATTTTAACACAATTCTTTACCAGTTCATTATTTGTTCCAGTAAGTTAATTCTCCCACCCACCCCTCGCTCTGTGTCTGGCTGTTGTTTTTTGCACTTGTTTTTATGTTGTCATTGTCATCAGATTTTATTGATGAATTATGATATGATGCTATTATGCGATAGTTAGTGTCTGCCATTTTATCCTTCTGGTGGTTTACAAATGCATAACAAACAGACAGACCCTGCAGTCTTCTTAGAGACATTTGAGTGGCCACCTTGGGTGTTTCCACACAGGCTGTTAGAACGCATTTAGAAACACATTAAAGACACATACAGAACACATTGGAACTCACCTTCCGCATTGGAGGCCAGATCTGGGACGCTTCGAGGACGCCGCTTCCACACAGGCTCGCGCGAGATCGGTCTCTAATATGGTCTTGGCGCTGCTAAAACTGGTTCCTGGAAAGACCTGAAAGATTAGGTCTTAATCCATTCTTGCGTGGAAAATCCACATCAAAGGAGGATGCTTCCACACATGGACAGGAGAGGGAACGGATGTCCCTCCGGCCACCATATTGGGAAGGGCGGAAGCAGGACTGGCTCCTTCCGAAGCCCCTCCCATAAGAACATAAGAACATAAGAGAAGCCTTGCTGGATCAGGCCACAGCCCATCTAGTCCAGCATCCTGTCGCACACAGTGGCCCACCAAATGCTCATGGGCATCTCAAGCAGAGACAAGGACAAACCTTCTCCTGCTCTCGAGTCCCAGCAGATGGCCCTAGAAGCGCCCCATTTCCTCCCCTGCGCACTGGGCGCTGCCAGAAACACAGAGTGACTGGCAGCTCACCACTCCAGTCCCGCAGCTCTGGGGGCGGTGTTGGCGTCGCACGAACCAGAGGACTTTTGGAATGGGTGCTGATGCGTCCTCACAGCACCCACTCCATCCGTTCTCCAGAATCTGGCCTTCCCACGCGAGTGTGGAAACAGGGGACCTTATTTGGATCTGTCCCTATTTCAGACGGATCTTCCCAGAGACGGATTTAAGAAAAACAGTTTCCCTTAATCCGGCTTTCAGGAGGTATGTGTGGAAACACCCCTTAAGTTTAAAGCACAGCTGGACTATCAGCCCTTCGCTTCTTTTGGCTATACTTACATTCTAACTTCCGGATTCTTGAGGCATTTTCCAGTTGCTCACTACCTACGGTCCTAAATTTCATGAAGGAACAGAATTACTCACAGAGAAATGTTTTAAGGAACAACTGGGCATCTCTGGCAAATAAGGATGTGCAAGAATATTCGAAACATTCAAAGTTCAATCAAATTTGTTTGAATTTGGACATTCGAATTAAAATCAAATCTCTATACATTTGTTTCTTAACATCCAAACAAATTTGAATGTTTCGAATCATTTGTACAGATTATTTGGAGATTTTTATGTGTGTGGATATGTATGCATTACATACGTATCTGTACGCCTCTTATTCATATCTGTACACATTTGTATGGATACATACAGGAGGAAAATGGAATGCATACAGGATAAAAACGAGATGTGTACGAATGCGTATGTATGTCTGTGGACACATATGAATGCTGTTGACAGTCGTATCATCAAATACGAATTCAATATTCGTACGGATAGATACAAACGTATTCAAATTGGTGTGAATTTGAATACATTCATTTTTTCTCTATTCGTAGGATTTCGAACATTCAAATATTTGATTCGAATTAAATCGAATGTCAAAAATTGCATTCGTGCATACCTTTACTGGCAAGACCTAACAGTGGTCCCCTCTATGGCTTCAGCCATTTACATCCACCCTTTCCTATGTGATGAGTGACTCATTGTTCCAAGTCATGTCCTGTCTTTTAAAGCCAACAGACCCAATGATGAAATATTCATTAGTCCCAAATGCTTTCAAAAAATATCTGTTTCTCATTTAATTATTTGGTCCACTGGCTTTCTATTATTTTTGAACTTTTTCTTCCTGTTCTATTGGTTTTTGGATGAAAGTTCTCCCACTTAACAATGAGATTTTCTTTCTTTTTTTGTCAAGTGTATAGTACACAACAGCGGTTTTTTGCGGTTCTGAGGATTTTTCCATGCTTACAAGGCTCAGACCAGGGACTGGGATTTCTTTGCCCTTGGTGAGCAAAGGTGGGTTATGTGACTTGATTCTCCCAGGCCTGGTTATCTTATATTTGATGGCAAAATGTTGAGCGACCTTGACTGAAAATCAATGAATTTTAGGCAGCGAGAGGAGAAATGCCTGCTAAAAATAAGGCTCCTCAAAGCTCTCTAAGTCCCTGCCTGGTGCTTAAAAGAATAAATAAATATATTTTGCTACAGGAAGAAAATATTTGTCAGGGACAAGAATCGCAAACTTGACTTCTTACCAGTTTACCATTTCCCCCAGTTGCAGGTTCGGAATTGATGCTCCCATTTTTACATTGCTTTTGCATGTTTTTAAGTCTTTGAGCATGGATTTGTGTAAAGAGTTCTGGCCCATGTTTGGCAGTGTGGCCCATTTTCCCGTGTTATTATTTCACAAGAATACATTTCTTTTTCCTTTCTCTGCTATTTTTTAAAGACTTTCTCTTATGGGGCTTTCTCAAATACATGGTCAGTTATGTACAATGGATCTGAATTCTGTTTATTTACAAATTCTGCACAGGGGGGCAAAAATTGGGTGGTAAATAAATAAATAAATATTTGCCATTTCTATAATTATGTCAGTTAATCTGCATTAGCTAGATCCATATTAGCTAGATCTTGATCAACCACAAGTAGAGGCATCTGCATTGAGTGGACTTTAGAACAGCAAATGTGCGCTAAAGAGGGTTTGCATGGATGTAGACCAGAGGCCAATTCACACTTAGTCCCATAGTACACGACAGGGTAGCATCTGGTAGGGAGCATCTGTACTTGCAGAAGGCATTTACATCCCAGAAATGCCTCCTTCTTTACCAGATGTTACCCTATCACCTACTAGTGGTAGTGCACAAAGTTGTGCACCACATGCAACCCAACCCTTACCTTTCCTGTCCCATTCGCACAAATTCAGGTTAACTCGGATCAAGGAGGTGCTACTACCATCAGATGTTCAGGTCAGTGTGGGAGCGATCTGCCACAGCGCATGCCTGTGCAGAATGCGACAGATTGTTCCCAGCAAGCCCCAGGACCCTTCTGGATCAGGCCAGCAGTCTGAACAGGTAAGTGGGACACTGGGGACTGGGGGGTGGCATGCACCCCTGGGTGGGAGTGGGCATCCAGAAGGCCCCGCTGGCTGCTGCTGGCCCAATCAGGGTGGCGGGAGCCCGTGGGACCACAACAAGCCCCCGTTCCACTCTAGTCCCACCCCAAAAATGGGACTGCTAGCCAGCTGAGCCAATAGGGCCCAATGGCAGGAGCCTGGGGTGCGACTCATGAGCTGTCCAGCAGGGAGCAATGCAAATGCTCTCCCTGCCAGACAGCTCTGAGACGCCTGGGGCTAAGGTTGGGTCGGGTGTGGAGCATCATTTCCTTGGCCATAATTAGGACAGCTCTGGGACAGGCCAGGATGCTTCTAGGTGGAACCGGCCATCCCAGAATGTGAGTGCTCTGTCCCAGAGCTGTGCTAATTATGTGCCAGAGGTCGAAATACAAATAGGCCTCTGGACATGGATAAGTCTCCAGGCATGTGGGGCTTAATGTAATGTGTACTGACATTCTGAAGCGTGAACACTAGTGCATGTTAATCTGTCATGCACTTTTCTGGTACAGAGGATGGGACGCCAAATGCAAAAGCAGCCCAGATTTCTGATCCACACCTACTCTATTCTTGTCCAGAAGATGTGTTCTTAGCAGCTCCTTGATCTGGATTAACAAGTAAGTGCAGAAAGGGCCATTCTCCTTTTCAACCTGGATGGGGTCTTGTCCATTTCTGAACGCCACCTTCCAAGGTTCTGAAACTCAGCAGAAAGATTTTCCAAAAGTCCTTGATTCTTGTGCTCAGCTTTTCTTGATGTTTCCTGTTGTCTTGTGTGCTTGTCAACTGAGGCTTGAACTACAGCTTTCTGGCCAAGGTTCCTTTCTTACATTTCTATTGTAAATAAATCCCTGCTTCCTAACCTCAGGCTCACCTTCACAATTTGTGTGTGTTTGGAGCAATATATCAGAATGTTGGGATGGAACACAGGGCCGTCTCAGGTTGCTTTGATCAATGAGAAGCTTTCATTCTTGGGTTGGGGAGGGGAAAATATCCTTGTGCTCTCAGGGAAACAGTCCTGTTCAAATTAATCTGAAGTTTCAGACAAGGCGAGGGTTTCAGTTGGATTCTAGATCAAAGATCTACACAGCTATGTAGGTAAGGTAGACTTCTACTTCCATTCCAATCAAACTACCTAAATTGGTCCTTCCTCCCTTCAAGAAACAGGCTTGAGATCTGAACAGCAGTGGGACTTTGATTAAATGTGATGCTTCAGTTGTTTCTAAGCCCTGCCAGATGTTTAGAAATGCACAAGGGATGCTGAGGGGACGTTGGGTGACAGAACTTTCCATTAATAAGTCTTATCAAAGGTCACATCTCCATCTGGGTGGGGGCAGACTGAGCAAGGATGCTCTCCATCTCATTTTGGGATGTGTAGGTTGGGGGGAAATACCTTGGATAAGAGATGCCTTCAGCCTTTTACCAGTGATCACACACCAGCAAATGGGCCAACGTGGTCACCATGAGACATCCTCAGCCACTGAAAATAGAGGTGAGGCGGTAGCAGCCATCTCAGACCCACAGGGTTACCCCACAACAGTAAGAGGAGATGGGCCCTAAGTGCTTACATTAGCCATGTGCACTAACGTTTGTTTTTTACATTCAATTTGTAACAAATGTTAGAAAATTCATATCTGTATGAATAGATCCCCTTCAAATGTTGTAGGATTCTACTCAACATGAATGTATTTGTACGAATTTGTATGAATAGCCGATACGAACAAACACGTATCTGATACGTTTCCAATGCAAACACATTGTGTCTGGTACATACCTGTAACATATCCATGCTTTGAAAGCATGAAATCTGACCTGAATCCACTTTTAATCTGCTCTCGATCCATGTCGAATGCAGCCTGGATCTGTTGCAGATGTGACTGGCGCACCGCTTTCCCACCTCGCCAGTTTAACGGATGTCCAAACTATTTGTATGAATGTTCAAACAGTTCAGATGAATGTCCAAAACAATTGTATTTCTACAAATGTTAATGTGCAAATTTTCATAAGATTGGATTTATGTACGAATGTCCAAATCTGGACAAATTCGTACAAATAACAAATGTTACAAATATTTGCACACATCCCTAGTTGGCAATGGCAGCTTGTGAGACCACCAGCTACTACTTCCGGTCCAGTTATCTAAGAAATGGTTGCATGGCAGGAAACTAGGGGAGGCATTTGCACTTGAAGGAGCCGTTTCTGAACCAAAAACAGCTCCTACCATCCAGAAGCCCCCCCCCCATGCTAATTACATGTGGAGCATCATTAAATGCCTCTATCGTGACCTATGCCAGAGCTAGTAAGGCTCTGGATAGGCCCATCTGATGTGGCACACAAGCGCACATGCGCAGCACATCAAGTCACCCCAGTGATGGCATCTGCGTGTGCAGACTGGCATCATCATGCAGGTAAGTGTCCAGATGTTTGGGGGGAGGGATGGCATGTACACATTCATGCGTGTGAACACTAGTACATGCATGGGTATGTTCACCTTTCCTGTCCTCCAGATGGAAGTCACAGACCGACCATTGTAGTGGCTCTTTAGAGGTGCTACTCCAGCATCGGCAGCCTAAGGCTTGTCCCCATTGGGCAGCAGTTTGCTCTGCTGCTCCCCGTTGCTCCCCAGGCCCTCTGGATATCGGCTGCATAACTAGCATGAGGCCTTTACAGAGTCCCATACGAAGGTTCGTACGAATGTATTAAAACATTTTATTCGAATTCGAATGTCAACCTCCAAATGTGCCAATATTCTATTCAAATTAGAATGTCCAAATTCGGCCAAATTTCTAACGTAACGAATATTTGTGCACATCCCTAGTTCTTAGTGGATTGCAATGTATCCTTTTGAGTCTTCCACTCTAGGACTTTATCCACAATTTCCAAAACGTGTTTTTGGTTTTGTTTTCACTGTTTTACGTAAGACATGCAAGAAATGTGTGGGATATTTGAGCAAAGGTGCGCAGAGGCTGAGTGATGTGATTGCATTTCGCACAAAGATTGCACCGAGTTCTCTCTTTATCAGATCCACGCGTCATGAGAGCTAAAGCATAATCGCTCCCTCCTGAGTTCCCCTATCGAAAGGCAAAACCTGTTTATGAAGAGATCACTCTTGGGGCCATCTTCATTGTTGCTTTTGGACGCACATGAATGGGATAGGGCTCTAGGGAACCAGCCTCGTAATTTAACAGACACAAACCATTTGTTGCCTTGATGCCTTCCCAGTGGAAATGGCTGTAAGTTAGAGATAGAAAAAACCACCTGCATCCTCTCCCCAGAACTAAGCAATGGCAAATCACTTCTCTATCTGCAAGGAAAAACAACTTCATAGAGGTGCTCATGGAGTCTGGGAGTGGCTGCAGCAAGAAGGAGAAGGAGAAGGAGAAGGAGAAGGAGACGGAGAAGGAGAAGAAGAAGAAGAAGAAGAAGATTTGGCTTTTCTACCCCACTTTTCTCACTCATCTAAGGGGACTCAAAGTGGCTGACAAAGCTTCTGTTCTTCTCCCCACAACAGAACATACTGTGAGGTAGGTGGGGCTGTGATTGCTCAAAAGAGAGCTGTGACTAGCCCAACGTCACCCAGGTGGCTTCATGGGGGAGGGCAGAATCAAACCCTGTATTCACAGATAAGAGTCCGGCTTCCTATCCACTAGACCAAACTGGCTCATATTCGAAACATTCAAAATTTGTTCAAGTTCATTCAAATCCAGAAATTAGAATTTGAATGGAATGTCTATACATTCATTCTTTCAACATTCAAACCAATTCACATCTTTCAAACCATTCATATGGATTATTTGAATATTCAAATGTGTACGGATACATATGCATTACATATGTATCTGTGCATATCTTTCCGTAATGATATGTACAGGACAAAACCGGGATGCATATGAGATAAATATGGGATGGGTAAGGATGCATACAGACACATGCAAATGTTGTTGAAATTCGTATCATTAGATACAAATCAAATACTTGTACGAATAGATATGAATGTATTCAAACCGGTTTGAATTTTAATACCTTCGGTTTTTCTCTATTCATACAAATTCGGACATCTGAATATTTGATTCAAATCAAATCAAATCTCAAAACTTGCATTTGTGCAAACCCCTGGTGGTAGTAGCAAACTGCTTGGAAAGGAGAGGGTTGCTGGTTCAATCGCCAGCCTCTCCCTGGAAGTGGGCAATGGCAAACCACTTCTGTATCCCTGCTAAGAAAACTGCATGGAGTTACCCTTGGAGGTGTCCAGGTGATCAGCCAGGGGTCAGACCCAACCTGACAGGATTCTAAAATAACAGCAGCTGCCTTCTCAGTGTTGCTGAATGAGAATGAGCCCTGTTTCTTCCCTCCAGTCAAGACAGGCTGGAGAGACACCTTCCTGGGAAGAGCAAAGTAGGCAGTGCCAACCACACTCAGTAACCCAGGGTTCCCATCTGACCTCTTTTTCTCTTTCACACATTTCAATTCAGGGTTGGCTAACGGGTTCTCTTAATCCCTATGTTCCACAGTCCAGGGGCCTATTCACACTACAGCCCGTAGTCCATAATTAGGCAACTTCTGGGGAACAGCATCTGCACCTAGAGGAGGCTATTGCAGCCTCCAGGTGACCCTTGCCTTCCCAGAAGTCCCCTAATCATGCACTAGGTGTGGAGCACAATGTCGTATCCTGGGGTGTCAGGGTGCGAAGGCAGACACACGCACGCAGCTCTGCTCCACGGGGTGTTGCTTACTCAGTGTCAAGGTACGGTCTAAGTTCAGGGGGGGGGGGGTCCAGAGTTTGCCAGAT
>JALMGA010000017.1:9225000-9490000 GCA_023333525.1 Aspidoscelis tigris stejnegeri | reverse complement strand
ATGACAGATGTATCAATGGCTACTAGAACGGATGCCCGAGTACATCTTTCAGGCCATGGGGACCAGCAGGATGGTTCTAAGGGCATTTGCTGGGATTTGAGAGCAGGAGAAGGTTTGCCCTTGTCTCTGCTTGAGATGCCCATGGGCAATTGGTGGGCCACTGTGTGACAGGATGTTGGACTAGATGGGCTGTGGCCTGACCCGGCAGGGCTCCTCTAATGTTCTTATTTTCCTCCTCCTTCTCTCCTTCTAATGCAAGCAGCTTATTTAGTTCATTCAAACATCTTCAGGCACAACCTATTCAACTGAACTTTTGAACACGGAGAACTTTGCACATTTCCAGCACAAAAGCAGGGATTGGCCCGGATTCATCCAATGGACCTCCATGATGGCGTGTGTATCTGGACCCTTAATCCTTTAGGGCCAGCCCAATAGGCAAGCCACTAAGCTGTGTTAATTCTCATGGCGATATCTTTCCTCTTTTCTATTCCCCAGCAATGTGTCATTGGCTTTCATATATATTAGATCCGTCTTTGATGCTATCCAATAGAGCCTGCTTTTTGAACTTTGGGACAACAATTGCTGTCCCTAGTGAAGTTTGGGTAATATTTATAGAGGACTCAAAAGAACCACTCCAAAGAAGAATGTCTTTGAAGACTAACAGCACCTGCCATCGTATATACAATAAAGAGGAGAAATAGATTCTCACCTGCCATAATTCATCGTGAACTTTTCTGATGTATAGCTGAAGGACCCTGAATAAGTTACTGCTGTGATGGATTTTCACCCCTGCTGGTTATTTTGTGCAACCAACAAAGCAATTCTTCTGAACAACTTTACTCCCTGCTCCTTCCTATTGTTTAAAAAAAAAGTGCTTTGAAAAGATGTGAAGGCTTTAAAAGAAAGAGAAGAAGAAGATGGATCATGAAACGAAAAGTCATTTCCTTTGGAGGCTGTGGTTTTTTCAGTTCCATCAGTAAGTCTTTGTGAGTTGATGCACCTAAAAAGTAATCTACGTTTCAACAGTGAAGGTTGCGCACATCGTAAAATCTAGAGGAATGGAAGGCAAATGACAGGGCAGGTGATTCTCAGCACAGAAAGGTCAGTGATCACGTGATCGTGGCGTGTAAATAAACTTCCATCCCAAGAGATGCTATAAGATCTGCCCTCCCCTCTCTCTCTCACACACATCTCTCTGCTTCTTGGCTTCAGAACCCACCCATTAGGGATATGCACGGATATTCAAAAATTAGAATATCTGATCTGGATCCATCGAGTGTTGGCATTTGAATCAGATTTTCGAAAATCTGAATTTGCACATTTGAACTCAAATCAGATTTATGAAAACCTGATACAGATCTTTGGATAATGCGAATGTGTAGATTCGTATCTGCCATCTTCCGGGTCAGAGGTCCTTCTGATGTCACATCCTGTGGTCAGAGGCGAGGGAAATCCTCAAACAGGAAGAGAAGGGAAATTGTCCTTTAGAAACATGTGCTCGGACTCCATAGTGCCTAAGGGCCGCTGCCTGGAGTGGAAAGAATTCAGCGCCCTAGTGGTGCTGAGTGTGTACTACAAGCTTATGGAACAGGAAGATTGTTGCTCCTTTACTCTGAGGCTTGAGAATTAAGGTGGGGAGGGGGCACAAGAAGGGGAAGCTGTGCAGCCTGGAGATTATTACAGTCCCCTCCAACTCTATGATTCTATGATGGCTCACAGTTTCGTAACTGAAGTTCTCCAAATGGACAGGTTTAAGGAAAATTGAAATCTTCAATTCAGAGCTTCCACTAAGAGGCAAGTTTTTTATGCGCCATGTGCTTATGTGTCAAATGCATACAAATTAGCTACGGGCAAGGCATTGTTTATATATATATAACATCTTCTGCAGCTGCTTGTACTAACACAGCATCATTAGTATACATGAAAAATACTTGGTGCGACGTCCTCTTAAACGCTACGCAGAACTAATGTGACCATAACAACATCCTTTTCAGTGGCTGGACATAAAGTGTTATTATCGTTGTCTGACCTTTGGATGAAGCCAGAATGTGAGAAATAAAAGCAGGCAGCAAGCTTGCGTAATGTCCCTTGTGAAGCTGTGACATTTACGGCTGCAGGGACTCATTAAGAGATATAGTTTCCTCGAAGTTGTGCTGAAAATGCCAGGAAAAAAACCCTGCTAATCCTGAACCAGAGATCTTGGAGGCCTGTAGGCTGTAGCGCTCTAAGCCCGGTACAGTCCAGATACAGGAAGACCATTCACATTTGGCCCAAGGAAAGCTTACCAAAAGCATCCCTTATCTGCTAGAAGTCCAAATGGTCCATTTACTGGCCCGCGCCAATGCATGCGGAGCTGGAAGTTTCGCCTCTTTGCTGTCACAATTGGCCACTCAGTTGCCCTTGTGAGAGGGGTGTGTTCAATCACAGGCTAACCCATGATCAAACACCCCTCTGGCGATTCTACGATCAATCACCACTCCCAGGCATGGTTTGTATGTGATCGATCATCACCGGCAACACCATCACTCCTGTGCAGACGCCGCGTTCCCCACCCACCATGTGCAGGGAGCCAGAAATGTTTGCACTGCTGGACACTTGTGGTAAACCCAGGGGATAGGTAGGGACAGGTATGGAGCATGATTTTGCGTTCCGCACCTCAGCCGCAATTAGGACAGCTCTGGTAGGGGTGGGGACACTTCAACAAAAACCAAGATGGCATTCAAAGCAATAGGCAGCAGTCCAACAGAGACAGCTTTCATTTTGTCATCCGGATGGTCTTCGTTCCCTGCCCCAGCCACAGTTACCCACATCTGAATCCACCCTAAATTTAGGTGTGGACAAATATTAAGGTGCAAGTCTGATTCCCTGTAGGCCAGCCTTATCCCACTTCCCCCTTCATTGCACAAGGTTTCCGGGTTGGGGCAGGGAGCATGCAGCAATCAGAGTATATTTTCATACTCCTGATGCTGCATTGAGAGGTCACACAAAGCTGCACACTGTTTGGAGGGACTTAGTTCAGCAGGGTGAATAGAAAGAGCTGCTTGGGTTTTGCCCAAGACCTGGCAGACTTTCCAAACATGAAAAATCAAGATTCAGGATTTAATTGCAAAGGTTCCATCTTCCAGCAGCAAGGGCAAGATCCAAGGATCATCAAATTAACAGTTTAAAATAATAATGGGCATTAAGTGCAGGGCATTTAGTTTATCTTCTGAAAGATCAACAATAATTGCAGAGCATATGGTTTATTTTTTGAAAGATCATGCACTGGAGAGAAAACGGCTGTAAAAATAAATAAAAACCTCAGTGAGCAAGTGAGGTCAGTAGAAATTCTTCCATTCCTACTTTTCCTTTTAAATAAAACAGATCGTAACTTCAGCAATAATACTTGTGAGTAGAGATATGCCAGAATATTTGAAAAATTCAAAATTTGATCAAATTCATTCGAATCCGAATATTATATATATTAAAGTTTATTTGACTAGTCCTATGGCCATTTCAAAATGCAATACAAATAAAAACAAATAAAACAAAGGAAGAAAGGGTAAGGATAAGGGTAAGCGGGCGACCTTCTATTTACAGTCAAAATCTTATTTTCTGGTTACTTATTTCAGGAAATGTTCTCTTTTCTTAAGAATTTGAATATTCAGATTGAATGTCTATACATCCATTTTTTAACATCCGAATGAACTCAAATGTTTTGAATCATTCGTGCAGATTATTTGGACATCCATGCATGTATGGATATGTATCTTATTGGTATCCACACACATTTGTACAGATACATACGGGACGAAAATGGGATGAATATGGCATAAAACTGGGATGCATATGACTGCATACGGGTATGCATGGACACATACGTATCTTGAAATACGAATTGAGCATTCGTACGAACAGATACGGATGTATTTGAATTGGGTCGAATTTCAATACAGTAGTCTTTTCTCTGTTCCTATGAATTCAAACATTTGAATATTCGAATCGAATCCAAAAAGTGCATTCAGGCACACTGTCATGGAAAAAAACTGACCATTGTGCAGCTTAAAGCCAATCGTTTATTTGTATACAATAAGAACATGCATGCAGGGAAGGAGAAGGTTTCACCTTGCAAGAATAAACAAGATCAAGGCTTTTATAATAGTACATTTAAGTCCACCCTTAAACCGTAAACCGTCACAGAAATACTGGAGTTGAAATACCGGAATCTCCCCTGAAAGACTAATTTGAGGTTCTTCCATTGTAGTTCCCGTTTTCACAGGTAACGCAGCTGGCAATTGACCCGTGGTTTCCTGTTTTTATCCCTGCTTGCCCTGTTACTCAAGCATTGCATCCTATTGCAAATCTTACTGTAAAGTGTACCACTATCTGACAGCCTGAAGAAAGCTGAGAGAGATGGCTAGGAAAAATGGCCATGCTCTGGATAATATGGAGTCCTGAGCTCCCCTAAATTCAGGGGGGTCCCAAATTCCCTTTATTCCACTTCAACACCCTTACTGGTGAAACTCAGTCATGTTGTTTCCTTTGGTTTCCGCCCCCCTCCAGAGCCCACTAGCTTTTCTTTCAACTGTTTTCTCTTTCTCGACAACAGATGAAGCTACATGGATATAAACGTTATTGATTGGATTTGTAAGAGTAATAGATATTGGATTTCACACAATTTGTGGAACTAATGAGCAATGATAAGGAAATATACTTGCAGTTACAGAGAATGGAAAACTAAAGACTGTCACATGCCCAATGGATTGCAGTGGAGGAATGGATTGGTTCTGCCACAAATTTTGGGTCCGGCTATCTAAACATGGGATTCATTTGCAAGCGAAAATCTAATTAGACCAAGAGCAAGCAGCTACTCAGGCAGTGGTTACGTGTGGAAGGAGTGAGCACAGGTCCACAAGATGGCTCATAATACTATGCAAGATGAGGCTAAGAACATGTACAGACTGCAGTCATAATCAGAGGTCATAAAAGATGGCTCAGTCACTGAAAGCTCTAGCACTTTCTTCACTGGCCCTTTTTCTGGATTACATGCCAGAATAGAGGAGGAGGAGGAGGAGAGTTGGCTTTTCTACCCCGCTTTTCTCACCCATTAAGGGGACTCAAAGTGGTTGGCAAAGCTTCTGTTCTTCTCCCCACAACAGAACACCCTGTGAGGCAGGTGGGGCTGTGAGAGCTCAGAAGAGAGCTGTGACTTGCCCAAGGTCGCCCAGATGGCTTTGAGGAGGAGTGCAGAATCAAACCCAGTATCCCCAGATAAGAGTCTGGCTCACTAACCACTAGACCAACTCAGTTCTAGTGGTTAGGGAGAAGTGGTTATGAAGAAGAAGTGGCTGACAAAGCGACTGACAAAGCTTTCTGTTCTTCTCCCCATAACAGAGCACCTTGTGAGGTAGGTGGTACTGTGAGTGCTCAGAAGAGAACTGTGACTCACCCAAGGTCACCCAGATGGCTTCATGGAGGAGGGTGGAATCAAACCTGGTATTCCCAGATAAAAGTCTGGCTCCTTAACCACTAGACCAAACTGCAGAGTATGGCAGGCCCCTGGTGGCACCGGTCATAGTCTGCACCAACATGTGGATGGCATATAATCCAGAATAAGGGCCAGTGGGGAAAGGACCTCGGTCCAAGCAGGAGAAGAACTTTGCCATCATTCTAGAGGATGGTTGAGTGGTGGCAACCTAGGCCTCCCTGCTCTTTGGCTGCCTCTATTGTCTGGCATGGTCTCCATTCAGCATTCCTGGTGCCCACAGGTACAGCTTTCAGAGGCCCACACCCACTTTTGATGGCATGATATGTCCCCTAAGAAGTATGATGCCCACCAAAGGTGTCTGGATAGAGGTTTCAAAATTGTGTTCTACCAACTAGGGCCTCAACCCCTTCTCCATCAGGAACCCATGGGCCCTTTCTGCACTCCCCTGCCTTAATTCAGGGGACCAGTGGGTCAGGCTTTAGGGCTTAGGCCCCTGATTTTGGAGGGAGGTAGCTCATGATGGAGAGCTTCAGGCTGTTCTTTGTCTATCCATACAACTTCTGGCTTCCCAACGAGCACATGGCACCTCAGCGGATCCATTATCCAGTCAGATCATTATCCAATTTAACAGAAGCTTTGTACAAACAGGGAGATTAGGCAGTTTTATGATGCACATGAATAATTTGCATCAGCTAATGAAATTACTTCTGAAACCGCCAAACAGAAAGCCATTTGTTTACAGAAATGATGTTCACCTTGAACAGATTTCCTTGTCAAGGCAGCTGTACACATCCCAGGGGCCATTGTACATATCGCGCACTGGGTCTTTTCACTTTCAGTAGCACCAAGGGCATAAGAACATAAGAGGAGTCCTGCTGGATCTGGCCACACAGTGTCCCACCTAAGACATCCCACACAATGTCCTACCAATTGCTTCTGGGCATCTCAAGCAGAATACAAAGGCCAAAATCTTCAACTGCACTCAAACCTCTTCAGATGGCCTTGAGAGGCATCTTGCCTGTTTCTCCATGCTGGAGGAAATGTCTAAGCACCAATCCAGTACCCATTGATACACCTGTCCTACCTGAATTAAGAGGAGCCCTGCTGGATCAGGCCACAACCCATCTAGTCTAGCATCCTGTCTCACACAGTGGCCCACCATTTGGTTCTGGGCATGCTCAAGCAGAAGAAAAAATCAAAACCTGCTCTTGACTTCCTGCACATGGCCTTTAGAGGCATCCCACATCCGGTCAATCTCTTCAATTGGAAGAGATCTCTAGGATCCATTCTAGTGGCCATTGGTACACCAGTCCTCCATGAATTTAAAGCTATCTAGGCTGGTGGCTATCACCACCTCTTCTGGTAATCAAGCAGGAATGGTGTTCTATTTGAAGCTCCAAGTTTCACTTCTTCTCAGTCAGCAGCCAAGATGCCCCATGATTCTGCCCCCAGATGTCCCATTTATAAAGCTGAATATTTATTTATTTACATTTATATCCCGCCCCATACCCAGAGGTCTCTGTCATAGTGGTTAAGCAACTGTCATAGAGAAATGGAGGGTGGGTGCCATTTCCTTGACTTAGGATATTTACAAGCTTTCTACCACAAGGAGGAGTGGTTGCTACTTTATGACAAGATACCTGACTATTAGAGTTGGGGTATATAAAATGACGACCTATAAATGAGTCCCTACATGACTGGAAAAGAACTTGGGAAGGGAGAGAAGGAGAAGGAAAAAAGGAAAATAGGGGGAGGGGGAGGAAAAGGAGAAAAGGGGAAGGGAAGAAGGGGAAGGAGGAGGAGGAGGAAAAGGGGAAGGGAAGGAGGGGAAGGAGGAGGAGGAGGAGAAGGAGGAAGGAGGATGAGGAAGAAAAGGAGAAGGAAAGAAGGTGGAGGAGCAGGAGGAGAAGGGGAAGAGGAAGGAGGAGAAGGAAAAGGAGGGGAGGGGGAGGGGGAGGGGGAGGAAAAGGAGAACGTGGGGTGGAGGAGCAAGAGGGGAAGGGGAAGGGGAAGGAGGAAAGGGGGAAGAAGGGAAAGGTGGAGGAGCAGGAGCAGGAGGAGAAGGGGAAGGGGGAGGAGGAGGAAAGGGGGAAGGGAAGAAGGTGGAGGAAGAAGTGGAGGAGGGGAAGGAGAAGGAAAGGGAGGAGGAGTAAAAGGGGAAGGAAAAAAGGTGGAGGAAGAGGAGAAGGAGATGGAGGAGGGGAGGGGGAGGGGGAGGGGATCAAAAGAAGTTATAGTAGTAGTAGTTGTTGTCTTTGCTTTCATCCCTGGCTTTTCTTTCCAGGTGGGTGACAAACCTTCTGTTCCCCCCACAAGGAACACCCTGTGAGGCAGGTGGAGTTGTGAGCCCTCAGTCATAGAGCTGTGACCAGCCCAAGGCCACCTACCTGGCTTAATGGGGGAGTGCGGAAATGCGTCGGGAGACTATCAGATAAGAATCTGACACTCAAACCACAAGCCCAAAGTAAAGGACCTGCTAAAGCTAGAGCCCTCAAAGGTAGCAGGAACGGATGTTTCTCCAGAGGACCTCAATTCCAGCAGCACTTCCGGGGGTGCTGCCAAAAAGTGTCCCCTGTAGTACAGCAGAGCACAGGAACGTTCTGCCCACTCATGTCCATGGTGCAGTATGGTGGTGCTGAAAGGGAGGTTGCCCTTGAAGTTGATCCTACAGAAAATGTCATTGAAATAACTGTAGTAGATATATGTGATTTTGTACTGAAGAAACTTATTATCTCCTCCTTTTCCTCCTCCTCTTTCTTCAATTATAATTCTAAACAGGTAACACCACTTCCTCTCCTAAATCACTGGGACTCCATGCTCAGAAACATCATTGGCTGTCAGGGAATAATAATGTTGGGTTAAAAACCCATTAGCTGTGTATATTATTTATGTCAAGCCAAGCATAGCCATCTCTTTATATTCGGCATTATATGCTTCAGCAGCAAGAAACACATATTCTGGAAATTTGTTTAATTTTAATTTAAGGGGGGAAATGCAGTATTAGCTGGCATTCATGATCTTGTGTCAATCTTTGGATTGAAGAAGTAAGATAATTACAGGTTCTCATCGCTGAGTAATTTTTTTCTAGGAGAATGGAAAGGCCACTGTTATTTGGCATTTTAATGAAAATGAGCTTGTGTAAAACATTTATCGGAAAGCATAGGATTATGTCTTTAAGGCCATTTTCTGGGCTTCAAGAGTAGGTGAAGGTTTGTCCTTGTGTTCTGCTTGAGATGCCCATGAGCAATTGATGGACCACTGTGTGGGACAGGGTGCTGGACCAGATGGGCCGTGGCCTCATCCAGCAGGGCTCCTCTTATGTTCTTATTAGGAATGAGCATGGATATTCAAAAATTCAAAAATCTGATTCGAATCTGACGAATGTTGACATTCAAATTTGAATCAGATTTAATAACGTTTGAATCAAGATATTCAAATGGATTTTGAATTTTCCAAAACATTCATTCAAATGATTCAGATGTACTGTACAAAATTATGTGTATCTTGTACTTAAAATATGGGATTACAATTTGACATTCAATTTGACTTAAATGCAAAAAATACATTCGGGCACACCCCTAGTTCTTATTTTGGAGATGGTTTCACATTATAGGCTGCAAGACAATGCCCCCCCCCCCAAAATAGCTCATGTTGCAAACTAATGGGCCACATCTGTGCGTCAATGCAAATCTATGAGGCCAGACTCCCTCGGGTCCACTCTGTGATGCCAAAAAGGGCAGCCATGTTCAGTATCATTGGTAAACATGTTTAATTGTGTCTACCAACATACCAGAAGTCTTGATGGAGGACATGGGATGAGTACTGCCCAAATGCATCCTCCAGAGGCTCCAAGCCTAGGAAGTTTTGTCCCTAGCTGTTGGAGGTGCACATAACATAAGTGAACTTCCTGCTGAATCAGGTCACATCTAGCCCAGCTTCCTGTCTCACACAGTGGCCCAACAATTGCTCATGGACATCTCAAGCAGAAGACAAAGGAAAAACCTCCACCTGCTCCTGACTCACTACAAATAGTCTTTAGAGGCACCCTGCCTCCTTCTCCAGCCTGGAGGCAGGACCTAGGCATCCATTCTAGTAGCCATTGCTACATAGGGTGAGACTCAAGATTGCAGCATGGGATGGGCTTTAATTCTAGAGCTTCATCCAGACAGCACTTACTTTATCCGCATAAAGAATTGTGCCTGGGTGCGTTTTACTCTGGTCCAAATAATAAGGATTAGGTAAGCATTGTTTGGATGAAGCTTAGGGAAGTGGAAGTACCCTTGTGTGCAACTCCAACACAATTCCTCTTGGCAGTGTTTTCGAATGTTAAAATGCTGCAAATGGGAGGAAGGGAGGAAAGAGAGAAAGAGAGAAAGAGAAAGAAAGAGACAAAAGAGACAAAAGAGAGACAAAAGAAAAAGGAGGGAGAAAGAAAGAAGGAAAGAAAGAAAGAAAAAGAAATAGAGGGAGGGAGGGAGAAAAAGAAAGAGACAGAGAAAAGAGAAATAAAGAAAGGATAGAGAAAAGAGAGAAAAGAAAAAGAGGGAGGGAGGGAGAGAAGGAGAGAGAAAAGAGACAAAAAGAAAAAGGAGGGAGAAAGATAGAGAGGGAGGGAGGGAGAGAAAGAGAAAGAGAAAAGAGAAGGGAAAAAAGAGAAAAGAGAGAGAAAAGAGGGAAGGAGGGAAAGAAAGAGAGAGAAGAGAGAGAGAAAAGAAAAAGGAGAGAGGGAGGGAGAAGGAAGAGACAGAGAAAAGAGAAAGAGAGAGAAAGAAAAAAAGAACATAGTTGTCCCAAAATGCCCTAAATTCACTACCCATCAACTGATTTTCTTTGTAGTTGAAACATTCTGCATCTTAAACTAATGTTTAGGTGAAGAACTAGGAGCAGGGAGAAATCTAATAAAACATGAATCTGTTGCTGACGTAACTTGGCTAACCTTATTACGTGCTTCCATTTTACCTATTACTTTTAGCCCTGTATAAGCAGGGCCAAAATAATAGATGGTCAATTTTTACTGAGAAGATTTGTTAAAGGATCTCGAGTGTGCTTAGACCACAATTTACTTGCCTTGTTTTTATGTAAAGTTCCCAAGCCTGAAGCAAACATGTTCAATTCAAAATGATTAAACCTCTAATTAAATTGTTAGTCTTATTTATATCCTTGCAAATCTCACACCTCATAAATGGGTCTAAATGGTCCTGTTCTGGTCTGCCCCATGGTGTGTTCTTCAATCATTTGAATTGTGGGATTTTGAAAAAGAAGGAAAAGCAACAATTAAATGATGGTGTCCCACACTTAAATCAGTACGCACCACCACCCATTCCAATCTGTCCTCTGGCTCGCACGTTGGCAGTCCTGCTTCCGCCCTTCCCAACATGGTGGGTGGAGGGAATCCAGCCCTTCCCCTGGCTGTGCACCGAAGTGTCCTGTTTCTGCACACATCCAGGGGGAAGTGACAGATGTAAGATTTCAGCAGCAAAACTGGTTTTAAAAACTGGTCTTGCGCGCCGAAATGCGTACGCGGCTTCCGCAAAGGGTGCCGGAAGAGGACTCCAATGCGGAAGCCACTTCAGGTAAGTGTCTTTAAATGTGTTCTAGGGGGTGTTTAATCCGTCTTCCACAGCTAGTCTGGAAACACCCAATGTTAACCACACTCTTGGCCATAGATCAGACATGTGCATATCCATCGGCCACTACTATCATCTGCTTCTTGATATTACACCTTCTTGGCTATAAATTGTACACCATTTACAATCTACAGTATTTAATCTGTTTGAAATTTGCTCTTATGGGCAGTACATAAGACCCACACAAGGCCTGCCAAGCTTTGTAGAAGGAAGCCCGTGTGTGGGACTGGTGTGATAGCGATGCAATACAAGATGGGCACAGTTTGCCCACCTATGGATCCAAAAATGGTTTAGACTGGGGGTGTGCACGAATGAAATTTTTGACATTCAATTCAATTTGAATCAAATGTTCAAATGTCCGAATTTGTACAAATTTGTATCTTTTTACTGTACTGTCTTTTAAATCTTTGTAGCTTGTACAGCGCGATGTACATCGATAGTGCTTGACAAATAAACTTTAATAATAATAACAATAATAATAGAGAAAAAATTAATGTATTCAAATTCGAACCAATTTGAATATATTTGTATCTATTTGACAAATATTCGATACATATTTGATGATATGAATGTCAACAACATTTGTACATATTCGTACACATTCTGTTTTTATCCTATGCATATCCGTACAAATGTGTAGGGAAACGAATAAGATCTGTTTGGATACGTATATAATGTGTACATATCTGTACACATAACAAATGTCCGAATGCTTTGTACAAGTGATTCAAAATATTCGTATTTGTTTGGATATTTAAAAACAAATGTCTGGACATTTGATTTGGATGCAAATTACTGAATTCGGCCAAATTCGATTGCATAATGAATATTTCAAATATTTTTGCACATCCCATTAGGGCAATGGTTCTCAACCTGGGGGTTGGGACCCCTTTGGGGGTCGAATTACCCTTTCAGAGGGGTTGCGACGAGTATCCCGCCGCCTTTACCTCCCACCTCCCAGCTGCTCCGCCCCCGTGGTTGGGGGTCTCCACTACATGAGGAACTCCATTAAGGGATCACGGCATTTGGAAGGTTGAGAACCACTGTGTTAGGGCCTCCTTTTCCCGACCTATTCCCCAACACACTGCACATGCCGGAGTCCCTAAGCATCCTCACTGGTGGAGACCCATATCTTTTATCGTGCTGTTCAGACATCATTGCCGGTTTCCCTTCTCATCATTTCTCGTGAGTTAATTATATGAAGCAAAGTGGAAGGAAACCAACACTCGTTTTAATTTCCCTTCTAGAGGGAAGGTCAGAGTTTAACATCTCCTGGGAGCCATAACCCAAAAGTTGTTTAAATTATTTCTATAATCACCGCCTTGGCCTACTCTATTGTTTCTACATCGCTGTTGTCTCTTCTGGCCAATGATAAATCAGACTAAGTACCTCCAAGCTGACAAATATGTGAAAGATAAAAGCATGTACTTTTTTATGTGCTACCAATCCCAGTAAACCTGTGATGGCAGAAGACCTGCCTTTATGGATGGCCTTTTTTTTTTAGTGCTGGGAAATTTTGCAAACCTCATGAGGACTGGAAAGTTGTTATATTTTATTGACTCCGAAGATTGAAATATGAGCCATTCAAAGCCAATGTGGGTGGACACCTCTAATTTAAGCCAACTTGATTCTGATTCAGAGGCTTTATTCTACTTTGCAACTCTATGCCCAGTTTTTAATCCTGAAAACATCAGTTAGAATTTAAGGGTGTAGAACATCTAGAAGATCAGGCTGCAACATCTAAGAGGGTTTTTCCACTAGCACTAAGTTCCCATTAAGTACCCATTAGGGACCCATTAAAGACCCATTAGGCTCAGAGCAGGAAGAACCCATTTCCACTGCAGACCCCATTAGAGCCACATTTGTTTCCACCAGTTCTAGGGAAATCCGGATTGAATGGGTCCTTCAGGACCTATAATCCAGACCCCATTAAAGGCTTCGAAGAATAGCACAGGCTCTGAAGAGGACCCCACACGAGAGCAATGCCAATCCTATGGACCTTTGTCAAAGGCTCCAGAGAGTCCTTGAAGTTTGTGGCAGATCGCTCTGGAGAATCTCCAGAGCTTATAACAAAGCTCAAAGAATCTCTGGAGCATCTACAGAGATTGCACCCTGTCCCCTAAAAAGCCTGGGGTGATGGGGAGGCCCCACGTGGGTCGATCCAGATTTGCCACATGGGTGCTCCGGCATTTCCACTGTGGGCAGGCTAGCACCAATTGCTATTGGGTGCTGCACAGCTAGTGGGTACGCATTGGGCACCTCCCTTAATCCAGATCTACTAGATCCAGATTAGTTGAAGGACCCATTCCTTAGATCCAGATCATCTTAGATCTGGATTAAAGGAGGCCAGTGGACCCCCCGCCCCCCCCCCCCGATGGCATTTAAGAGGTGACCTGACTAAAGTTTATTAATTGGGCCTGGTGTTGACAAAGTGGTACAGAAAAACATTATTTTCTTTATCACACACTAGAACCAGGGAGCATTCTAAGAAGCTGATGAGCAGGAGAGTTAGGACTGACAAGGGGAAGTAACTTTTAACCCAGAAGGTCAACAGTCTGTGGAATCCAATACCAGAGAAAGTGGTGATGGCCACCAGCTTGGATGGATTTAAGAAGAGGCTGAATAAATTCATGGACTTCAGGTGTATCAATGGTTACTAGAATTGATGCCTAGATTGGAGAGTTAGAGGCAGGATGCCTCTAAGGCCATTTGCAGGGATTTGAGAGCAGGTGAAGGTTAGGTCTGTGCAAGAATATTTGAAACATTTGAATTTGGACATTCGAATTTGAATCAAGTGTCTATACATTCATTTTTTAATATTTGGACGAATTTGAATATTTAAAATCATTCGTACGAATTAATTGGACATTTGTAAGTGTACGGATATGTAAGCATTGCTTATGTATCCAAACACATCTTATTCATATCTGTATGCATTTGTACTGGACAAAAACAAGATGGATGCAGGATAAAAACGGGATGCATACAGGTACATACTGATGCGTATGGACACATACAAATGTTGTCGACATTCCTATCTTCAAATACGAATCAAATATTCAAATGGATAGATATGAATATATTTGAATGAGTTTGAATTTGAGTACATACATGTTTCTCTATTTGTTCAAATTCAAACATTTGGATATTCAAATGGAATCAAAGCCAAAAAATTACATTCATGCCCACCCATAGTGAAGGTATTGCCCTTGTCTTCTGCTTGAGATGCCCAGAAGCACTTGGTGGGCCACTGTGTGAGATGGGATGCTGGACTAGATGGACTGTGACCTAATCCAGCAGGACTCCTCTTAGGTTATTTTTTACGAATTAATGGAGGACAGGTGTATCAATGGATACTAGAATGGATGCCTAGGTCCTGCCTCGAGGCTGGAGATTCAAGCCATTTGCAGGGTTTTGAGAGCAGGTGAAGGGTTTGCCCTTGTCTTCTGCTTGTGATACCCAGATACAATTGATAGGTCATTCTGCAAGATGAAACACTGGGCTAGATGGGCTGTGGCCTGATCCAGCAGGACTCCTCTTATGTTCTTATGAAGGCTGATTTCCTATCAGACCCTGGCTGCAGGGGGACTTTGGGTGTTTTTCCACCGCACACCTTTAATCCGTATCTAAGAAGATCTGGATCTAAGGAATGGGTACATTCCTTAATCCGGATCTAGTAGATCCGGATTAAGGGAAGTACCCAATGTGTTTCCATGGGTGGTCTAGCACCCAATAGCAATGGGTGCTAGCCTCCCTGCTGTGGAAACACTGGAGCACCCATTTGGAAATCTGGATCTACCCATGAGGGGTCTGCTTGTCACCCCAGGTGTTTGGGGAGGACAGGGGGTGCAATCTCCAGATTCGCTTCAAAGTCATTTCGAAGTCTGTGCAAAACAGCTCCATTGAAGTCTGTGCTGATCTTCGGAGTGAACTTAAAAGTGACTTCGAAGTGACTTCGGAGTCACTTCGAAGTTCAGTCTGAAGATCAGTACAGACTTCAAAGATGCTCCGGAGCTATTTTGCACAGACTTCAAAGTGACTTCCAAATGACTTCGAAGCTTAGGTTTTGGGGCTCCCCCCCATGGGTGCCCCCTCCCCCTAGCCTCCCTAGACCCCATTGCCACACAAGCGTGGAAACAGGCTCCCTTTAATCTGGATTTTCTGTCTGAAGACCCCATTGTAGACCCCATTAATGGGGTCTTCAGAAAATCTGGATTAAAGGCCAGAAAGTACCCATTTGATCCAGATTTCCCCAGCGGCAGTCAAAACAATCGGGTCCCAAATGGGTGCCGTGGTGGAAATGGGATCATCCGGTTCAAACCCAAATGGGTCCTTAATGGGTGCAAAAATGGGTACTTTCTGACAGTGGAAAAACACCCATTGATTTCCTCTAGAATCCCGTACCTCCGTCTGAGCTGCGTTTAGATAGATGTTGTAGAATTTTATTTAAAAAATAAAAATGGGCACATGGAATGATTGACCCCACAAACACATGACCCACTAGGGGTGTGCATGAATGCAATTTTTATCATTCAATTCAAATAGAATATCTGAAAGTTCAAATCCATTTGAATGTTTAAAATTCGAATGTATTCACATTCAATTCAATTCTAAAACATTCATATCTATACGTATGGATATTTGATTCATATTTGAAGATACGAATGTTGACAACATTCATATGTGTCTGTACACATCCATGTGCATCCCGTTTTTATCCCGTATGCATCCCACTTTCGTGTGTACAGGTATGTATGCAATGCATATGTATCCACACACATACGAATGCCCAAATAATTTGTACAAATGATTTGGGAAAGATTCAAAATTCATTCGAATGTTAAAAAGCAAATATATAGATATTTGATTCAAATTTTCAATCTTCTGAATATTCTTGCACATTTCTCCAACCCCACTTGGTTCACATTTAGATTGTGTTCATTCTCAGGCATTGTCCGCATGTACAAAATCAGCAAATACAATTTTAAAAAAGGACGTATAGGGCAATAAAAGCAACAGTGGTGCTATCCTAAAAGTCATAGCATAAAGGCAGTCATAGAAGAGACAGGCAAGCAGTTAATTTAATTTATTTTTATTTTATTCTTTGGAGCCCCCACACGTTCCTCTCAAAGCCCCGTAGTAGAGTTGTAAAAGGAATGGCAGGTGGCAGTTTCCGGAGAGCCGGAACGGCCACAACTCTTTGCGTCCTTTATGGCAGATGGGAACATAGTTTAAGGGTGGGTTCCTAATTTTTAAGAGCCCATTCCTTTCTTCCTCAGGGACAGGGAGACGAGTGAGTGACATTTGAGATGCTGCTCAGACAGAGAAACCTTGAGTGCTTTGTACTTCTGTCTGCTTGGATAAACAGACTCAAGGCTAGCGGGCAACGCTTCGCCCGGGTTGCTCCGAGTGATATAAAAGTGGGCTGAGATTTATGAAATGATAAAAAGGGCAAAACTTGCTCTGTGCTGAACATACTGGGAAGAATGAGAGGAGAAAATAGGGTGGTTGGGATGGCGGGGGGGGGGGGGAGGAGCCATATTTCAGCCTCTCTTATGGGGAGGGCTTGCTTGTTTCAGCAAAACTGTATTGATGTTCCCAAATACAAGAATCAATGAAACGCAAGCGTACAAATTAACTGTCCTTGTCTGAAAGCAGAAAGCCATCTGTCTGTTGGGATGGGACAGATTAAATTAAGCAATACATCAGAAAAGGCACTCCTGGGTGACACGGCTCTCCTTCATGTGCCTTTGGGTGAAGACCCATCTCTTTACCCAGGTGTTTGGAGGTCTAATTTAGGGGCGCTGCTCTATCCTTGCTGTTTATCTAAGGTAGTTGGAGAATGCACTGAGGAAGACATGGGGGGGAGTAGGCTTTGCTTTAGCCTAGTTTTTAAATATATTGTTCTGGTAAAAGAAGAAGGAAGGAAGGAAGGAAGGAAGGAAGGAAGGAAGGAAGGAAGGAAGGAAGGAAGGAAGGAAGGAAGGAAGGAAGACAAGGAGGAGGGGAGGGGGAGGAGGGGGAGAGGTTCTAGGAGCAATACCACATGTTCTAAAATAAATTTGCCAACTTTAAATTGGGAAGGAATATTGTCTTACCTGTTATACAACACAGCTGCATTAGACAACAGCTATAACTTAAGAAGATATCTTCGCAATCCCTGTGCTCAGCTCCACTGAGCCTAAGGAAAGTAATGGCAACAGCAGAAGGTCCAAGGTAAGTGAAAAGTGTGTCAGAGTCCTCCTTATGGGCATCCTAAGAGTCCCCCAAGGGTAAGTCGGGCAGAGTAATTCCAGCCAAGGCAGAACAGAGCAATGCTGAACTCACTAAAAGTCTTCAAGCACCAGGGTCCTGTTGGGAACCGCACCAGCCAACGCAGCCTTGAGGGCTCCTTCCATGCTCCAATTTCACCTGACTGGAACCATGGGGCTATATCATTCCAATCAGATCCAAAGATCAGGAGTAGGGATATGCAAGAATATTCAAAATATTCGTTATTCGATCAAATTTGGCCAAATATTCTGAATTATTTGTATAAATAATTCAAACATTTGTATGTGTACGGATATGTGCACATTACACATGTATCCGTGCACATCTTATTTCTATCCATATGCATCTGTTCGGATATGTATGGGATAAAAACAGGATGTGTACGGATGCGTATGGATGTTGTTGACATTTGTGTCATCAAATATTTATCAAATATTCATACGAATAGATACAAATGCATTCGAATCGGTTCAAATTTTAATAAATTCAATTTTTTCTCTATTCATACGAATTTGGACATTCGAATATCCTATTCAAATCAAATTGAATGTCAAAAGTTGCATACATGCACACCCTTAATCCGGACACTGGTCATTGCAATGCCACCAATCCCATGTGTGCATTCAGAAGGCAACCATTTTGTCTTGGAAGGAACCATCTCCTTCACATCTTCCCCCCTGCCTCTGGTTCTCTAGCAGAACCTACCTTTCAGGTTGCTCGGTACTTGATGTGACTCAGCCGTGTCTCAGCAAATAAATATAACTTTTATTTAAGATTTGCTATTGGGAAGCAAGTCTCAGTGTGCTGTCTTGAAAAAAAAATTTAAATTGATTCTGCAATTCAAAAGCAAGGCAGAAGAAGGAGGGAAATAATTTCCTTTGTACTTAGTGATATTCTCTGTTGGCTAGCTTCAGTCAGATTGGATTTGCCTTCCCCAGTTTTAAAGAAAAAGGATGTCATTACTGCTAGCCAAAAAGAGGGAAGAAACTTCATGCTTAGAGGATAACCTGGGTTTTCTCTTCTCGCTATTAAGAAGGAGGAGGAGAAGGAGAGGGAGGAGGAGGAGACGGAGGAGGAGAAGGAGGAGAGGGAGGAGCAAAAGGGGGAGAAGGAGCAGAAGGAGAAGGAGGAAGAGGAAGAGGAGGAGAAGGAGAAGAAGAGTTCGCTTTTCTACCCCACTTTTCTCACACAAAGTGGCTGACAAATCTTTCTATTCTTCTCCCCACAACAGGCACCCTGTGAGGTTGGTGGGGCTGTGAGAGCTGAGAAGAGGGCTGTAACTTGCCCAAGGTCACCTTGCTAGTTTCATGGAGGAGGGTGAACTCAAACCTCGTGTTCCCAGACAAGAGTCCAGCTCCCTAACCACTTGACCAAACTGTCACATGATTTAGATCTGTAGCTGAGGGGTGGAAAGTCCTGTCTGATTTCTGTCATAAATAAGATTACACTGTCAATCAAT
The DNA here is from genome assembly GCA_023333525.1 of Aspidoscelis tigris stejnegeri. Lineage (NCBI taxonomy): Eukaryota > Metazoa > Chordata > Lepidosauria > Squamata > Teiidae > Aspidoscelis > Aspidoscelis tigris. The sequence continues at coordinate 9,471,174 of JALMGA010000017.1, read as the reverse complement.
TAATGTAAAATTCAGTATCCATTTTTTATGATATGAGCTAAAGAAACACAGAAGAGTATCAGCAAAGATATAGGACACCAAACAGCACAGAAATTATGTGAATACATAATCTCAGCAGCAAAGCTGCATGTCTTCTAAAAGCATCATGATGCATAAATGTAGCCAATAACATTACCGACACAACAGGTTTGGCAAAATGAAACGACTTATAAAATAAGTCCCCAAGACCAGGATCATATTCAATTTAACAGCCTATTAATTTTTTTAAAAAAAATGCTGCCTGAAGTTGGAGTTAAGAAAAGAATTGCACTTAGACTTTAAAACTGTGGTTCTACCTCATGATCAACATCAAAAAGGGGGGGGGCGGGATGTTTTTGATATTGCTTCTCATTTCCTCACTGAAGATGAACAAAAACAGATATGGAAAACAAACAGAAAATATAAAACCATTGAAAAAGCTTCTTTCTCCTCAAAGAAATAGCTTTGTGCAACTGTCTTGGGGTGATTTTGTACTTCCCTTCCCATCCGCTGGACGGGAAAGGAGTGTAATCATCCAACATTGATCAGCGCTGACGCTTACAAGCATTATGCACTTAGAGAGTAAGCCCTGTGTAATAGGTAACACACCTGGGGTCAGTCCTCCTCTGGGCACTGCCATTTTGGTTGTGGCGCCCTCCGCGACTGCATATGCATCAGTGGTATTGCCATGGTGACAATGACGCTCTGCACATGTGCAGTCACATCTATGGCTATCCAAGTCGCCAAGGTTATGCACCTAGTGCATAATTAGGGAACTCCTGGGAAGGCAGGGGGCACCTGGAGGCTGTCACAGCCTCCTCAAGGTGTGGATGCTCTTCCCCAGAAGTTCCCCCATCATGCGCTACAGCCTGCAGTGCAAATAGGCCTCAAGTCACTCTATAGGATTCTAGTACCATGTACTGTTTGGTTGCCACATCTTGAAAAAATAATATTGCATTTAGAAGGGTTCAGAACACAAAGTGGCATTAGATAAATTAAAGACAGACAACTTTCTCAGAGGTTCTTGATGAGTCTCAATGGAGCTGATGGGAACTGAAGATCAGGACCAGCATCTGTACAGCGACAGGTTTCCCTTTCCTCATGTGCATAGGTTAACTGTTTCTAGCAAGAGGAAAACAAGAAGGAACATGATTAGCGCATGCACAAAAGTGAAAATAAATTGTTCCATTTTGATAAGCTACCCAAATTAGACACTATGCCCCTTCCGAGCTAATGGGAAGGTCAGAACAAAGGTTTCCTAATTAGCAAAGCATCTATAATGTCAATACTAACTAGGAAGTAAATAAAGCTAGAACTTCATTTGGGAGAGAGGAAAAGCTCAGGAAATTTTCTTTTTTTTTTTTTTTGCAAATCAGTTGCTTTAATAACCGCAAGAAGGCTGCATCAGCAAACAGCTAAGTGAAAAAGCATGGCTAGAAACTGGTAAAGAGAGTTTTTTTTTGTGTTTTTTTTTTTGTAGCAAGAAAGCCCAGTTAGGGTAGGTTTCCATACAAGTTTAAATGCTAATTCAGTTCATTTTCGGGACCCTCTGATCCCATTTATTTTTTTATTCCCGGACTTTATGAGGACTACTTTGGTAAAATGCGCAGAAAAAAAGTCCTCAAGAAAACTGATCTCGGTCCCATTTAGGAGCCCAGCCCACATTTTTTTTTTCTGCTCTGAGAATGCTACCAGACTATGCCAGGAGGAGATCAGCCTTTTGGACTGCCCCCCCCCCCATGTGCTTCTGGATGGACGGGATTTTACATCTGGGAAAGTCTCCAACGCTCCCCTTGCCATGCTTGCAATGCTAGCTAACCAGAGAACAAATTTCCCCTGAATGCCACTGTAACTATTAGAGATACATTAAAAGCAACATTGTAGCTGGATTTTTAAATTTTGTACTGTTTTTAGTATGGTTTTATACAGTTTTGATATGTTTGTTTTTAAATGTTGTGAGCCGCCCAGAGACTTTTGGGTATGGGGAGGGATATAAATATAAATATAAATAAATAAATAAAATTTGAATGCCAATCTTCCATTCGATTCAAATAAGAAGGTCTGAATTTGGCCAAATTCGTACGAATTTTGAATGTTAATATTCACACACATCCCTACTTTTGTTAACCGTTACTTCAATAAGATAAGTAAAATGTATGTTTTCTCATACAGTAGAGATCAGGGGAAGATTTCACGTCATCGTCTGGAGCCTGTCTTAATGTGTGTCCAAATCCCACTTTCTTCCCTTCAGCTTGTAGCCTGTTAGTTGAGGAGACCCAAATCATCACCCAAGATCATTCTGGGCTGCATTTATCAGCTTATTTGCATCCCACTGTTTGTGATGTTTTCCACCTGCGTAAGACCCAGCGGCCTCCAATGTCCTACATCTGCCCAGGCACCTCAAAGAGAATTGGGAAGCAATAGGTGACTCTGTAAAGCTGATAAAAGGGACAGATGCGAGGCATTTTGTTAAACACATGAAAATGTCACCACTACCATCATATAGACATTACTTTTCAGCAATTGTCACATTCCATTTGCTTTGGTGCTTTTCTCGCTAGAGGGAGAACAGGACAGAATATGAAATGTAGGAGCTTGAGTTGCAGCTTTAAAAAGCAAAGCTATCTGCTTCTCAAGATCCGTTTTTTGGCAATCCGTCCTCCTGAAGATCTGTCACTATTTGTGCTGGATCAGAGGGAAACCCGCATGTTCGCATACACGTGGGGAGGATGGATTCCGGAGGACAGATTGGAGTGGGTGCTGTGCGGACGCACCAGCACCCATTCCAATCTGTCCTCCGGCTCTCATGCTGGTGATGCCACCCTCGGAACCGGGGGCTGGAGCATGGAGCTGCCAGTCACCGTGTGTTCCCAGCGGCGACTGGCGCATGGGGAAGGGCTTTGGAAGCAGGCAGCCTTGCTTCCGCCCTTCCCAAAATGGCAGCCGCCAGAATCCATCTCTCACCCTGGCCGTGTGGGGAAGCGTCCTGCTTCTGCGCACATCCAGGGGGAAGTGACGGATGTAAGACCTGATTTTTCAGGTCTTACATTTAATCTGGACTTCGGCGGCAAAACCAGTTTAAAAACCAGTCTTGCGTGCTGAAATGTGGACACGACTTCTGCAAAGGGTGCTGGAAAGTGTCTCCGTTGCAGAAAGTGTTTAAGGTAAGTTGTTGTTAATGGGTGTTTCGGGTGGGTTAAACGCATTTCCACAGTCAGTGGGGAAACACCCTAAGGCAAAACCTTCACCTGTTCTTGATTTCCTGCAAATGGCATCTTACCCGTCTATCTAACCTGGCCCATAGTCACACCTTCTTCAGTCCATCTTTGGGCCCCTGTGTTCACACCTTTGTAGTTCGATCCATTTTATTTATGAACTTTCCTCAGCTCCATCATACTTACCTGAATCCTGATTTTTACAGGTCTCAAGACATTTGCAAGTGTTCATTTGTTTTCATTTTGGGGGTGCAATCAGAGAACCTTAGCCAAGTCACCTCTTAAGCACCATCTTTCAAGGCTGAACAGGCCTAGAAGGCCAGTCTGTGGCCATCATCTTCACACAAGCTTTCTCGCTTTAACTGGGCTTCCAGGTAGAGGGATTTGTGCTCACCCACATTCACCTACGTTCCAGGGCCCACGGAAGACACACAAAGCATCAACCGGTACAATCACAAAGCCATTCCACCTATTGGGAAATCACCCCTTGAACTTCAACCTCCAGAACACAGGGAAGGATGAAACAAGCATGCAGGCTTTGAAATTATTTTTGAACAATTCTGAGTCCCTCCGCTATGCAGCAAAGGCACCTTATTCAGGCCCTGAGGTCTTCTTTGGGAGTAACGGAAACGATTCTCGTTTAAGAATCCTTGTAATGAAATCACAGCCTGAAATGCCCATTTGCAAGTCATTCCTTTAAACTTACTTCTATCTGCTAGGGAGGTACATGCAATTCGTAATGAATCGGATGTTACAAAATCCATATTTGTTTGAAGAGATCTCCTTCAGATGTGGTAGGAGTCTATTTAATATGAATGTGATGGTGCGGTCAGGCAATATGAGTTAAACTGCTCCCCCCCCCAAGGCAACAGGGGGCAGGCCTTTTCTTTTAATGTGCCCCCCCCCCGTGTGGGCATTCAGCTTTGTATATGTCCTTTTGCCACAACCATGCTCTGCCCAAGAAGGATTTTTTTAAAAAAAATGAAACAAAGGTAGATTGTAATTAAAAATAACAATAAACTAGGGATGTACCTGAATATTCATAGCATTTGTTATTTGGTCAAATTCAGACAAATTCAGATATTCAGAATCAAATGTTACAATATTCATACATTAAGGCCAATAAATTGAAGCTGAATCCAGACAAGACAGAGGTGCTGCGTGTCACAGGCTCTCAGGTCCATGTAGTTGGGAGACACCCTGTCTTTGATGGGGTAGCAATGTCCTGGAAGGGACAGGTGTGAAACTTGGGGGTACCCTTGGACACCACAATAATGCTTGAAGCTCAGGTGGAGGCCGTGGCCAGGAACGCCTTCTTCCAACTATGGCTGGTGCGTCAAATGAAACCTTTTTTGGACAGAGACGACTTGGCCACAGTCATCCATGCTCTGGTAACCTCTAGATTGGACTACTGCAATGCACTCTACATGGTGCTGCCCTTGAAGACAGCTTGGAAGTTGCAGCTAGTGCAAAATGCAGCTGTCAGGGTGCTCACCGGAATAGCTAGCAGGATGCACATTACACCAGTCTTAAAAGAGTTGCACTGGCTGCCAATTCACTACTGGGCCCAATTCAAGGTGTTAACTCTGACTTACAAAGCCCTAAATGACCTGGGCTCCAAATATCTAAAGGAATGCCTTTTCCCATACTGACTTGCCCATGCCTTAAGATCTAGCAGTGACGTACTCCTGGTTGTCCCACCACCCTCAATAGGGAGGCTGGTGGGCACCCAAGAAAGGGCCTTTTTGATAATAACAACGTACCTACCTATATAGTTTAAGTTTAAAAAATTTGGCTCTCAAAAGAAATTTCAGTCATTGTACTGTTGATATTTGGTTGACTAATGAGTTTGCTGACCACTGGGCTAATGTGACCTTCCCCCCCCCCCAACTGTACTATTACAGTAGTATTTTAATACTGAGAATACTTTTTTAAAATATGATGGATTTTTCATTTGTTTGTCTGCTTGTTTGCTTTTAAGTGCTTTTATGGATTTTATTGTTTTTACCTGCTGTCTTAAAACTTGTAACCCACCTTGAGACCTACGGGTATAGGGCCGGATATAAATATAAATAATAAATAAATAACAGTTGTACGAATATGAATGTTTCAGACATTCGTACAAACAGCTCGGACATACATTAAAGAGGGAGGTGGGAAAGTGGCTGCGACAGTCGCATCTATAATGAATCGAGCGTGCATTTGACATGGATCGAAAGCAGATTAAAAGTGGATTCAGGTCAGTTTTGTTGTTTTCAGAGAGGATTTGTTACAGGATACCTATCAGACATGTATTGGACACATATGCATTCGTGTTGGATATGCATCGGATACGTATGCATATGTATGTTTTAAATTTGCTGAATTTTTAAAAGTTTTTACTCTGTATTCCATTTTTAATGTGTATCTGGTTTTAATGTCTATTTGTTTTTAATTTGTTAATTAATCTGCTGTTACCTGCCCAGAGACCTTAGGGTATGGGGTGGGATAGAAATGTAAACAAACAAATAAACAAATAAATATCGGATATTTGTATGAATTTGTACGAATATACAAATATGGAATAGAATCTTACCACAACTGAAGGGGCTCTATTTGTATGCATATGGATTTTCTAACTTTCTATTTGTTACAAATCGATTTAAAAAAAAAAACCATTTGTGAACATCCCTGATAAAGACGCTTAAGAGTAGCATGTATATGGGCATTTAATTACGAGTGGCAATTCTATTTATAACTTCCTTTTCTACTCTGTTACTCCAAGGTGGGTGACAGAAGTCACTTAATAAATACCAGGGACTCCTTTACCCCTGTGAGTGTGACCAGCATTAGTGATAAATTCCTGAGTGCGACAGATGAGATTGAAAGCTAATTGGATTCCTCATCTGGAGTGTTTATCAAACTGGATGAATTAGTCATTAAGCCCTTTATCGTAAGTATGTGCAGCTTCTCTGTGGCACGGTCTCCGTTTAAAAACAAAGAACGGCATGAAAAGGGATGTGGACGAATATTCATCCCACTTGAAATTCGTCCAAATTCGGACATGAAAATTTAAATCAAATATTGATACATTGGAAGATTAACGTTCAAATACAAATGGAATATTTCTATACATTTGTGCAAAGGTTCGTTACACTCGTGGACCTGGGGAGGTGGGAACGCGGCTGTCCCAGGCACATCTGCAATCCATCCAGAGTGGATTAAAAGTGGATTGAAAGCAAACATTCAGAGCAGATACACAGGGGATATGTAGAGGATGCATAGGGATTCGTAGGCAATTTGTAGCAGGGATTCAAATCAGATTCCTTTCGAACTTTTGTATTGAATTCAGATCTTACAATTGAAGGGGATCTATTCAAATGATTATGATTATTTTTGCATTTGATTTGATATGATTAGAACATGAGAAAAATTTCTGCACATGCCCAATGTACACTATATCCATTGGAGAATGCGCCTTTGGCTCAACAACAAAGGTGGGGCAAATTTTTATCCCAGCCACACTAGATGCATTTTTGTAATAGGCGTGTGCACGGAGCCAATTTCCACACTCTATTCGAGATGTATAGAATGTGGAAACATTCACCTCTGGCCAAATATTACCCCCCCCCCCAGATGTGGGGGTATTCGTATCGAATGAATAAATGAATACGTGTGTATGGATTGTAAGTCACAGTGAGAGCTGCATGCCATTCTCTAGTTTGGTCTAGTGGTTAGGGAGCCAGACTCCTATCTGGGAATACCGGATTCGATTCCACACTCCCCCATGAAAGCCAGCTGCTTGACCTTGGGCTAGTCACAGCTCTCGTCTGAGGTCTCACAGCCTCACCCACCTCACAGGGTGTTTTGTTGTGGGGGGAAAAAAATTATCAGCCACTTTGAGTCCTCTTAAATGGGTGAGAAAAGCGGGGTAGAAAAGCCAACTCTCCTCCTCCTCCTCCTCCTCCTCTTCCTCAAGGGTCAAGAGTCTGGGAACAAACCTCCAAAATGTCCTTCATTGGGTGTTAACAAGCTTATAGGTAACAGGGTAGAGATACAGGGCTCTTTCGCACTTACGCCCTTAATAAAGGCAGGGGAACTCCCACACAGTGCATCGGCAACATTTGGAGCCATTCTTTACTAGTAACAGCTCTGCATGTGCTGGACTGCGCCCTGTCCTGTATAGGTGCGGAGCAGTTAAAACTACTTCACACCTCCACTAGGATAGCCTTGCATGCTGCTTCTGCACCTCTTCTGAGTGGAAGAGAAGCACATGACTGGTGGCACAGCTGCAGTTGTGTGCTACATCACCTGGTCATCTTGGCAATGGTTCTTATGCAATATGTTCTTAAATATGCTGGATTTTTAAAGCCCTTTTATGGATATCATTGTTTTAATCTGTTGTTTTAAAACCTGTAGCCCGTCCTGGGACCTGCGGGTATAGGGCAGGATATAAATATAAATGGATGGATGGACGGATGGACGGATGGACGGACGGACGGACGGAAGGAAGGAAGGAAGGAAGGAAGGAAGGAAGGAAGGAAGGAAGGAAGGAAGGAAGGAAGGAAGGAAGGATGGATGGATGGATGGATGGATGGATGGATGGATGGATGGATGGATACATATCTGATACGAATAAATACATATCCAATACATTTCTCCAGTTTAACAAATATCCGAACTATTCGTCTGAATGTCCAGAAACATTCATATTTGTTCTAATGGTAGCATACGAATACTGTAACATTCAATTCAGGTTCAAACATCCAAATTCAGCCTAATTTCAAATGTTATGGATATTTGTGCACATCCCTAGCGGTGAAATGGCCCCCTCAGTGACTGATCTTGGTTCGGGTTTGAAGCAGTAAACCATTTGGGTGACTGATTTGGGTTCGGGTTTGAAACAGTAAACCATTTGGTTCAATTCAGAGCAGTTAAAAAATGAGCCAGCTTTCGCACATCTCTGCTGTTGACAATCCAATGCATGGCTAAAGCAACCAATTATGTATAAGTGCTGCCGCTATGGTGAGCCTTTCCTCTTGCTTGCTACACAACACAGAGGAAGAGAAAGGTCACCTCCTCTCGACATAATAGCTTTTGCCATTACAGAAGTGGAAAATTAACCTCCTAATTCAGGCGCACATCTTTGGCTACAGAAGCATGGCGTACCATTTCTGCCACATACTTGACATTTATTTCATGTACATAGCTTCCGAGAGGAAAATTGATTTTATGATGAGATATTTTTTTCCTTTTTTTTTTTTCAAAAAGAAAAGAAAACTAGCTGTGTGTGTCAATGTTCTACAGTGATTACCGGAAAAACTGGAGAGCTGACAAAGGAGGGGGTGGAAATGTGTGCTCTGGAATTGGGATGTTTCTTCACTTGCCTTCCCATCCACTGGATGGGAAAAGTGCATTTCCCACTAAAATGTACCAGCATTCATACTTGGGAATGCTAGTACAGTGGTACCTTGACATACGAGTTTAATTCGTTCCGTAACCTTGCTCTTATGTCAAATCGCTTGTATCTCAAAGCAATTTTCCCATTAATCCATTCCAGCTCCCAAAACACCACCTCAGTTGTTTTTGTTATGTACTGTACTGTATTTACATACTCGTATCTCAAATCTTGCTCTCATCTCAAAGCAAAATATCACTCGCTCGGCGGCTTGTATCTCAAAACACTTGTATGTCAGGGCACTTGTATGTCGAGGTACCACTGTACACACCACACCACCACCACCATGCCCCGGACACTCATCTGTGTCCAGGTGCATATCCGATTGCCACCATTTTCTTTGCATTGGCTGGTATGACTACGCATGTGCAGGCGCTATCACCATGATGACAGTGATGCATCGTGCATGGATAGTCCCTTTTGGGGTCAACCGAAGTGGAAATTAGGGATGTGCATGAATATTTGTAACATTTTAAATTCGTATGATTTTGGCCAAATTCGAACATTCACATTCGAATCAAGTGTTGGCACATTTGAAGACTGACATTTTGAATTTAAATTGAATGTTTTGATACATTTGTATGAGGCTTTGTGTGGGATTCGTATGCATTCGTATGGGATTCATATGGGATTCGTATGCATTTGTGTGGGATTTCTATGGGATTCATGTGGGATTTGTATGCATTCGTATGGGATTCCTATGCATTCGTATGGGATTCGTATGCATTCGTATGGGATTCATGTGGGATTTGTATGCATTTGTGTGGGATTTCTATGGGATTCGTATGCATTCGTATGGGATACATATGCATTCGTATGCATTCGTATGGGATTCCTATGGGATTTGTATGCATTCATATGGGATTTGTATGCATTTGTGTGGGATTTCTATGGGATTCATGTGGGATTTGTATGCATTCGTATGGGATTCCTATGGGATTCCTATGCATTCGTATGGGATTCCTATGGGATTCCTATGCATTCGTATGGGATTCCTATGGGATTCCTATGCATTCGTATGGGATTCCTATGCATTTGTGTGGGATATCTATGGGATTTCTTTGCATTTGTATGGGACTGAAAATTCGTATCGAAATTCAATCCCACTATATTCAAAGAGGATCTATTCAAACCAATACGAATTTCCTTGCAGTCGATTCAATATGGATCGAATAATAAAAATAAGATTTGTGCCCATCCCTAGTGTGAGTCTTTGTGGCATTGGATGAGAAAGGCAAGCTTTTGGTAAGGGTTGGGATGTGTGTGGTGCATGATTTTGGGCACCACTGCTAGTAGATGTTGGGGCAATTTCTGGGAAGGCAGGAGACATTTCTGGTTTGAAATCACCTTCTCCAAGTGCGGATGCTCCTTCCCAAAAGCTACTCCATTGTCTGCTACGTGGCCAAGGGCGAACTGACTTCCTCCATAACTTAGAAATGCTTTTGCTTTTTCAAGTGTATTAAAGTTTATTAAAATGAAGCACCGTAACATTTCATAGTAACGATCCACACATATTACGCTATTGCACTGTTGCATTGTTTACAATATCTTCCCACCGCCTTCCTCTTCCTAAACTGCAGGTTTAATCTTGATTATTTAATTGGACAAGCTTCTGTTTATCCATTCTATCTCATCCTTCTGTCTCCCAGGAGGAGCACTGGGTCTGGTTATATGTTGCAGTAGATCTTTCCAAACATCTTGTGTTCCAGGTCTATTCTAGTCCATGAAGGGGTGCACACAAAATGCAATTTTTGACATTCAATTGTAACAAATGGAATATTCAACAATCCAAATTCGTACGAATAAAGAAAAATGAATGTTTGGATACTCAAATCGATACAAAGAGATTTGTATCTATTTGCTGAAATATTCAATATGTATCCAATGATATGAATCTCATACGCTCTGTAAACATTCTTACGCATCCCGTTTTTATCACATTTTCATCCCATACAGATGTGTACAGGATGAAAAGGTGAACAGAGAAAAAATGTTTTCTCTATCACACAGCACTATAAGCAGGGAGCATCTATGAAGCTGGTGGGTAAGAGAGTCAGGTCAGACAAAGGGAAGGATTTCTTCACCCAGAGGGTCATCGGTCTATGGAACTTCCTTCCAGAAGAGATGGTACCAGTAACCAGCCTAGATGGCTTTAAGGAAGGGTTGGGCAAATTCATGGAGGAGAGGTGGATCAGTGGCTCCTAGAATGGATGCCTAAGTACATCTTTCAGGGTGGGGAGACAGGAGGATGCCTCTAAGGCAGTGGCTCCCAAAGTTGTCTGGGCTACGACCCATCTAATATAAGTTTACCAACTCGGGACCCACCTCTAGGAAATTTAACCATTACCAATATGAATAAAGGCTCAGTCGGTTGGTGTGTCGTTCTACAGGCAGGGCCCACTCAATATTCGCTCGCGACCCACCAGTGGGTCGTGACCCATAGTTTGGGAAACCCTGCTCTAAAGCCATTTGCTGGGATTTGAGAGCAGGTGAAGGTATTGCCTTTGTCTTCTGCTTGAGATGCCCATGGGCAATTGGTGGGCCATTGTGAGAGACAGGATGCTGGACTAGATGGGCTGTGGCCTGATCCAGCAAGGTTCTTCTTATGTTCTTATATTCCTTTAAGGGTTAGGAAAGTGGGATATAAAAGCCAGCTCTCCTCCTCTTCCTTCACAGTTCCATTGCAATGGCTGCTGTATCTGAACACATGGATTTCAGTCCATTCAACCACAGGAGTTTGAAGGCATGTAGTCTTCATAAACCTTTCCCAACCTTGGTAGACAGACATGAGTCCAGACCCAACTCCAGCTGAGAACACTGAGAACAATTACCAATCCCTGCCTTTCAAAGTAGGGGTGTGTAACATCCACTATTCAGACAAATCCAGATGAATTCAGACATTCATACACAAATTGAATGATGTTCATTTATTAACATTCATACAAATACGTATGTTTCCGGACATTTGTATGATTGGACATTTGTTAGATTGGGGGTGTGGAAAAATGGAGCACCAGTCACATCCGCAATAATCTAGATTGCATTCGACATGGATCGACAGCGGATTAAAAGTGGATTCAGGTCGGATTTAACATTTTCAGAGCACAGATATGTTATGGATACGTATTGTATACATATTCATTCATAATGGGTACGTATTCATTTGTATCAGATATCTATCGGATACGTATTCATATCCGATACGTATCCAACACGGACAAATACGTATCTGATACATATAGAATATTCGTACGAATACGTCTAAGTAGATTAGTATCAGAATTTTACCACATTTGAATGTGATCTATTTGTACAAATACAGGTTTGCAAACATTCTATTTGCTTCAAATCAAATGTCAAAAATGCATTTGGGCATACCCTTATTTCCAAGGCCTGCTCATTCCAAAAAAAAAAAAGTAAGAAAGAAAGAAAAAGAAAAAACACCAGAACTAAATCTAAACATGGATGAAAAGTTTGGTATTCATTTCAAACACTTCTGTCCAAAGGACACTGCCTAAAGAATTTTTTTTAAAGGTGGGAACATGGAAAACTCCCATACCCAGAGTACTTACACATTAGGTAGGAGATATTGGGACGTAAATCCCTTTTTTATAAGCCCAGCGCTACTACTTCCGACTTTTCATTACGTTAAGGATGATTGCAGCTTTAGGTACTATCGGTGCAATGCCAACAGAGGATTAAAGACAATCTTCCAGTGCGCCTATTGTGGATGTCAGAATGCCTCCAGGGCATTTGCATAAAATTACCTTAATGACAGCTGACAACTTTTGACTGAATTTCTCAATAGCAATACTCTTGACTAAAATTAGTCCCTTTACTGCAAGGGAAATGCACAGCCAAAACAAAGCAATTGTTCTAGCTATAGGATGGCAGTAAACGTGGTGACTTCTGTTTGCTTTGCCACAGAAATCCAAGTCGCTCTCTTGGACTGGGATTGCAGAAAGCCAGATGTGATATCTTGGAAGTGTTTTCATTCTGTATATTTCAGATTTTTTTTTAAAAAGGGAGAGAATATGCCTGATTTGAGCTAGAAACCGGTATGTTCATCTGGATGCGGTCTCTTTAATCAGAATTTGCATTTAGATGGAAATATTGACTATACCCGCTGGGTCCTTTTGAATTTACAGTTAAATATACCACGATGCATTTTCACTATTTGGCATTTAACGATCAATAGACTAGGACTACAGGGATAAGGGGAGGTGGAAGAAGGAGGGGAGGGGAGAAGAGGAAGAGGGGGCAGATGAAAGGGGTAAGTGTGTGTACAAATGCCATTTCTGGATTTGATTTGATTCAAATTGAATATTCAAATGTTCAAATTCGTACAAATAGAGAAAAATGAATGTATTAAAATTTGAACCGATTCAAATAGATTCATACCTATTTGTACAAATATTCTACTTGTATTTGAAGAAACAAATGTCAACAACATTCATATCTTCTGTTTGTCCAGTGGGCCTATAGTAAACATTCACAATAGTATCCTTTGTATTGCTCTCTCCTTGTATTCTTAATCAAACAGTTTTTACAAGACTTCTACTATCTGAAAGATGAATTTCAGTGAAGGTAAGTGTGTTTCTTACATACAATAAAACACAACACCTCCTCCCCTTTTGTTAAGCCTATTTTTTTTAAATAAGTTGTAGCCATTGAGCTTTGTTTTCCAATCATATGTATTATCCCACCATGTTCCAGTGATGCCGATGATATCATATTTCTTTTCCTGTGTTAGTATTACTTGTTTCCCATGCCCTGTGCATTGGTACTGAAGCATTTTAGTTTGTGGCAGATATCTCTTACAGGCTTGACTACATAGTTTCTTTCCTAGCTTTTTGGGTGTTTTTTCACTGCCACTAGAAGTACCCATTAAGTACCCATTAATGGGTACGTAATGGCATTTTTGTACCCATTAATGGGTACTTAATGGGTACTTCTAGTGACCGTGGAAAAGCACCCTTTGTCTTTGTTTTTTCCCTTTACTTTTGATAGCAAGATCCTCATCTGTATTCATTAGCTGTATCTTTTAGTCTGGCCTTTTACATCACATCCCTCCCTCTTTTTCTCTAGTTTAAAGCTCTCTTGATGAGCGCAGCAAGACTCCTCCCAAATATGTGCTTTCCCATTTTAGTATGATACAGCTCATTTCTTGCAAGGAGTCTCTCATGCAAGTACTTCATGATCTAGAAATCCAAATCCTTCCTGATGGCATCCAGTTCTTCACCTGTACAATTCTGTTCCACCTTCTCGTTCCATGACCATTCACTGGGACGATAGGTGAGAAGACAACCTATGATCCCAGTTCCTTCACTTTCCTGCCTAAGTCTTCAAATTCCCTGCAGGTAGCAGCAAAGTCCTTCCATGTGGTGTCATTTGTCCCTACATGCACTAGTAGACCTGAAGGTCTGAAGAGTCTTGACAACCTGTCAGTCAATATTTTTTTTTATTTGCACACCAGGAAGACAACACACCTTTCATGAGGTCATGGTAGATCTACACAGAGCTACTTCTGTTCCTCTTGGTAAGGAATCCCCCCCAGCCACCACTCTCCTATTATTCTTCACAGCAATCCTTCATATTTGTTGAATCTTAAGATGTTTTTAAGTGTGCATCTTGTTTTATTTGTATTTCATTTTAATCTGTATCTGCTCTCAAATTGTATCTTGTTTTAACTTATTTTTACCTGTTGTAACCCGCCCAGAGACCTTTGGGTATGGGCGGGATAGAAATGTAAATAAATAAATAAATAAATAAATAAATAAATAAATAAATAAATAAATAAATAAATAAATAAATAAATAAATAAATAAATAAATAAATAAATAAATAAATAGAATCCTGGGTCATAAACGGGAGTTCCCATGGATTCATTGTTTAGTGAATTTCATGTTAAAGCAGCCACAGTGTGTGACCTCTGGGAACAATGGAGATCTAAGCCATATAATTACAGATAGCTTTACTCTCAGCCTCCTGTTGGAAGGAGGAAGACAGAAATTTTTTCTGCTCAAGGGTTTGCCAAGTGCTTGCTAAACTCTTCCCTCTGGAGAGAGTTGTCAAATCTTCCTGTTCCTCCTCATTGTTCTTCTATGTGAGAGCCATGTACCAGTTCCTCAGTTCTACAGGTGCTGACTGTCACGTGCTTCCATTCTTTGACTTCTGAAGATTTTCTATTTTCTCCGCTTAAATCATTTTGAAGAGCTCATACTTTCTCTTCCATCAGAGGCACATGCTTGCCCTTGTGGAAGGTATAGTGCAGGTTTTCTTCCGTTAAGAGAATAAACATGCTGCATACATTGCAGCTGACTATAAAGCTCCTCTCTTGTTCCATTTAGTCCAGTGTGTCTAGCTGATACTTTCACCTCACTAACTAAACAGAAGAAAATATTTCCTGATAAGGAAAGGTGGCAGAGCTCTGAGCTTATTTTGAAGGCATGGAGAGCTATAATTGGAAGGATAAACCGACAGCCTATGACTTCAATCTCTGACATTTCCCCAGAGAAGGCAATAATAATTTTACCAAAACAAAGCTTCTGTATCTTTGCAATAAATAAGTAAATAAGTACCTCCATGGATGTGTCTCTAATAGCATCACAAGGAACTAAGCCTACATAGTAGGATCTATCAATGGCACAGACAGAACTATAATTGATGATGATGATGATGATGATGATGATGAATGTCTGGACACTAGATTTGAATTCAAATTCGAATGTCCAAATCCAACCTAATTTGACCAAATAACGAATATTTCAAATATCTTCGCACATCCCTAATCCTGGGACTATATTGGTAATGCTACGGCTATTCAGTTGGCCTTCCCAATATAGGAGAATCATGAGACCTGAAGAGAGAATGACATTATTTCATAATTTCTATATGTACAAATTAGGCAAGATCACTTTAGATAACATAGAATCCTGGGTCATAAACGGGAGTTCCCGTGGATTCATTTTTTAGTGAATTTCATGTTAAAGCAGCCACAGTGTGTGATCTCTGGGAACAATGGAGATCTAAGCCATATAATTACAGATAGCTTTACTCTCAGCCTCCTGTTACATGCGCGAAGACAGAAATTCAGGGCTAATGATACATCAATTACCTGTGGAGCTCCTAATTGCTTCCAGGCTTACTCTGAATTGCTTACAGTTAATAATAAAAACAAATGAGTAACATACCTATAATTAAACTTCTGCAATACGAGGCTGAGGGTTTGGATGATTTTCATGCGACTCTAGAATCCCGCCGCCACTTTAGCCATCAGAGCAGGAGTCTGTAATTATACTTCAGCATTAGAACTGTCCCTCGCTTATCTTGCCTGACCTCAGAAATTATGCAGGATTAAGCCAGAAAAGGGATAGGAATACCGCGTCCCGTCATCCAAACTGAGACTTTCTAAAATATCCTCATAGAAAGCAGATATTCAGATGCAAAATATTAGACCACACTTGCATGGGGAAGAGTGTCTGTAGCTCAGGAGTACAACCCAAACTGTCTGGAAAGGAGAGGGTTGCTTCCCTGATCCCTAGTCCCTGCCTGAAAGGAGGCTATGGCAAACCACTCCTGTATCCCTGGCCAAGAAAGCTGCATAGAGGAGATCATGGAGTCTGGGAGTGGGTCTAGCTCAGTGGTAGGACAGAGGGCTGCCAGTTTGATCCTCAGCCTATCCCTGGATGTAGACAGTGCCAAGCCACTTCTGTTTCCCTGCCAATAAACCTGCATAGAAATATTCTATGGAGGAGCCCAAGTAGTCAACCAGGAGTCAGCCAAGATTGGATGGTACCAAATAACAGCCCTGGAAGGGGGAAAAAAAGGCAGTTCAAGAGCTTACATAAGAACATAAGAGAAGCCTTGCTGGATTAGGCCACAGCCCATCTAGTCCAGCATCCTCTCGCACACAGTGGCCCACCAAATGCTCATGGGCATCTGAAACAGAGACAAGGACAAACCTCCTGCTCTCGAGTCCCAGCAGATGGCCTTAGAAGTGCCCCAGTTCCTCCCCCCTCAGCCTGAAAGATGCACCTAGGCATTCGTTCTAGTAGCCATTGATACCTCTGTCATCCATAAATTTGTCTAACCCTACCTTAAAGCCATCTAGACTGGTAGCTGTCACCACCTCTTCCGGCAGCACATTCCATAAGCTGATGACTCTCTGGGTGAAGAAATATCTCCCGCATCAGACCTCATCAGCTTCATAGAGTGCCCCCTGGTTCTAGTGTTGTGCGGTAGAAAAAAGAAATTTTCTCTATCCACCTTTTCTATACCATGCATAATTTTATATACTTCAATCAGGTCCCCTCTTAAGCGCCATCTCTCCAGACTGAAGAGGCCTAGATGTTGCAGCCTGGTTTCGTAAGGGAGGTGTTCCAGCCCCTTAATCATTCTGGTTGCCCTTCTCTGCACCTTCTCTAGTTCCACAATATCCTTTTTGAGGTGTGGTGACCAGAATTGTACACAGTATTCCCAATGTGGCCTCACTAGAGATTTATAAAGGGGCAAAATGACATTTGCTTATGGCCACCACATCACAGAAATCCCCCAGACATGATGTTTGGAAAGTCATTCCAAGAAACCTGAAACAAGGAAATCATGCCTTGTGCAGCAAGAACATCAGACATTAGAACACAAGAGAGCATGAAGACATAAGAAGAGCCCTGCTGGGCTGGACCACAGCCCATCTTGTCCAGCATCCCAGCTCACACAGTGGTCCACCAGTTGCTTCTGGACATCTCAAGCAGAAAGGCAAAAACCTCTCCACTCCCTGCAGATGGCCTTCAGAGGCATCCTGCCTTCCTCTCCAAATTGGGAATCCATCCTAGTAGCCGTTGATACCCTGAGCTCACCTAGGGGCACCTGTTGCAACAGTGCGGAGAGATATGCACTTCACCAGGGCGTTCTCTTGACCACAGATGGGTAATTCTATTCTTCGTATCTGTGCACCATGCCAACGTAAAAGGGACCTGTGACTCATCAGGAGACAGAAATGGCAACCAAAGGACTTCTGGTTATTGGATTTATTTAGATTCTCATGCTGCTCTCCACATCTGTGGCACCCTGGTGAGCTACCCTGAAGAGCATGACTGCAGCCTTAGAAGATTCTTGCTTTCAAACAAAGATAAGTGGGTCAGGCTCCAGGAGGATTGAGAACCGAGAAGTCGGTGAAAAGTAGCATAATATTAGCATGAGAAGCACACATCTAAAATAGATTTCTCATTGACTCTCAATTCTGCCTGTACTGAACAAGGGAGACTTTAGGTTGTCAGTTTTGCTAAGAAACTATTCCAGATTGCCTATTCTATACAGCTTTTTCTACTCTACTTGGCCATAGAGATGCATATGAATATTCGTAACATCCATTATTCGGATAAATTCGGACAGACGTGTACCAATCGAATGTTATGACATTCGTAAATTGACAGTTGTATGATACATGACTGAAGTATATAAAATCAAGTACGGTATAGAAAAGATGGATAGAGATGTGTTCTAATGTCTGATGTTCTTGTTGCACGAGGCATGATTTCCTTGTTTCAGGCTTCTTGGAATGACTTTTCAAGCATCATGTCTGGGGGATGGACAAATCTATGGACGACAGATGTATCAATGGCTACTAGAGTGAATGCCTGAGTACATCCTTCAGGCTGGGGGGACAGCAGGATACCTCTAAGGCCATCTGCTGGGATTTGAGAGCAGGAAAAGGTTTCTCCTTGTCTCTGCTTGAGATGCCTATGGGCATTTGGTGGGCCACCATGTGCAACAGGATGCTGGACTATATGGGCTGTGGCCTGATCCAGCAGGGCTTCTCTTATGTTCTTATGTTCTTAGAATATTTCTTTTCTCCATCACACAATGCTAGAACCAGGGGGCATCTATGAAGCTGATGGGTAGGAGAGTCAGACCAAACAAGGGGAAGTATTTCTTCACCATCGGTCTATGGAACTGGCTGTCAGAAGAGGTGGAGGCAGCAACCAGACTACATGGCTTTAAGGAAGGGCTAGACAAATTTATGGACAACAGATGTATCAATGGCTACTAGAATGGATGTATTCAAATAAATTCATTCATTTTTTTCTCTATTCGTGTGAATTTGGACATTCAAATGTTTGATTTGAATCAAATCAAACTTCAAAAATTACATTCATGCACACCCGTATTCAGAACAGATTCGGAGTGGATTCAGAGGCGCGTCTGGCAGCAGGGATGCAAAGAAGACTCAAAGAGCATTTACAGCAGATTCGAATCATACCGTATTTGAAGTGGCTCTATTCTTACGAAGGCGGATTTCCTTCACATTCACTCTGATGAGAAGCAAGCATGCAACAAAAAATTCATGCACGTCCATAGTTTCGGTTCTGTTTACGACGCCTTTCCTGTGCAATGCAGACACATAGAGTCTAGTTTAACACAGCTTTGCTCTCACACCGAAGTTAAAAATGTGACTTCTCTTCTTTAATGCATTCTGAAAACTTTCAACAGAGTAATTTGGCCTCTTGAGATAAAAACATGCTTCCCTTATACTACATCAGACAATTCATTGATCTCACTCAGTGTTTTTGTCTTTCAAAGGCTGAAGGAGAGTCAGGAATTTCCTATTTCCTTCTGCCCAGCACCAGGAAATGAGCCTCAAGATTTTTGCATTCTGGGCAGGTGACATTGAGGTGAGATACGGCACCCCCCCCCCTTCGAAATAATGAACACCTTCTGAAATCTATTACTAGAACTTCTCTGTTTCTTGCCAGATCCTGTCTGCTTCAACAATTTAACAGAAATGCTTTGAGGTGTTACTTGTTTTAGAAACTGTATTTGAAAACAAGATTTCCTCCAGTCAAGGAGGGAAAAACATACCGGCTCTTTTGGAGAGGCCAAAATTCCTCATTTTTTGGTCTCTCAGCAAGCCACGAGAGGGGGTCTCTATATATATTCGGGAAGGCGGTGAAGACACACCTCTTTGCCCTGGCCTTTGGCTAATGAGACCATGCTTTCTCCCTGCTGCAGAGACTATTATTTTAATATTTAGGACATTGTTTAAAATATGTTGAATCTTTTAGTGTTTTCATGTATGTTTCTGTTTTTAAGATATGCTGGTTTATAATCCGTTGTTTTAATGGTTGTTACCTGCCCTGAGACCTTTGGGTGTAGGGTGGGATATATAGATAGATAGATAGATAGATAGATAGATAGATAGATAGATAGATAGATAGATAGATAGATAGATAGATAGATAGATAGATAGATAGACAGACAGACAGACAGACAGACAGACAGACAGACAGACAGACAGACAGACAGACAGACAGACAGACAGACAGACAGACAGACAGACAGATAGATAGATAGATAGATAGATAGATAGATAGATAGATAGATAGATAGATAGATAGATAGATAGATAGATAGATAGATAGATAGATGAGAGGAGGATGGACGGGCAGGTGGGCAGGCGGATGGATGGATGGATGGATGGATGGATGGATATAGATAGACTGGGCCACCTCTTCACTAAACCATTGTGATATTGATAAACTAGGCCTGGATCTCCATTATTGAACCGTGGCAACATAAAAGAGGCCATTTTCCATTACTCCCCATGGAGACCAGTTGCCTGATCAAGGTACCCTTCATTGGAAAGTGGGTGTAGCTCAGTGGTAGAGCAAATGGCCCGGAAAGCAGAGGGTCGCTGGTTCAATCCCCAGTGTCTCCTCAGAATTAGGCATTGGCAAACCACTTCTGTATGTTCACCAATAAAACTGTGTAGAGATGCCCATGGAGGCACCTGAAGTCATCTTAAACTAAATGGGTGACCAGGCCTGAAGAGTAAAGGAAAAACTACTCAAAATAGGTCTCAGACTTTCCAGGAAACATGTGAATTAACATCAACCTACTTCCGGTCCCCTTCTGCTCTTTACCGCCTGCTTAAAAGGGGGAAAAGGTGGAAGAGCAATTTAATGTGGCCTTCCTGTTGGAAAGCTGGTGTCCTAATGCAATTTGCAGTAATTCTGAATAAATATCATTTCTAGAACTCCTGGTACAGCAGGAACCTGAATTCCAAATTGGTCTAATTGTTTGTATCTAATTGCTGACAATTCTAATTCTGTCTGAAGAGCTGAAAGGACATAAATTGCCTTAGACAAACTGAGTCGCTCCTCTGTCTCTGGCATCTTGCATCTTATTCTAGCCGTCCTGACATTGTCAAATAGCAAAACTCTTTGGGGAGCTTTCGGCATCCGCATAATGTGTTCATTTTCCTTTCTATTAAAGGCTAAATTGCCTGGGTAACCTAATGGATGGAATAAAGTAATGAAGTGCTTATAGGAATGCACCCTTCTCCGGAAGACGGTTGATGAATATGAGTTCAACGTGGGTTGTGTGGTGTCTGGGCTTTCAGGAGACGTGTGGGGGGGGGGCGTCTGGCACAAGAGCTTCTCTGCTCCATCCTTCCCACTTCCCTGAATAATTAGATTGAGGAAGGTGAGTTTTAGCTTGGAGCTTTTTTGCCCTTGCTGCAACCCAAGACTACTTGGTGGACCATCCTTTTGTGAGCTAGTTGGGTCTTGTGGTTAGGGTGGTGGACTTATATCTAATACTCATGGGGATTCATTCTGCTCTCCTCCATGAAGCCAGCTGGGTGGCCTTGGGATAGTCACAGCTCTCTTTCTGAGCTCTCACAGCCCTGCCCACCTCACAGGGTGTCTGTTGTGGGGAGAAGAACAGAAGCCTTGTCAGCTGCTTTGAGTCCCCTTAAATGGGTGAGAAAAGTAGAGTATAAAAGCCAACTCTCCTCCTCCTCCTCCTCTTCTTTTCACATTGGGGTGTTGCTGCATCAGTCTTGGAGTTAACCAGACCCTCCCAGGAGTGATCCAGTGGTGGACAACTTAATAGTAGTCAACAGGCTGACCAGGAATGTCTGATATGTTCCAGGGACATATATTTGCACCTCTTCTGAGTGCTGGAAGGTGAGCAGTTGTGGGATGCATGAGTGCATGACTGTGGCTGTGCAGTCATTTCCAGCTTCCAGAGCCCCCTGCGAAGTCCAGACCTGCACTGGATGCCAGTTTGTAGTGTGTAATGGGGATCCAGGTAGGCTATTTGCATTAGATGTGCTGCTGGAACAGAATAGAGGTGTTCTGGCATGGGTAACACAAAATGCCCCAAGCAGCCTTGATTGTGATTGCCCTAGAAGGACAAGTCCTGTCTAGTAAGTGCAAACCTGGCCTTGGTGTCTTCACAATTTATTCCAAGCAAAAAGACTCATAAGTTTAGTCTTTACTCTACCTTGGTCAGACCTCATCTAGAGTCCTGTGTCCAGTTCTGGGCACCCCAATTTAAAAAGGACACACTGACAAACTAGAGCAAATCTAAAGGAGGGCTACCAGAATGGTGTGTGGTCTGGAAAGCATGTCCTACAAGGAACGGTGGAAGGATCTAGGAATGTTTAGCCTTCAGAAGAGAAGACTGAGAGGAAACGTGATAGTGGTCTTCAAATCTCTGAAGGGTCATCACAGTGCAGAGGGATCGTCCCTATTCTCATGTGCAGAAGATGGGAGGACTAGAAACAAGGGGATGAAACTTCCAGGGAGTCCATACAGATTAGATATTAGGAAAAACTTCCTGACAATGAGGGTGATCTGTCAGTGGAATAGGTCGCCACAAGAGGTGGTGGTTTCTCCTTCGCTGGAGGTCTTCAAGCAGAGGCTGGACCTACATCTGTCTGGGATGGTTTAGGAAATCCCACATGGAGCAGGGAGTTGGACTCGATGACCCTAGAGGTCACTTCTAACTCTATGGCCCCGTCTTCACAGCATCGTTATCTCAAATTCAAAACGTTTTGAGTTTTCCCAGTTCAGATGGCAGTTGGGCTTAACACACTATTTCCGTGTTAAACCATGTTAACGTTTTGAAATAAATCCTGATTTCAACAGGTCTCACTCTGAATGGTGCGTCGATACGTGTTTCCTTTTTAACTGTGTGGACAGTACCGTGTTAAGGGATGAGATTCCGTGTTCAGGGTGTCCCTCCCCCAATCGCACTGTATCCAATGGCTGTCCATATGCTGGGAACGTCATTGGGGCGGGGGGTGTTTCCCTGCCTGATCTGCCTGATCTGAAGCAAAACAGCAGCAGCAGCAGCAGCAGCAAGTAAAGCCCCATTCCTTTAAAAATTAATACAGAATCTCAGCTGCTTCCCCTCCTTTCTCTTGCAAGCCTGAACTTCTTGGAGCAGCCTTCACAGAGCAGCGCTACAGTGTAGGAAGAAAGCCCCTTCACTCCCGATTAAAAATGTTGTGAATTTATGCAATTTCAGTAGTTCAGACCTTTGAAAGTGAAAGGAGGGGAAGCAGCTGAGATTCTGTATTAATGTTTAAAGGAATGGGGCTTTACTTGCTGCTGCTGCTGCTGTGTGCCCTGAGCAATGAAAAAAGCCCCTCGGTCCCCTCCAGCCCAGCCTCTCGGCGCCAGGGAAGCATGGGTGGGAAAGGGGGATCCAGAGTTCTTTGATGGGGGTGATGAGGGAAGAGCACAAAGCAGGAAGAAAAGGGGGAGGGAAAGGTGGTGCAGAGGAAAGGAGGCGGAGAGCTGCACAGCCATGAGGGAGAGGTCTGATCTCTGTTACTTTGAACTAAGTGAGAGGGGCTGATCCTGGGAGGGAACAGGAATCAGAGAGCGGGGGAGGGCACAATCCTGACTGGCAAGGGGCAGGGAGGACTTGCCGTGGGGCCGCCGAAGATTGAATCCGAGATAAGGTTGCTGGCGGGATGCCGTTGACACGGATCAAGTTGAAAGTTGGTGGAGACAGTTTCGTTCCGGTTCAGTTACTTCTGTTTCGTTAAACTGAATTAAGGCATGCCGTGCAGATGCAGCCTATGATTCTATGATTCTAAGTGGAGAGACCTCAAAGTCCCTGCGTGACCAGACCAACAGACCATGGGCAAGGTGAGAAGAGGGTCTGTCTTTCTTCTGGTCACATAAGAGAAAGACATTGCTGGGGGGAGGGTAGAAGCAAAGGTCATAAGCATGAGCCAGCTATGCCCACAGAAGAAAGCAGAGGCTAGGTTAGAGAGGCATTCAAGCAATAATAAGCAGATACCATGGAGCCAAGATTCTTGGGCACAGCATGTTTAGAATTAGGAGGGAAGACAGAGAGGGGGAGGCAGAGAAAGATGAGAATTAATTGTCAGTTGGGATTTACATGTTTAATCAGGGGAGTTGATCTTGTGAGAGCCCAGTGGGGCCTGCCAAGTTCTTGTTCCAGTCTGAATCTCTGACAATTATCGTGTCTAACCAGCCATCAATGCATAATGCATTAACATTTGCAAACTTCATGGCCATCTGCAATCTCTCCTGGCTCTGTCTGGCTCTGCCCTTCCCGAGAATCACTTTCCAGTGTTCTCTAACTGCTCTTTGGTATGGGTTGCAGACTGGCTTCCACCCAGCCTCTAAGTACCGCTGGATAGGGGTGTGCACAGAGCCATTTTTCCATATTCTATTTGAGTTGAATAGAACGTGGAACACCAGATGTGGGGGTATTTGAACAAATCCCCCCACCCCTCCTTTCCCAACCCTACCCCTACCTATCCTTTCCCACCCTCTCTCCACTTACCTCCTCGCCATTGCCATTTGCTGCCACCTCGGGTCCTGGACCAGTACAGAATGAAAACAGGACGCATAGGAGAGAAATACGAGATGCATACGGACATGTAGGGGCACATACAAATTAGTTAACATTCGTATGTGCACATTCGAATTGAAAATTCACACAAATAAATTTGAATGTATTTGATTTGAATTGAATGTGAATGCATTCAAATTTTAAAGATTTGAATCGGTTTGAATTTTCGGGTATAAGATTTGAATCAAATCAAATCCTGAAAATTGCATTCGTGCTCACCCCTATGAAGGATCTTTGATTTTTTTTTCCTAATGGGACATACTATTATGGTTACGTGTCTAAAATACATTTGATGAGACTGCTTCATCTTGTTTTATTTGCTGGTCTTTGACCACAATTTGACAAACTATCCTTCTCCCCTTCCTCCTGTACTCCATTTTCCTTAATCTGCTACCAAAATGGTGAGTGGTCCTACGAGGAAAGGTTGAAGGATCTAGGAATGTTTAGCCTGCAGAAGAGAAGACTAAGAGGAGACATGAAGGCGGTCTTCAAGTATCTGAAGGGCCATCACAGTGCAGAGGGATCATCCCTGTTCTTCATTACACAAGGTGGGAGGACTAGAAACAATAATATGAAATTTCAAGGGAGTCAATACAGATTAAATATTAGGAAAAACTTCCAGACAGTGAGGGTGATCAGTCAATGGAATAGGTTCCCGTGGGAGGTAGTGAGCTCTCCTTTGCTGGAGATCTTCAAGCAGATAGGGGTGTGCATGAATATTTGAAACATTTAAAATTCAATCAAATCCAATCAAATTCGGATATTCAAATTCGAATCAAATGCCTATACATTCAAATTTAACATTTGAATGAGTTTTTGAATCTTTCAAATCATTTGTACAAATTATTCAAACATTCTTATCTGTACCCATACGCATTTGTCCGGATATGTACGGGATGAAACCTGGATGCATATGGGATAAAAACGTGATGCATACAGATACGTATGGACGCGTATGGACACATTTGAATGTTGCCGACAATTGTACCTTCAAATACGAATAAGATATTTGTACAAATACATTCAAATGTGGTCGATTCAAATTGAATGCAAATAGATTTGAATTTCAAACATTCAAATCAATTCAAATCTTCAAATCTTCAGATATTCTATTTGAATTAGATCGAATCCTGCAAATTGCATTCGTGCACAGCCCTAAAAGCAGAGGCTGGACAGACATCTGTCTGGGATCGTTTAGGAAATCCTGCATTTAGCAGGGGAGTGGACTTGATGACCGTGAATCTGAAAACAATATTGCTGACATTTTTACCAAAGCATTGTCACATGTCAAACATACAAAGTTTGTTCATATGCTAAACCTAGATGAAGCCAGATAGCAAACAGTCGGAAAAGGGTGATGGAATATTGTTGAAACAGGAAATGCTTCTTTAGCTATCTGTCTCACCAGGAACATTCTGGTAGGCTTTCTCATAAACAACAGGTGATGTGTTATTTCTGTAATATAGACACTACTAAATTTCTGTTTTACTGTGGGAACAGCATGTTTATCCCAGCTAGGCTTCTGGTTCCTTGAGAGGAAATTCCAGATTATCCAAATATGTACATGTGGGGGTTGGGCCTGGTGACTTCATGCAATCACACAAGTATTCATACTCCCTTAATAATTGTAGTGATGTGTGCTGTTTGATTTGTATGTTCCTGACTGAAGATGTAGCTTTTAGTGGATAGGCTGTAAACCATTTATTACTTTCATGCATCCATTCGTATAACCTGCAGTGCATTTAGCTAATGCCTATACTGCAATCATGAAGACAATAAAAGCCTTCCTTCTTGGAATGAACCACCATGTCTGCTCTCATGCTTGTGAATGTCATCTGCACGTATCATCTGTTGCAGTTTTAGCAATCTGCTATCAGTTGAAATCAACAGTCCCTTCCAACTATATAATTCTATGGTTCCTGCTCGCAGGATCAATAGTTTTTCAGAGCTGAGGATCTGTGGCTTGGTTCTGACATTCAATGTCTTACACTGAGTATTTCCAATGTCAGGATTGTGCTCTGGAAGCCTTTGTCTGGCGTTCCGGAGTCTGATTCTTTAATGAGGAGGCTCCCACCTGCTTTTCTGAGCAAGTGGCTGGATGCTAATCAGCTCTATTATTATACAACTGCAGAGCAGCTGTAGCTTTCAAACCATGATAGCCATCGACTCTAGGCTGCTGACTAAAGCTCAACAGAGCCCTGGCCAATTAAAAAATCCCTCCAAGAACCTCCATAAAACAGTCACTTAAATTAACAGCCTTACATGACTCTGAAATGCTGCAAAAACCCATCTCATCTCTGAATTTCACAAGCTGGCCACTTTGAAAACACACATCGGCCGCCTCCAGACGTCACTGGGAAATCATGCTTTTGAGCAAGGCTTCAGAGTAAAGGTCCTCCAAATGTTTGCTCGCTGTGCAGACAGCGAAGCAATAGCAGAAGGAATTTGCAGGGAATCGAGAGCTGGTGAAGGTTCTGACTTTGCCTTCTGCTGGAGATGCCCAGAAGCTATTGGTGGGTCACTGTGTGAGATGGGATGCTGGACTAGATGGGCTGTGGCCTGATCCAGCAGGCCTCTTCTTATGTTCTTGCCTAGAATGGAGGCCAAGGCACTGCCTTTAGTTTAGAGAGATAGGCAGGATGCCTCTGAAGGCCATTTGCAGGGTTGTGGAGAGTGGATGAAGGTTTTGGTGTTATCTTCTGCTGGAGATGCCCAGAAGCAATCGGTGGGTCACTGTGTGAGATGGGATCCTGGACTATCTGGGCTGTGGCCCGATCCAGGAGGGCTGCTCCTATGTTCTTTATGGAGTTTGAGACTTCACCCATTACCCCCATCCTGTCTGTGACAGAGCTTCTGAATTTTAAGCAGAAAGCAGAGGCCAAACCTTCACCTGCTCTCAGCTCCCTGCAGACGTCCTTTAGAGGAATCCCACTTGTCTCTCCAACTTGGAGGCAGTACCTAGGCATCCGTTCTAGTAGCCATTGATACTGGCGATATGCATGAACATTTGTGACATGCAGAATTCATACAAATATTTACAAATTCGTGGATTTGTGGTCAAATCGAATAGGGACAACATTCTTAGGTCCCATTTGTCCACGAATCCAATTATCCGGTATTTGTAGAAGCTTTGGTTGAGGTTTCGGTGGATACTGGAGGCCCTGGGACCTCCCCCCTGCACACCTCACCCTCCCCACACAGCCTCCCACATGTTTCCCCCATGCTTCCCCCATGCACATATCCTTCCACACACTCCCTTATCATTTGGGACATGCTCTGCTGGCATCCTGGGGCTCTTTACGTGCTCTCCAGAAGCCAAAATAGACAAGGCGGACAGGTCCTTCATAATTTGTCCTTAAGAGGATCCCTGCTGGATAATGCCACAGCTCTTCCAGTGAGCCAGTTTTTTCTAGTGCTTAGGGAGCCAGACTCTTATCTGGGAGTACCGGGTTTGATTCTGCCCTCCCCCATGAAGCCAGCTGGGTGACCTTGGGCTAGTCACAGCTCTCTTCTGACCTCTCACAACCCCACCTACCTCACAGGGTGTTCTGTTGTGGGGAGAAGAACAGAAGGTTTGTCAGCCACTTTGAGTCCCCCTGAATGGGTGAGAAAAGTGGGGTAGAAAAGCCAACTCTTCTTCTTCTTCTTCTTCTTCTTCCAGTCCAGCATCCCATCTCAAACAATGGCCACCAATTGCTTCTGAACATCTCAAGCAGAAGACAAAAGCCAAATGTTCAATGATTAAAGTGAAATACGAGGTTCCAGATTAAAGGCCTCCTAAATCCATATCAGTCTCCATCTAATGCAGACAGATCCAGACCAGCAGAGGGGAAGACCTCTGTGATCCACATTAAAGTGTGATTACAAAGGTCCAGAAAGTGTACTTAAAACTGGATCCATGCAGAAGGGCCCTGAAGAAGACAAATCTACTCTGCCAATGGGAAGGAGGGGAAATATTAATAATAATTTAAAATTCTATTTAAAACAAACGTCAACCCTGCTGTTTGACGAGAATGAATCACACTGCAATTAAAGAAAAGACCCTTTGAACAAGCAGTACATCTCCAAAAATACGTTCACATAAAAAAATAAAAATGATACAAGGAATAATTTATGCAGGATAATTGAGTGTAGCTTAGAAGAACGAAAGGAGAGACCTTTGAGTATAATAGACTGTCAACAAATGGAGTGGAAATAATTATTTTCCTCTGATTTTTAGGAATAAGAAGTCCCCCTAGATAAGTATTAGGATTGAGTAAGAAATGCCATCTGGCATGGATCATTTATAGCCCCTACAATTCAGTTCCAGCCTTAAGGAAGTCCCGCACGGTCAAAAGTCATTCCAAGGCTCGAAAGGCAAAGATTCAGACATTCAGGATGTACAGAATGAGGCAGACTGCTCCTGGCAAGCCCTGGGACCCATTGGACCGAGCCAGCAGTCTGAACAGGTGAGTGGGGAGGGGAGCTGGGGCCGGAGTGAACACCTGGGTAGGGATGGGCACCCAGAAGATCCTGCTGGCTGCTACCAGCCTGATCGGGGGGGGGCAGCCCGTGGAACCCTGAAACGGGATGGGCGACTCTCGCCCCCAGAACGGGGCTGCCAGCCAGCGTGGCCAATAGGGCCCAGTGGCTACAGCCCAGGGTGGGCCTCCTGAACTGTCCGGCAGGGAGAGTGCAATTGGTCTCCCTGCTGGACAGCTCTGGGATGCCTTGGGCTAAGGTTGGGCCAGGTGTGGACATGATTTTGTGCTCCACACCCTGGCCACAATCAGGACAGCTCTGGGACAGGACAGGATGCTTCTGGACAGGGAGCAAATGGTCTGTCCCAACGCTGCCCTGATACTTAGCCAGAGGCCTAAGTGCAAATAGGCCTCGGGTTCTTCCTGCCCTCATGCAGCAGACATGGCATCTGCAACCAAGCGTGGGCAGGAGTTGATGGAGCATTCAGCATCCTAATGCAAGGCCTGAAGCATACAGGGTGAGAGCCATTTGCATGCATGGAACTGCTGGTCAGGAATGGGAAAGTTCCTGCATCCAATACGCCCATCCTAACATTGGCTGTGGTCACTCCTTCCCTTTAAACCTTCTTCAGTACACCTTGAGATCTAACTGCTCACACCTTCTCACTTCTACCCATTTTATTTGTGGATTTTCCTGAAGGGAAACGGAGGGCAGAAAGTCCACAAATAAAACAGATAGAAATGAAAAGATGGGAGTGGTCAGTCCTGAACATAGACTGATGAAGGTTTAGATCTAAGGTGTCACCCACTAGGCATGTCATGAATATTCAGAATTAGTTCAGATTTGAACATTCAAACATCTAGGCCTCTTCAGTCTGGAGAGACAGTGTTTAAGAGGGGACCTGATTGAAGTATATAAAATTATGCATGATATAGAAAAGGTGGATAGAGAACATTTCTTTTCTCTATCACTCAACACTAGAACAAGGATCATCTATGAAGCTGATGGGTAGGAGAGTCAGATCTGACAAAGGGAAGAATTTCTTCACCCAGAGGGTCATCGGTTTTGGAATTTGCTGCCAGAAGAGGCGGTGACAGCTACCAGCCTAGATGGCTTTAAGGTAGGGTTAGACAAATTTATGGATGATAGATGTTTATCAATGGCTACTAGAATGGATGCCTAGGTACATCTTTCAGGCTGGGGGGGGGGAGCAAGATGCTTCTAAGGCCATTTGCTGGGATTCAAGAGCAGGAAAAGGTTTGTCCTTGTCTCTGCTTGAGATGCCCATGAGCATTCAGTGAGCTACCATGTGCGATGGGATGCTGGATTAGATGGGCTGTGGCCTGATCCAGCAGGGCTTCTCTTGTGTTCTTATGTTCTTAAATCAAATGTTGCCACATTCAAAGATTAACTTTCAAATTCTAATTAAATGTTTTAATATGTTCATATGAAGCTTCGTATGGGATTCACACTGGATTCGTATGCTATTCATATGAGATTCTTATGGGATTCTTATGGGATTGAGCATTTGTATCAAATACAAACCCTACCACATCCAAAGGGGATCTATTCAAATGAATACAAATTTTCCTGCATTTGATTCAATACGAATCAAATATCTGAAGGTATGTCCACTCCCATATCAACCTGCCCATGCCTTAAGATCTGGAGGCTCTCCTGGTTGTCTCGTCATCTTCAGCAACAAAAGGAGAGGGCTTTCTCAGTGATGGCCCCTAGGCTATGGAATAGTCTCCCCCTTGTGGTGTCTATCACCTTCATTGTATACATTTAGGAAGGCAGTAAAGATGCACCTCTTTGCTCTGGCCTTCAGCTAAATGGGGATATACTTTTAGCTTCCCACTGGCAGATGCTGTTATTGTTTTAATGTTTTAATGATGTTAAATGATGTTTGATTTTAGTTGTTGTTACCCACCCAGAGACCTCTATGTATAGGGCAGGATAAAAATGCAAATAAATAAATAATAAATAAAATAAATAAATACAAAACAACAATCGTGGATATCCCTAGTGACCACAGCCATTGACCTCTTGGGATGGCCTTTAGAGGCCATTCCACACAGGTAAGTGAAAATCCATCCTTAATCCGTTGTAATTCTCTCTCCTGTGCACTGATTAAAGGAGCAAAAATATTCTTCCTCTCCCTTCCAGCTGGCCATCTTAGATGCACATCTTGACAGCATAGGATTTAGAAGTTGGCACATGCTCTTCCGAATCTCTCTAGAAAGATCTGAGGAATGCCCAGTGGCAACACTTTTTATCTTTCTCTTTTTTTGTGGGGGGAAAATTGTTCTGTATCATTTTCTATTCCATATTCATTATGTTATTTTTAAAGCAAAGGCAACATTTACTTTAATTTAAAATGTACAGAGCATGTTAATATATTCCTCCTCTCTTTTTTTTCCTAATGTTTGTATACAAATATGCTACTTTTTGAAGCTATACCCTGAAGAGACGCGAAGTGCAAAGCACTGGTAACTTCTCTCAGGAAAAACAAACTCTAGTTTCTTGCAGGCATCTGCCTTTTAAGCAAATGGGTATTTGGAATATTTACAAGAATTTTCTTCTGTTCGCATTTAGATGCTTCGTGATGAATGCCTAATTTAAAAAGAGACAACTATTTAGTTTTAATCTGGGAAAGGTTAGCCAAGTTCCTTGCTGTTAATTCATGTTTTCCAGGCTGAAAACAGACCTTAGACTTGCAATATTTGCTTATTTGTTTTATGAATGGAATTGAAAGTTTATCTTTTGACATGCAGCTTCATAGTAACTTATTTAAAAATGTCTCCACTCCAGGCATGCATTTATTTACACATTTTTAAATGGAAGGAAAGGAAACCCTCCCACATTGTGTATTTTTATCCATCTTAAATGAATGAGTCCTGTTATACTCTGCAACAGCATGTGGAAAGCCCAGTACAGAATAAAGTACAGGAAGGACCTAAAATTATTTCTCCACTGAGCCTTGTTCCAGATTATGTCTTGGAATAGGGACCTACAATCCATGGGTGTTTCTCCACTTACCATTCTTAATCCAGATCTTAGAAGATCTGGATCTTTGAAATGTGGTCCTCAATGAATCTGGGCCTTGAAGATCTGGATCTTTGCAAGGACCCAATGCTTCTCCACTGGCAGTCTAGCACCCAATGCCAATGGGTACTACACAGGGTTGCAGGGTGAATGCCGGAGCACCCATCAGGTAAGTCCATTCTGCCCTAAGCAGAAGGCATGCTTGTGGTGCGTCACGATTGGCTGGTGTGGACGTCACTCAAGGCCCTCTTCCATTGACAGTGGGCATGGCAAAGAGGTAAGGTTTTGTAGCAGGTTACATACCGTAGCAGCTATGAAGTCCGGCACACACTCCGTAGCTGAATTGTGTAGTTCATCTACAAAGATGCTGTTGGACACGCAGATAGATCCATCTACGTAGATAGATACATTGCAACTACGCAGCCTGTGCTCAACTTTGTGGGCAGCTACAAAGGATGTGTACAGCTAGGTCAGGTGTATCAATGGCTAACTCCTAGAACTAATGGGTAGATAATGCTTCCAGTTTTGATGTCAGGTTGCGATTGGAGATCAGGTGAAGGTTTTGCCCTTGTCTTCAGCTTGAGATGCCCTGAAGAAATTGATGGGCTACTAATGTGAGACAGAATGCTGGGCTAGGGTTGTGGCCTCATCCAGAAGGGGTCCTCTTATGTTCTTTTAGCGCTGGACAAATTCAAGGAGACAGGTGTATCAATGGCTACTAGAGTGGATGCCCAGGTAATACCTCCAGGGCCATGGTCACACCTTGCAGAAATAACCTGTCTTATTATATTATTATAATCCTTTAGGAGACTTTTTTAGATCTCCACCTGTCTCCACCATCACAACACCCCCTGCTCTCTGAATAGGATAAACATTCTGTCACTCAAAGGGAGGAAAGTCCACCCAGAAAACGGAGTGGACTAAAAAGGTGTGTTGAAGACAGACTGAAGAAGGTGAAGGTGAAAGCATAATGAAGTTCAGGCAGCCTTTGATAATGTAAACTGGCCCTTTATGCTTCAACTACTAAAAAAGATGAACTTTGGGGACAACTTTCAAAGGGGAATTAAAGCAATATATAATAAACAATATGCACAAATTTTGATAAATGGAGAAGCTACAGATAATTTCGACATTCAGAAAGGTACAAGACAAGGCTGTCCTCTTTCCCCTTTATTGTTCATCCTGACATTAGAAGTCCTTAATAGGGCCATAAGACACAACACAGAAATTAAAGGAGTTAAGATCAAAGGAGAAGAATACAAAATAAGAGCCTTTGCTGACGACCTAGCTATAATTTTAACAGAACCTAATAATTCAATAGAGGCTCTCAAACAGATAATCCAGCAGTATGGAAATGTGGCAGGATTAAAAGTAAATGAATCAAAGACTAAAGTGCTGATAAGAAACATGACAGACAAAGATCGGGAACTGTTTCTAGAAAAATCAAGATTTGCCATAGAAAAGAAAATCAAGTATTTGGGAGTAACATTGAGTAAACAAAATATAGCGCTGTACAAGACCAACTACTTGAAAATGTGGTCCGGAATAAAACAGGATCTAGATAGGTGGTCAAAGGTGAACCTATCATTAATGGGCAGAATTTCAGTAATCAAAATGAATGTTCTTCCAAGAATGATGTTTTTATTCCAAACCTTACCAATAGTAATTAGTGAAAAAGAATTTAAAAAATGGCAAAAAGACATGACAAAGTTTATTTGGCAAGGGAAAAAAAACCAAGAATAAGATTTAAATTGATGCAGGATCTGAAAGAAAGAGGAGGCCTGGGTTTACCCAATTTGAAGATATATCATGCAGCCTGTGGTTTAAGTTGGTTAACAAAGTGGTTCTGGTTGGAGGATAATAGATTATTAAGACTGGAGGGGCATGATTTGAGGTACGGATGGCATGGGTACCTGTGGTACGACAAAGTAAAAGTTAATGCAGATTTTAAAAACCACTATGTAAGGAACTGTCTGTATAGAATTTGGCAAAAATACAAAAACAATTTGTATAGAAAAATTCCTTTGTGGGTGTCCCCTCATGAAGGATTATTAAGAGAATTTGGGGGTAGGGATAAATGGGTTAAATATGAGGATTTGCTATACAAAAACGAGCTCACAAGGGAATTTATGATAAAATCTAGAGAGCAGTTAAACCAAGAAGGGAAAAACTTACAGTGGTTTACATATTCACAACTTAAAAATATTTATGGACAAGATGAAAGCAAAACAAATTTTGAGTGGGATAAACAAAAGTGGGAATTATAAGTAAAAACAGCAGAAAAAGGAATAATTGGGGTGATATATAAAGTACTGCTACAGATGAACCTAGAACATGAGCAGGTCAAAGAATGCATGATTAAGTGGTCAAGGAATTTTGGGTACAGTATTAATATGGACCAGTGGGAGAAATTATGGAACAAAGATATGAAATTTACTATGTGCACTATGTTAAAAGAAAACATATTTAAGATGATGTATAGGTGGTGTCTAACTCCCTATAAACTGTCAAAGATTTACAAAAATATGTCCAATAAATGTTGGAAATGTAAGACTAATGAAGGAACACTATACCACATGTGGTGGACCTGTAAAATGGCAAAAAAAAATACTGGATACAAATCCACCAGGTAGTAGGAAATATATTAAAAATTGTTATACCATTTAAACCAGAATTATTTTTTTTGGGGATAATAGATAGATCATATGAACACCTTAATTATGTATATGGTTACAGCTGCCAGAATAATCTATGCAAAAAGATGTAAAGATTCAGAAATACATTCAGTGGACAATTGGTTGGTTAAGCTGTCCGAATTGGCGGAAATGGACAAATTGACAAACTTCCTAAAAGAGAGAACTATGGAGAAGTATTTAAAAGACTGGAGACCCTACATAGAATTTCTGCAGGAAGAAGGACTAACAACTGCTGGTTTTGACTGATTTTTTTTTCTCTTCCCTGAGGACTGATGGAATTGGAAGATATTAAGACAATAAGATAAGATCCTGAAAAAAAAATGAAGAAAATCACTAATTGTAAAAATGGACTATTACAGGACAATTGGGGAAAAGGGGTGACAAGGAACTCTGAAGTTTTATTTTTATGTTTGTTGCATTGAAAATAAATAAAAATTAATTTGAAAAAGAAGAAGAAGGTAAAGATGTGACCATAGCCAGTGAGAAAGAAAGGGTTTTTATTTTTAATGGAAGGTATGGAGCCAGGCATGCAGGAAACATCCAACAGGTGTCAAGAAGCTTTATCAAACAAACAAATTTGTGCTCAAGTCATTGACGGAGGAAAAATAATGTCCTAGTCATGACTGGGGGGGGGGCTTGGAGGGGGAAAGAATATGATACAGATAAATTGAAACTGGCAAGACTTTTTATTGCAACAGGCAGCTCATTTCTGACTCACAAGCTGCAAAGCGTAACTCAGAGAGCTCTGCCATTACAAAGCTGCTCCTCCTCTAAGCTAACATAACCCTCAAAAGAAATTGTGGGTCATGTGTATTGTTATTCAATTATCTTGAGCATTTGGAGACCATTGCCTGTGCTCCAAGAATGTATTAAGAACAGTCCTAGTTTTCTGATAGTCACATTATGGGTGAAGAGAGGGGGTTTTGAGGGGTGGGGAGAAGCTCCCTAAGATAAATGAATTCTTGGATTGTTTTTTGAATTGAGTGATAACTTTAGGACTTCGCAACATTGGCTCCATCCAGTTCCATTCATTTCAAATCCAATGCAAGAAAATTCGTATTCGTTAGACTAGATCCCCTTTGAATGTGGTAGGGTTGGATAGCTCTGCCATCTTGCTCCCAGCAGTGCCCCTCCCTCCTCCAACTGCCATCACAAAGCTAGGAACCATCTTGCCTGAGAGGAGTGGAGAAGAGGCAGCAGGCTGGGCTCCGCCATCTTGCTCCCAGCAGTGCCCCTCCCTCCTCCAACTGCTCCCATCACAAGATGGCAAAGAAACTATGGCAGCCGATCCACCAGTTGAGAAATCGTCTGGTCCTGAGGCCAAGCAGGGCAGGGCTGAGTAGATGCCGGCTGACATCTCTACCATTATCCAGTTTGTCATCAATGAAGAGAAAATTCAAAGTAAAGAGAATAGGAAAATTCCAGCAATAAGAAATGAACAGAGGAATTGGAACTGAAGACCTCAAGTGCTTGCTTTTTGCTGTTCCCTGTTCCCTCCCACACCATTTTCCTTTTGTTTCTTGTCTCTTTAGATTGCAAGCCTAAGGGCAGGGACCTGTCTAAGGTTAATATAATATTGTAACCTGCCCTGAGACCTTCGGATATAGGGTGGGATAGAAATACAAATAAATAAATAATATGAATGTTCAATCCCATATGAATACCATACAAAGTTTATATGAAGCTCCGTACAAACGTATCAAATCATTCAATTTAAATTTGCATATCAATCTTCGAATGTGCCAATATTCTATTCAAATGTCTGAATTTGACCAGAAGTGACCAAATAAACAATTGGGTTCTATACCAAAAGAAAAAATATTTGTAGTATTTACTAAAAGGGTTACAATGACCCCACTGATAATGCGTGTTTGTTTGGGTTTCTTTTGGGATTTTTGGTTGTTCCTGAATTTGACCAGATTCATACGAATTTCAAGTTTGTGCACGTCCCAACGCTGGACTCCTCTAACTTCCATATTCTGAGCTGCTGCACATGGAAAATATCTGTTTCTCTATAGTAAGCTTGCATAGTAGGGATGTTGACAAATATTCGTAATATCCATTATTCGGACAAATTCAGATGAATTCAGACATTCAAACTAGAAATTAATGTTAAGACATTCATACATTGGCATTGGCATGAATATGAATGTTTTGGAAATTTCACATGAATAGGATACATAGCCAACGTAAGAACATAAGAGGAGCCCAGCTGAATCAGGCCATGGCCTATCTAGTCCATAAGAATCTAAGGGGAGCCCTGCTGGATCAGGCCACAGCCCATCTAGTCCATAAGAACCTAAAAGGAGCCCTGCTGGATCAGGCTACAGCCCATCTAGTCCATAGGAACCTAAGAGCCCTGCTGGATCAGGCCACAGGCCATCCAGTCCATAAGAACCTAAGAGGAGCCCTGCTGGATCAGGCCACAGCCCATCTAGTCCATAAGAACCTCAGGGGAGCCCTGCTGGATCACGCCACAGCCCATCTAGTCTATAAGAACCTAAGAGGAGCCCAGCTGGATCAGGTCACAGCCCATCTAGTCCAGCATCCTGTCGCACACAGTGGCCCACCAAATGCTCATGGGCATCTCAAGCAGAGACAAGGATGAACCTTTGCCTGCTCTTGAATCCCAGCAAATGGCCTTAGAAGTGCTCCAGTCATCCCCTCATCCCACCCCACCCCCCAGCCTGAAAGATGCCCCTAGGCATTCATTCTAGTATAAGCATTTGTATAGGATCTGTATGCAGGATCTGAATGCATTCGTATCATATGGTCATACAAATTTGTACGAATACACTCATATTGAATAGAATACTAGCACATTCAAGCAAAAATGAATTTTCAAACATTCAATTCATGATGAATCGAATGCCACAAAAAAAACACAAAAACCATTCATGCACACCCCTATGGCTCTACGTTCAGTCCAGCTTTCTGTAGAAATTATGAAAAGCAAATCTTGTTATTCACATCTTTTAGGGGAAGCCTCCGGCGGTCTTTTTATCTAAGCATCCCCTCACATTGTTTCATTTCGCCAAATGACCTTATCTTTTCTTTAGTAACTGTTTCCTAGCACTTGTTTCCATGACACTTCTTCCCAATATTCTGTTTCCCCCCAGTCACCAAGATGTAGTATCAACAATCCTGTTCATCTCCGTCTATGCTAGTGATGTTAATGAGGTTCACTGTTACCAGCTTACGGTGACCTCAATTTTTCTGCCGTGCGTAATTGGTTCCACGTTCCCTGGAGACACATTTGCACCATGGATCATATTATTGTGAACAGGATTAAGTCAAGCTCATCTTCCAAATCGCCTGCTGAACTTCCAAACTCCTCTTTTTTAAAAAAAAAAATCTTAGACCCATTCTGCTCTGGTTCCCACTCCCCAGACTTGTAGTGAAGAAGAAGAAGATGAAGAAGAAGGTGAAGATGGTGAAGGTGAAGAAGAAGAAGAGTTGGCTTTTCTACCCCGCTTTTCTCACCCATTTAAGGGGACTCAAAGTGGCTGACAAACCTTCTGTTCTTCTCCCCACAACAGACACGCTGTGAGGTAGGAGGGGCTGTGAGAGCTCAGAAGAGAGCTGTGACTAGCCCAAGGTCACCCAGATGGCTTTGTGGAAGAGGGCGGAATCAAACCCGGTATACCCAGATAAGAGTCTGGCTTCTTAACCACTAGACCAGTGGATCTCAACCTGTGGGTCACGACCCCTTTTGGGGTTTATCTACTCTTTCACAGGGGTCGTCTAAGACCATCGGAAAACATATAGGAACCGAGACACCACTCCTCTATCCGTCAAGGGCAAACCTTGTCCTGCTCTTGAATCACAGCAAATGGCCTTAGAAATATCCTGTTTGTCCCCACGGCCTGAAAGATGTACTTAGGCATCCATTCTAACCTTAAGGTCAGTGGTCAATTAAAAAAAATGGTGGAAAGTTGAACCAAGAGCTTTTTGGGGGATCACAAATTCGGAGCAAAAGGTGTTTTAAAAATATATTTTTCAAAAATAGTGCGTGACTTTGCAAATGGGCCCAGACTGATAATGATATTCAGCAGAGGGGAATAAAAAGAATAAGTCTCTCCTCAGAGGAATATGAGATTAAACAATTGATCTACTCTGTTGGTAAGAACAGAGCTGTCTTTGGTTCACAGAATTACTCTTCTTTGTGCATTTGCGCATCAAAGACTGCAAAATGAGGTGCTCTGGGTTTTTTTCTTTGTTTCTTTATCTCTTTCTTTTTTTACTACTTAGGAAGTCTAGTGGAACTCTGTGAGCAGTTTAATGTCAACTCATCACAGTCAGGAAGAAAATCATTCTTCGTTTCTGGTCTTCGAATTTTCCAAGGAAGGCCTGTTCAGAAGAATGCCACATCTAGGGCCACTTCCAGGACACAACATCTAGGACCACTTCCAGGATGCTGGATCTAGGACCACTTCCAGGACGACATGCCTAGGATCACTTCCAGGATGCCGCATCTAGGACCACTTCCAGGACCCCATGTCTAGGAACACTTCCAGGACACTGCATCTAGGACCACTTCCAGAACACCACGTCTAGGAACACAGCCAGGACACCACGTCTAGGATCACTTCCAGGATGCTGCATCTAGGACCACTTCCAGGACCCCATGTCTAGGAACACTTCCAGGACACTGCATCTAGGACCACTTCCAGGATGCCACATCTAGGACCACTTCCAGAACGCCGCATCTAGGACCACAGCCAGGACACCACGTCTAGGATCACTTCCAGGATGCTGCATCTAGGACCACTTCCAGAACACCGCATCTAGGACCACTTCTAGGACACCACGTCTAGGAACACTTCCAGGACACCGCGTCTAGAACCACTTCCAGGACGCCAGATCTAGAATCACTTCCAGCATGCTGCATCTAGGACCACTTCCAGGATGCCACATCTAGGACCACTTCCAGGATGCTGCATCTAGGACCACTTCCAGGATGCTGCATCTAGGACCACTTCCAGGATGCCACATCTCGGACCACTTCCAGGACGCCACGTCTAGGAACACTTCCAGGACACTGCATCTAGGACCACTTCCAGGATGCCGCATCTAGGACCACTTCCAGGATGCCGCATCTAGGACCACTTCCAGGATGCCGCATCTAGGACCACTTCCAGAACGCCGCATCTAGGACCACTTCCAGGATGCCACATCTAGGACCACATCCAGGACACCACGTCTAGGATCACTTCCAGGATGCCGCATCTAGGACCACTTCCAGGACACCACATCTAGGAACACTTCCAGGACACTGCATCTAGGACCACTTCCAGAACACCACGTCTAGGAACACTTCCAGAATGCTGCATCTAGGACCACTTCCAGGATGCCACATCTAGGACCACTTTCAGGAGGCCTCATCTAGGACCACTTCCAGGATGCCACATCTAGGACCACTTCCAGGACGCCACGTCTAGGAACACTTCCAGGACACCTCATCTAGGACTACTTCCAGAACGCCAGGATGCCACATCTAGGACCACATCCAGGACACCACGTCTAGGATCACTTCCAGGATGCTGCATCTAGGACCACTTCCAGAACGCCGCATCTAGGACCACTTCCAGGATGCCACATCTAGGACCACATCCAGGACACCACGTCTAGGAACACTTCCAGGACACTGCATCTAGGACCACTTCCAGAACACCGCATCTAGGACCACTTCCAGAATGCTGCATCTAGGACCACTTCCAGGATGCCACATCTAGGGCCACTTTCAGGAGGCACTTCCTGGAGGACAGTCAAGAAATGCCCCCTTTTGTATTTTAACCTACAGATGCATCTGTCTGCACACGTCCAATTTCTGGGATGCTGGCCTTGAGCCAGTGGTAGACAAATGGGCTTCTTGACCTTCAATTTGTAACAAATTGAATGTTAGAAAATCCCTATTTGTTTGAATAGATCCCCTTCGAATGTGGTAGGATTCTATTTGATATGAATTTGTATGAAAATCCAATATGAACGTGAATGTATCCCATACATATACGATACATATCCAAGACATATGCATATGTATCTGATACATATACGATACATACCCCATAGCATTTCCACTCTGAAAGTGTCAAATGCACCCTGAATCCACTTTGAATCTGCTCTCAATCCATGTCGAATGCACTCTGAATCCATTGCAGATGTGACTGCTGCATCTGCTTTCCCACCACCTCACTTTATGAATGCTCCAAATGTACGAATACAATTGTCAATGTACGATTGTTGTAACGTTCTATTTGTATACGAATGTCAGAATTTGCACAAATTCTTGTGAATATCAAATGTTCTGGATATATTACTTATTCTACTCTATTTGGATATTCTGGAATATCGGTGCTTTATCCTAGAATATCCAAATATAGTGGAATAGGGAACCAGTGTTTGGATGCAACCGAAGCTCTTTATTAGATTATACTTGGATTACCACTGCCCGCCACCCTGAGCACAATATGCAACAAGATAGGATATAAATTTATTAACAAAATTAGGCATTCCTATTGATTGTTGTGGGTGATGGGATTCACTGTGAGCAAGTGACAAACAATAATTTTGAAGAACTAGAGCAAGTCCAAAGGAGGGCTACCGAAATGGTGAGTGGTCTGGAAACCATGTCCTACAAGGAACAGTTGAGGGATCTAGGATTGTTTAGCCTGCAGAAGAGAAGACTGAGAGGAGACATGATAGCGGTCTTCAAGTCTCTGAAGGGCTGTCACCGTGCAGAGGGATCGTCCCTATTCTCACTTGCAGAAGATTGGGGGACTAGAAACAAGGGGATGAAACTTCAAGGGAGTCAATACAGATTAGATAAAACTTCCTGACAGTGAAGACGATCGATCGATGGAATAGGTTGCCATGGGAGGTCATGAGCTGTCCTTTGCTGGAGGTCTTGAAGCCGAGGCTGGATCTACATCTGTCTGAGATGGTTTAGGAAATCCTGTATTGATCAGGGGGCTGGACTGGATGACCCTGGAGGTCCCTTCCAACTCTATAATTCTATGATTCTATGAAAGAAACCTTCAAGGACACTTTTAACTAAAAGAACAGCTTCTTTGCCTTTAACTATATAATTTATTCTTCCATCGTAAAGGAATAAAATACACAGAAGTGAACAGTATGGACTCTAGTATGGAAACAACAGAGCTATACACGGTATAATGAAATCTTCAGTTTCCATCTGTGGAGCATTAGAGAAAGAAAGAACCTTGGGAAATTGCACACAAGGATTTTCTTTCTGCCTGCCTTTTTTTCCCTTCCCTGTGACCCCCTCAGGCAAGTTTGTTGGTTTGTTTATGCATGCCACTAGCATAAGATCTAAGATCTGGGAGTTGAATGGCAAAATCCATGGAGTTGCCTTTGCATTATGCTCAGTTAATTGCAACTAAACCAGATCACAAACACCAGTTGTTGCTATAGTAATGACATTGCATTCTAAACTTTAAGGAATAAAACTTCTACTGCTACGCAAGGACATACACAATCTCTATAGAGAAAATGCTACCTTGCTCCTTCCAGAGAGAGAAAGAGAGAGATGAATATCTATGCTTCTCCCTCTCTCTCAATCTCTGTTTATGAAAATCAACGGCAGCAGGAGGAGAAGAAGTATCTGCCATCTAGACACTTTAGCAGATGCCACAGATGTGGACATGAAATAGCAGTTGAACTTAACAGGAGGACCCAGGACAGAACAAAGGCCTTTCTGCACTTGAACCTGTAATATGCTCCCAGACAGAGCATCTGTACTGGACGGTGCTGTTTCCAACCCAGAAATGGTCTCTTCCATGCAGGACTGCACTGGACACAAACTATGTGTAGAACACAACTTGGTGCTCTACACATACATGTACCCTGTCCAGAAAGAAAGGGAGGGAAGGAGGGAAGGAGAGTTGGCTTTTCTACCCCGCTTTTCTCACCCGTTTAAGGGGGCTCAAAGCAGCTGACAAAGCTTCTATTCTTCTCCCCACAACAGAGCACCCTGTGAGATAGGTGGGGCTGTGAGAGCTCAGAAGAGAGCTGTGATTAGCCCAACGTCACCCAGCTGGCTTCATGGGGGAGAGCAGAATCGAACCCAGTATTCCCAGATAAGAGTCCGGCTCCCTAACCACTAGACCAAAGGGAGGGAGGGAGGGAGGAAGGAGGGAGGGAGGGAATGAACGAACGAACGAAGGAAGGAATGAACAAAGGAACAAAGGAATGAAGATCAGTCCCAAGCTATCTTGGAATTTGGAGATAACCAAAGCAGCGTATACAGGACTGTTCTTTGGGTGACAGCAGGTCCAAAGTCTGAAATGCATCCAGGTGTCACTTCCCCTTTATTAAGCATCCATGCATGCTTCATCGAGATTCAAGAAAGCAGTTTTCTAAAATGGCTTCTTAGCAACGGCCATATGCCCCTGTGAGTTGAAGTGGTCTTGGAGGGCAGAACTATATCATTAGACTGAAAGTGAAGACCTTTTATTTTCCTCAGCAAAGCGAGAGAAGTAACAGAAAATGTTCAAGTGATTTCCTGCGGAAGGGTTGTCAGGCATTTCTGAACGTATCCTATCATTTTCTATGGTGACCACCTTTCCCTCCTCCAAGCGTTTGCCATAATTGCTCCAGGGTATCCTAATGCACAGAGACTCAGATCCAGAGAATGGCTTCAAACCTTGCAAAGGAAGCAGAGAGCATTTCAATACCCAAATCCATATTCGTTCAAACGGATCCCCTTCGAATGTGGTAGGATTCTATTTGATACGAATATATTCGTATGTATTCGTATAAATTTCCGATACGAATGCATATGTATCAGATATGTGTCCAATACGAACAAATACATATCCGATAAGAACAATTGGTATCCAATACAAACCAATATGTATCCAATACAAACCAATATGTATCCGATACGTATCCTGTAACAAATGAGAGCTCTGAAAGCATCAAATACAACCTGAATCCACTTTTAATCTGCTCTCAATCCATGTCGAATGCAGTCTGGGTCCATTGCAGATGTGACTGGTGCAGAACCAGAGGGACTGGCTATCCCAGACCCACTGGCCCTTTCTGTACTGGGACTTATTCGAGATCATGTCCACATGCTAAAATCTGTCACATCTCATCCTTTGCAAGGATTATATCCCAGAATAAGGGACTTGCTGTCTCCATTAAGGATCTGCACGAAGGTTTTTTTTAAAGTTGAATTCATATTGAATCAAATGCGATAAAATTTATATCCATTCAAATAAATCCCTTTGTATGGGGTAGGATTCAAATTCGATATGAATAGTCCATGTGAATTTGATTCAAATGTTAGATACAAAAAGAGAGGCCGCATTCCCATTACAAGCTTATACGGTTTCCCTAAACCGAAATAATAGAACCGGATGCAAACGCGAATTTGCCTGATCCCATTACTTTCAACTTAATCACGTTCAATCTGGATTCTGAGGATCGTACATGGTGTACGTGACTCAAGGGGGGACTCAAGTGGCTACTTTATAAAAGGCACTTTTCGGGGCTGCCCTGCCCTTTTCCTCCTGGCGTGAACACACCACCCATAAGGGACCCCTTCACGGAGCCTAGCTGGGTGCCTGGGTGGCTGCCGCTTGCCTGGATAGATGAAAAATGGCACCGGGCAGCCGGCGATTCTTTCCCCTCCTCTCCCCATTGCCCTGGGCACACAGCA
The DNA here is from genome assembly GCA_023333525.1 of Aspidoscelis tigris stejnegeri. NCBI lineage: Eukaryota > Metazoa > Chordata > Lepidosauria > Squamata > Teiidae > Aspidoscelis > Aspidoscelis tigris. Next base: position 9,426,933 of record JALMGA010000017.1, on the reverse strand, counting down.
GCAGCAGTAACTCAAGCCCCCTTCGCCTTAAACATTCACACATCTCCCAGAACCTGCAGCTGCTTTCCTTTCTTTTCCCTTTCTAAAGGTCAGAACTTTCAGAATTGTGCAAAATTGCAACATTGTTATCAGGTGTGAAGTGGGTGGATTGCTACAGTGAAGTGGCTGCTGTAAGGGGTGGATTTTTACAGTAAAACCACTACCTTTGGAAGCAAGCTATTGGGTGAGGGAAACCCTAAACATGCATTCTCACCCCACTAAAACTGTACGGTTCCCACAGCAAGAAATGTAAAATGTTTCAAATGCATGAACTGGAGTGAGACCTGTTGAAATGAGTGTTAACATTTACAACGCTTTGGGGTGATTTAACACGTGGAAAGCATGTTAAGCCAACCTGATGTGGGGACTGCAAGGATCGAAACAGTTTCGAAACCGTTTTAAGCTTGTAATGGGAATTCACCCAGAGAGAGGGAAGTTGACCCACCTGACTTCACTTCCAGTAGGAAAGAAAAGGAATACCAGGCAAAGGGTTTGGAGTTGCTTAGCGTCAGGGGTTTTTTCCCTTGTTTTTTTCTGCCATGTAGTTATCATAAAGACTCAAATAGTGTTTTCAATTTTTTAAAGCTAAAAGGTTTCCTGGCTGCCTATTTTTGAAGTGAAGCTGCAGTCTCAATAAATGCTTTTTACAAGCTATTCCCCCCCCCCCCATCATGCATGCATCTTTTGGCCTAAATTATCAGGAAGGAACAGCAAAGACTGCTGCCTATAATGGAAATGAGAAATCTAAGAAATTGGCTCATTCGGGTCCTTGGTGCATGCTTGCGGAATATTACTAAAACTCAAGCAAGCAGCTAGAAGCGACGGGTGAGCTTTAGCGGATGGGACATTATTTAGCTCTTAAAGAGCGGCCGGTGTTCCATTGTGTTTTGCCAAAAGAGTGCAATTTGGGGGAAGCCAATCTCTCTTTTTCTCTCCTCTGCTCTCTCTTTAACAAACCTTATTCAGGGCTGGAATGATTGCCAAAATGGATCAGAAGTTTTCAGGACTGGGGGAAGTGCCCAAAGTTTTCAGGGGGGAAATTCACGTCTAAATTTATTTATTTGTTTCTGTCTTTGCTTGTTTGTTTATATTTCTATCCCACTCTATACCCTAAGGTCTCAGGGCAGCTAACAACTTTTAAAACAGCAAATTACAAGTCAGTATATATTAAAAACAATAAAATATATAAAAACACTTTTAAAAGATGCAACACATTTAAAAGAATATCCCAATTATTAAAATAAAAGTATCTACCGTGGGAGGGGAGTAATGATGGTGATGAGATGGATGGATGGATGGATGGATGGATGGATGGATGGATGGATGGATGGATGGATGGATGGATGGATGGATGGATGGATGGGTGGGTGGATGGATATAGATAGACTAGGCCATCTCTTCACTAAACCATTGTGATATCAGTAAACTAGGCTTGGATCTCCATTATCTAACCATGGCAACATAAAAGATGCCATTTTCCATTACTCCCCATGGAGACCAGTTGCCAGGAGGCCCTGATCAAGGTACCCTTTATTGGAAAGTAGCTGTAGCTCAGTGGTAGATCAAACGGCCCGGAAAGCAGAGGGTCGCTGGTTCAATTCCCAGCCTTTCCTCAGAATTAGGCATTGCCAAACCACTTCTGCATGTCCACCAATAAAACTGTGTAGAGGTGCCCATAGAGGCACCCATGCAGTCAGCCAAGAGTTGGCCACCATTCGGTGGTACCCAACAAAAAATACGCAAAGCAGAAATGTGGCCTGGGTCTCCCCTCTTTAGTATCACTGACATAGTGTCCACTTCCCCTCCAGAAAACCACTTGCGCTGACAAACTGCATGATTTCCCTGACATACAATTAACTTACACGAACCCTCAAGCTCCCAGTTTTTCCATAGCTGGGAATTCCTTGCCAAACATAACTTTTCATTCCATAGTGGTTTAAAGGAACCAAACCACAGCATTAAGCAAAGGGTGCTACTTTTATGCCATCAAAAGGTGGAAAACATGCCTCATTCATTCTTTTGTTCCTCCTCTGATTTCAGCAGTGGGTTGAAGGGAGCAACTCCGCTGATGAGCCACTTTCTCATGAAGTAAGAGTGAAATATCCTAAAGTGCAGCTGCTAAGGGTCTTCCCTTGCATTACTTAATAGGGGATGTGAAATCATTATCGCATATTTCAAGCCCCATTCAGTATTCCATAAAAAGGCTATTTATTATTTCTCACATAAAGCTTATAGATTTATACACATGTATGCACACTAACGCTTTCTTCACAGTGCCAATCATTGTTAATTCTTGTCAACTCTAATGTGCATTAATTACCACCTGACACCAACACTCACAATATGTTCCGTACCTGAACGCAAAAAATAACATGATGTTCTCCAGTTAATGAGAATATGGGTAAGAAATGTAGTTTTGAAGTTCAAGTATGAAACCAAGGATGAGAACGGAAGAAGAGCAGAAAGATTAGAGATGAAAGGAACAGGCTACTTTTACTAAATCTTCATTACTTGCTTGCTTCCTTTTACATTTTTCACCTCTTTTTTAATCAATACCTCTGGCTTTTGTAAATATACAATTCTCAACACCCATAAATATGGGTACAAAGGTAAGAGCTAACAAGAGGACCGTTAAAATTCAATTATACAGATTCTTAAGATATCTGGATCTCCATTTCACTGCAATCAGTGGATGATATACTGCAGCTTTAGAAAAGATGGATTCATAGGATCTTCTTTTTTAGTTTTATTACAGGAAGTAGGCTTTTCTAAATTATACCAATGAAATTTAGGGGTGTGCATGAATATTCATAACGGTCAAAAGTCATACGAATTTGGCTCCATTCAGACATTCGAATTCAAGTCGAATGTTGGCGCATTCGAGGATTGACATTTGAATTCTAATAGAATGTTTTGATACATTCGAATGAAGCTTTGCCTGCTATTTGTATGGGATTCATATGGGAATGAACATTCATATGGAATACAAATCCTACCACATTCAAAGGGGATCTATTCGAATGAATGCTAATTTTCTTGCATTCAATTGGATACAAACAATACAAAAAGAATTCATGCAAATGCCTAATGAAACTCTTTTTCTCTTTCTCTCTTTTCCTCCCTCTCCTTCTTTACCTTTCCCTCCCTTCCTTCTTTCCTTCCTTTCTCTTTCATTCCCTTTCCCTCACTCTCCCTTCTTCCTTGTTCCACTTCCCCTCCCTTCTTCCCTTCTTCCCTCCCTCCCTCCTTTCTTTCTTTCTTTCTCTCTCCCTTCCTCCCTCTTTTCCTGTCCCTCCCTCTCTCCCTTGTGCCTTTTCTCCCTTTCCTTCTCTCTTTCTCCTTCCTGTAAGCGATTTAGCTTCATGGTGGCCAAAGTACAAATGATTGGCCACACAGCCATAATAAATGGCAATTTTTGCACTTTGAGGCTTTAGGGCTGGACTGGGCTCTCCTAGGCTGGGCCAGGGCCACTCTTTAATGCAGATGGGGTTGATCCTGCCCTCTGACCCTAAACATTGATAGGCAACTGTGGGAACATCCCTAGATTTGCGGAACAGCAAAAATCTAGAAGGTGCCAAAACCTGAAGCCAGCATTGATCTTGGCTCAGCATGTCTGCACAGTTGGCTATTGGTGTGGCAATTTAAATAATGAGCTCTCGCTCTCCCGGCCTCCATCCCCCCTCCTCCCCCCACAAATCCATTATTCTGATGATTTATTTGATTTTATGTCGTGGGTTTCCGTTCTAATTCCCAGGCGCCCAATAGAATCTGTGCAGCTCCCATCACGGTTTTAAGTCTGCCTGTAAATTTTAACTCTTGACAACTTAAATACTTCCTTGAGACACATCCAGAGGTTTTCTTGTGATGAATAATTAGGACGTTATCCTAAAAAGAAGTGACTTCTTAAATTACGTTGCACAAACCGAAGGAACGGTGGTAATGACATTTTCTGGCATAAACCTCCCATGAATATGACATAAAAAAAAATAAATGTCAGTAGCCTGGAATATAATGCAAAGTTTCATCAAACAGTCAAGCATGAAACATTATTAAAATAAACCCATTTAATTCCAAAAAGTTTTACAATTCACCTAGGAGTAGGCCCAATCGGTTGCCAGGAAGAAAGGGAACAACGCTATGCAAGGATTTAAATAGATCCAGAATTTACCACGGCAGAGAGAAGCACGGCGCCTTTGTCTTGTTTGTTCTTGAAACCCAGTGGCAATGCACTAAATATGATGTGCCAAAGAAAAAAATAGCTATGTTGAGAACATCATTAATAAAAGATCGACACATTGTTTACTCATTTGCTTTGAACTGGGTGGGGAAGGAGAGAGACCAGCCAAAAATCCCAGAGACATCACTTTATAAAGGAAATCAAATAAGCTTGCTTCTAAAAAGGAATGTTTGCTATGCCAGAGCGTGACCTAGAAGTTGTTTAAGCATTCTGGTACAAGGGATGAATTATGAATATAAAAGAGAGGGTACAGCACCCTGGAATTTATTTTGATTTTTCTCCCCCCTGCATCAAGGTCTACTTTTTGCAGAAGTTAACAGCCAGGGGTTCTCATCTGGACTGAAATAAAGGGCCTGATTTTAACCTCTAAAGACCTCAAGTCAGGGAGAGGGAATTTGTCGCCTTTGGAATTTTGCTGGGCTCTGCCTTCCAGTTTGATCTAGTGGTTAGGGAGCCAGACTCTTATCTGGGAGCACTGGATTTGATTCTGCCCTCCTTCATGAAGCCAGCTGGGTGACCTTGGGTTAGTCACAGCTCTTTTCTGAGTTCTCACAGCCCTAGCCACGCCACAGGGTGTTCTCTTGTGGGGAGAAGAACAGAAGGTTCATCAGCCGCTATGAGTCCCCTTAAATGGGTGAGAAAAGCAGGGTAGAAAAGCCAACACTTCTTCTTCCATCAGAACTAGGGATGTGCATGAGTATTCAAAAACTCGAATCCAATGAATTTCGACATTCAAAGTTGAATTGAAAGTGTCCGTAAAGCGGGAAGAAACAGTATAGTCCCATTTAACTGAAGGCCAGGACAAAGAAGTGTGTCTTCACTACCTTCCTTCACTATAAGTAAAGTGAAGGAGCCTGATGCACCTCAAGGGGTGGACTGTTCCATTGCCTGGGGGCCATCACTGAGAAGACCAGAGGTACTCCCAGGTGCCCGCTGCACGCACTCTACTTATCTTATGTATATAAAAGAAAATCCACATAATTGGAATTCTACATGGACCAGAAAACAGACGCAAATAGAAACCAGTTTGCGAAAATCCTTTTAACTCATACGGTTTTGTTTCATCATGTCTCATTTTTCCTTCCACGGCCAGTTTCCATCTCCCTTGCCACCGTTTGGCAATTTTACGCCATGTCCTGTAGTTCTGCTTTGAACCTTTAAACTCTTGGATGTGACCAGAAGAGTCAAACACAACTAAAATAACCAATCTATTTTCGCAGATGCGACCCAGGCTATGCCCGGAGTATAAACCCTCCATCACCCTACAGCTACCAGGAGCTGCTTGGTTGATCGTTTTCCTCATTCCTGGCTGATCCACAGAAGTCAAGATGGTGTGTGTAGGAGGAAAGGAACCGCAATGCAAGAGCTCTTCATTCAGCGGCGGAAAAGACTTTGTTCAGGTTACAGAGACCTGCTTGGAGGCACTCCATTTATTTATTATTGCTTACACTGACATTCACCAAAGGCCAAGAGGCTTCTTTCTATATTTTTGCTGGGCATATTTTCTCTTGAGCACCAATAAAATAAGCTGTTCTCAGTCTTGGATTCAGATACTTTTTTGTGTGTGCGGTGGGCGAAGCGAAGAACCTATCAAGAAACAGGCAATATAGCAGTTCAGGCTGTTTCCGAAATTGCTACCGGAGGTGTCTGCAGAGATGGTCTTGAGTGTAGCGTTTCCATTTTCACTGGCATAAGATGCTCTCCAGAGAGTGTGATGCTCACGGAAGGTGCCTGGAAACAGGGCCGTGGAATAGCCGTGAGAGCTTTGACCGTAACTATATGGCAGAGGGGGGGTGAGAGTAGAAGCACCCAGAACATAGCAGGAAGCATGTTTCCATGTGGCTCTCACTGCAGGATCTCAATAGAAAAGAGGCAGATAAGAGACAGGGATTTGCCCAAAAGGTTTTTGTATTCAGTTCATATCAAATTGAATGTAAGAAAATCTGTATTCATTCAAATAGATCCCCTTCGAATGTGGTAGGATTCATATTCAATACAAATATCTAAAGGAATGCCCCCCCCCAAATATCTAAAGGAACGCCTTCTCCCATACCAACCTGCCCATGCCGTAAGATCCAACGGTGAGGCCCTCCTGGTTGTCCCGCCACCTTCAGTAGTGAGGTTGGTGGGCACCAGGGAGAGAGCTTTTTGGTGGTGGCCCCGAGACTGTGGAATGGCCTCCCTCTCGAGGTTCGCCATGCCCCTTCCTTGTATTTATTTAGGAGGGCCGTAAAGACATACCTCTTTGCCTTGGCCTTCGGCTGAGGTTTTATTCTCCCTCCCCAGTTACAACGACATCACTATTAATGCACTAGGGAGGGCACAGTTTTAAATTTGTTGAATTTTTAAGGTGTTTTTAAACGTGCATCTTGTTTTAATCTGTATTTCATTTTAATCTGTATCTGTTTTAATTTGTATCCTGTTTTAATCTCTTGTTACCTGCCCAGAGACCTTCAGGTATGGGGCGGGATAGAAATGTAAATAAAATAAAATAAATAAAATAAAATAAATAATACTCAATCCCATACAAATACTATACAAATACCATATGAATCCCATACAAATCTAATGTTGCAACATACGTAAAATAACATTCGTACGAATATGAAAGTTTTGGAAAATTCATGCAAATAGTACATTTGTTAAATGGGGGATACGTATCAGATATGTATCGATAAGTGTGCATTGGTATAGGATATGTATCTGATATGTATGTGTTTGGATACGATCCGCATCCAGGATCTATATCCAAGATCCATATCCAGGATCTGTTCCTAGGATCTATATGCAGGATCTGTATGCATTATCCACATGCATTTGTGTTGGATATTCATACGAATTCGTACAAATTAGGAGCGTGCAAGAATGCAATTTTTGGTATTCGATTCCAATCAAACATCCAAAAATTGGATTTGATTCGAATCTTTAAAATTCAAATTTAACCAAATTCAATTTGAATTAAGCACATTCGAATCTATTCATTCAAATTTTTCATTCTAATTTGCACTTAGGAATGTCAACAACATTGATATGCGCCCGCACGCATCATTACACATCCCGTCGGCATCTGTACACATCTGTATGCATCCCATAGTTATCCCGTATGCAACCCATTTTCATCCCGTACAGATCCGTACAAATGCATACAGATGTGGGAAAGATGAGAATGTGCAGGTGTGCATCGTGTACAAGCCTGTACACATGCGAATGTCTGGATGATTCAAATGAATAAATGCAAAATGCAAAATTCATTCAAATTCAGATGATGAAATTTCGAGGAACCCGATTGAATATCCGTGCACACCCCTAGTATGAATACATTTGCATTGAATAGAATCCTACCACATTCGAAGGGGACCTATTGGAATGAATACAGATCTTCTAACATTCGATTCATTACAAACTGGACGCAAAAAGAACCCATTCATGCACGTCCCTAGTCAGGGGCACTTTGTTTGCAGGATACAATCTTGCACCCTGAACATAGGGTGTTTTTCCACTGTCAATTGTACCCATTTTTGCACCCATTTTTGTACCTTTTGGCTGTGAGCCGGATGATCCCATTTCCACCACGGCACCCATTTTGAACCCGATTGTTTCCACTGCCGTGGGGGAAATCTGGATCTTTTTGGCCTTTAATCCGGATTTTCTGTAGACCCCATTAATGGGGTCTACAATGGGGTCTTCTGCCAGAAAATCCGGATTAAAGGGAGCCTGGAAACAGGCAATGGGGTCCAAAGGAGGCTAGGGGGAGGGGATGCACCTTTGAACCCCCCCCCAACATTGCCTTCGAAGTCGCTTCAAAGTCACTTCGAAGTTGACTTCACATTCATTTCAAAGTCACTTCGAAGTCACTTTGAAGTTGCTTCGAAGACTGCACCCCCCTGCCCCCCAAAACACCTGGGGTAATGGACCGACCCCTTGTGGGTCGATCTGGATTCCCCAGATGGGTGCAAAGCTGTTTCCACAGCAGGGGTGTTAGCACCCATTTCTATTGGGTGCTTCCCTTAATCCGGATCTACTAGATCCGTATTAAGAAATGTACCCATTCCTTAGATCCAGATCTTGTTAGATCCAGATCTAAGGGCTGCAGTGGAAAAGCACCCATAGTCATGGCTGAAAATGGCGGACTAATGAGGCCCAGAAGAGGCCCATGATGGGTTGCAATACTGAGCCAATTTAAGCGCAGAAAGGCGAAATGTCTCACTAATAATCATCCTAGCTTTACCAGAACGCTCCTTCATTATCCCTAACAGACTAAAGAATCCTACAGTCTCTTGATCCAGCTTAAAAAGACTTTTCCCCATTAGCAAAACAAATCTAAAAAAAAAAGAACCCGAGAAGAATAAATACATTCAATATTATGTTGAGAGCACCTTTAGACTACGTGAAATGTGGCTTAATTTAATAATCATCCATGCAAGAGCAGATTTCTACTTAGGCAGTTGTGAAGAGCTTTTACATGAATTATGTCTAAGCAACAGATGAGTTGTGTAATTCCCCCCCCCAAAAAAAAGGAATTCCAATTATGGCCTTTTGATTATAAACTCAAACTGGCAGATTTGAACGGAAAGCGGTGGGGTCCGGAGCTCGGTGCCTCATTAAAAAGGACTCCAAGAGATAAAAATCAGGACAGAAATATTGTCTTGCTTTCATTATAGAGATAACAGCGAATAATTCTTCTCGGTGGCACTGTGAGCGCTGGGTGTTGTAGGAGCACGCCTCTGCTTCTCGTGGTTAGGGAGCCGCACTCCTATCTGGGAATACCAGATTTGATTCTGCACTCCTCTGTGAAGCCAGCTGGGTGACTTTGGGCTAGTCACAGCTCTCTGTGATCACCTCACACAGACCCACCTCTCTCACAGGGTGTCTGGTGTGGGGAGAAAAACAGAAAGCTTTGTCAGCTGCTTGAGTCCCCTTAAAATAGGTGAGAAAAGTGGGGTAGAAAAGCCAACTCTTCTCCTTCCTCCTCCATGAATCCAGCTGGGTGACCTTGGGCTAGTCACAGCTCTCTTTCTGAGCTCTCACATACCCACCTAACTCACTCTCCTGGTGTGGGAGAAGAACAGAAAGTTTTGTCAGCTGCTTTGAGTCCCCTTAAAGGTGAGGAAAGTGGGGTATAAAAGATGATGATGACGACAACGGTGATGATGATGATGATGATGATGATGATGATGATGATGATGATGATGATGATGGGACTGAATGTCAAAAATACATTCGTACACACCTCTACTTCCAAGAGCACAAGGCTAGAAATTTCCTGCAGAAACAGGCTGTGTCTGGGAAGTCACCTTAAGTCTGAAAACAATGATTGCCCAGCAAGAGACACCAAAAGGTGCAGCTGATGTGATTTGGGAAAGCAAAAAGACCAGCTTTCATATTACGCTCTCCTAGGGATGTGCACCTGGGGGTTTTTTGACATTCAATTTGAATGTTAGAAAATTCATATTCATTCTAACTAGATCCCCTTCGAATGCGGTAGGATTCTGTTCGATACAAATGGATTCATATGAACCCGTACCAATATCTGATATGAATGAATACATATCCGATATGTATCCAATACGTATCCGACAAGAACGCCTATGTATCCGGTACGTACCCATTATGTATGCCATAATATATCTGTACTGAAAGGAGGAAATCCAACCTGCATCGAAAGCGCTTTTAATATGCTCTCGATCCATGTTCCAAATGTACTCTAGATCCATTGCAGATGTGTCTGGTGCAGCCACTTTCCCACCTCCCCAGTTTAACAAATGTCCAAACTATCGGTACAAATGTTTGAAACATTCATACACATGTTAATGTACGAATCCATATGCACATTGCTACGCTCTCCTGTCAGTTCTGCTGGACATCTGCAAACAGAGGCGCTGCGTGAAGATGGAGTTGAAGCTCTTGGGCCTTCAGTTCATGGCATCGCAGAGAAGAAAGGGAATCCCCACCATGATCAAGGATATGGAACTGCCCCCAAAAATGAGTATGGCAAGCTCATTACAAATTAACTAGGAAACTGGGTGCGTTTTCCCACTAGCACTAAGTACCCATCAAGGATCCATTAGACACCAGTTTGGTCCCAATTAGGAAGACCCGGTTCCCACTTCAGACCCCATTAGGACCCAATGTGTTCACACCTGTTCAAGGGAATCTGGATTGAATGGGTCCTTCAAGCCCTGATATCTGGTCCTCCCATGGACCTGATTAAAGGGGTCTTTAATCCAGTCTTCAGCCAAATTAGACGGCGCGTGTTTGCACCACAATTGGGTCAATGGGGTCCAGGGGGGCACCCTCGTTGGGGTTTGGGCACCCCAAAACCAATGCTTCGAAACAGGTGGCTATTCTCTGGAGACAGCTCCGGAGACAGCTCTGAAGATCAGCACAGACTGTAGTGCAGAGCTTGGGCCAGGCTCCGGAGATTATCCAGTGTGGCTTGCCCCAGACTCTGAAGAATCTCCAGAGCAGCTCCGGAGATTCCTCTCCCCACTGCCCAGTGCCCAGCACCCCCACCTCGGAAACGTTGCTTGACTGACGTATGCAGCAGCCAATCACTCTGCATCACCTTTGTGTCTTCCACGTGGGGACAAACAGGTGCTCCACATGGGTGCTCTGGCATTCCCACTGCGAGCATACCTAGCACCCCTTGCTATTGTGTGCTACGCTGCCCATGGAGATGCATAGGGTACTTGCCGGGATCTGGATCTTCTAAATTCAGACCCATTTCTTAGATTCAGATCATCCTAGACCCGGATTAAAGGAGGTAAGTGGGGGGGGGGGGGAAAACCCTGGGATTGATGAAACAACTTCATTCCATTCCATTTTCATTGTTCTGTATCCTTTACTATACCCTTCTCTCCTCCATTTGTGTTAAAAAAATTTAAAAGGCTCATGCCACAGACGGCTCATGTAAGCACCTCTGAAAGGCAAAATACTTAGTTCATGCGCAAAAAATAGATTTTTAATGTAAATAATTCATCTGCCATGTAAGGGGTGGAAAGTGCCTTTAGTGTAGAATATGCTTCTATGCACCAGAACTGAAATGCACCTTCCATAATTTATTCGTTCCTATCATATCCTTGGCATTTCAATGTGATGGCACATTAGTATCCCAAAAGTGATGCATGATTTTCTAAAATACTCTCCTTGGGAAGGCATCGCCAATAACCCTAGTCCAGTGGCACATGCTTTCTTCCCTGCCTAATGGATGAAAGTGGCAGAGGGAACAGCAACCCAGAAATGATTAGGGTTGTGCATGAATTTTTTATATATGTTCAATTCGTATAGAATCAAATGCAAGAAAATTTGTATTCATTTGAATAGATCCCCTTCAAATGTAGTGGGATTTGAATACAATATGAATCTTCTTTTTTTTAAAAAAAATTATTAAATAGTATACAACAACAACAAAACAATAATATCATATAAAACATCTGAAGTTTTCTCAAGTTTTCATCAGTTATAAGAATACAACAAACCAACACATAACCATACCCTCCACCCTCCCCTGCATGGAATAGCAGAACATTACTAATTCATACTAATTCAATATACTAAAAATTCAAAATTCAATCTAATTTGAAATTCAAAATTCAATCGAATTTGATCAAATTCAGACCTTCGAATCTGAACTGAATATAAATTCGAATTGAACATTTGAAGACATTTTTGAATCTTTTGAATTATTCGTATAAATTATTCGAACATTCGTAACCGTATGCATCTTATTCGTATCCGTACGCATTTGTACAGATACATACGGGTCGAAAACGGGATGCATACGGGATAGAAACAGGATGTGTATGGATGCATACAGACACATACAAATGTTGTTGACATTCATAACTTCAAATCCGAATTGAAAATTTCTACAAATAGATTTGAATGTATTTGGCTTGAATCGAATGTGAATTCATTCAAATTTTAAACATTCGAATCGTTTCAGATCTTTGGTTTGGTTCAAATTGAATGGAATCCTGAAAATTGCATTCGTGCACAGCCCTGAATTGGCCCCAGATTTGAGTGACTGAAAATATTTCCCCCCTTCAGGGGTGGATTGTGGATATATTCCTTTCTTCTGCCCTGTAGAAGTGTCCTGCTTGAAGAGTGACTAGCAGATAGTATTAATCAAAGGATGTGGAATAAATTAGCTACTGTGTTTTGCAGAAGAAAATGTCTCTGTCTGATTTACTCAAATTATTCCTGAGAAAAAAAATTAAGTTCTCTTACATCCTTTTGCATGTGGCAACTTATTAGCTTCAATCTCAGAGAATCAGATGGGCGGCGTAAAGAATATCCTTCTTTCTAATCTCTTATTGAACATTTGCAGCTTAAAAAATGCAGCATTGGCAAATCATATTTTTTCCTCCTAAGCAGCATCTGCAATGTGTGTATATATATATATATTACCTGAAACCATGGATTATCGCGAACAGGCCTTCTGGTTCTGGGGTCGTGCAACCTCGGAACCGGAAGTGCTTTTCTGGCCTCTGGAAGACCTATTTCAGCCTCTGGGGAGCATTGGAATAGGCATGCCAGATGCCACACGACTACCCCCCACGTATCCCCTAACATTTTGGGGCGGACAAGACACACCTATTCCAACACTCTACGGAGGCTGAAATAGACCTTCCGGAGGCCAAAAGAGGCCTTCCAGTTCTGTACACTTTTTCCTTATGGCACCCACGGGGGGTGGGGTGGGGGGCTGTTCTGGTAACCATGGTTAACTGAAATTTTGGTTACCGAATCAGTGGATATGGGGGTCCGACTGTATAACTCCTACACCGTTTTGGCTGTTGTTTCTAGTTCTAGTTCTGTGCTGGATACTGGAGTGGTCCATGGGTCTGCCGAAGGAGAGCAAGGAACACTCATGGGACTTCCTTCGATCTCTTGGTTCAAAGAGATTAAGGTGAGACCTGTAATTGTATCCTATCTAGGGGTGTGCATGAATGCAATTTTTGGATTCAGTTCAATTCCAATCAAATATTTGAATGTTTGAATTTGAATGAATAGATCCGCGGCTTCTGGGGAGAGGGCGAGCTCCGAGATAGGAGTCCTCCAGAGGAGCCACTCGTGGCAGGCCAGGGGAGGGCCCAGTTAGAGACGCTTGTGTAGTGCGGACACATCCGAAACTGATGTGTCTCAACTACACAAGGTCACATTAAGCACACATGTACGACTACCTTGGAAGTAGTCTTGCATTAAACCGGTTTAACGGCCAGTTAACACACATTAGGGACACTTCTTGTGTGGAAGCAAATGTCTCTAATGTGTGTTGTGTGCGGAAGGGGCTTTCCCAACCGTACTTAATGTGTGCTTAATGTGTCTTAAGTGTCCAGTGCGGAAGCTCCCGACAAGTGTAGAGTTTTCCTCATAATCCTCAAGTGGAAAAGCGCTTCTGGCCTCAAACTCCTCGAGATATCTGCTCTCCGCTCCTAACCACATAAGTTGAATTAGCACCCTGCCACCAAACACATCAATTTATGCACTTCTTGGGTTCTTTCCTCTCCCTCACCGGCAGCTGAGAAATCTATTCTTCTGTTCAACAGGAACAATTGCAAATCATGTCTTAGGTCCCTGGAGAGCAGAAATTAAAAGCTTACAGCCGGCTTCCCCTCATCAATTAAACATCATAAACAGGGAAAACAGTTAAGTTCGTTGTAAGGCATTTGCTTGCTTATTTATTTATTTTATTTCCTACTGGCGGGAGGGGCTGGCTCCCCGCGTCCGTCTAGGGGGCCCTGGCTGGGCTCCAAGTGCGGAAAGCATCTCTGCTTTAGAGATGGTTCCCATGGCAATGTGAATCAAACCAAGCTCGCAAGTTGGTCAATTGACAGCTGGACAGCCTGGCGCCGCCTCTGTGCACTGGCTGAGCTGGACCAAAGGCATTTTCGCACTACATCCATTCCATTTGGAACGGGTGTAGGACGGGAAGCCTAAGACACTTCAGGACGCTTTGACCATTCACACATAGGAGCGCAGGAACGCGTGTAAACGCATTCCGGCGCACCTGTGTGTGAATGCTCAAAGCATTCTGAAGTGCCTTGGCCGGCAAACGCCGGCAAGGGGCGGGAAGACGGCTGCCAAGGCTCCCGCAGCCGGCAAGGCAGGCAATCAGCTGATTGTCAGCCAGCGCCGGCGGGGGAGGGGAGCCCGTGGCTGTCGGGGAGAAAGAAACATGAGCGAATGCTTCTCTCCCCGAACGGCTGCGGGCGCTTCATCCGCGCCAGAACGGATGTAGAGGACTTTAAAGTGCTCTACATCTCAAACGCATGCAAGACAGCTCCGGACACGTCGAAGCGCTAGCCCCGCTGCGGCAATGCGTATGCCGCGTTCGAGGCTGTCTTGCACGCGTTCGAAAACCCCATGTGTGAAAACGCCTCAAGTGGCACAAAGCTCTCTGATGGTAGAGTTGCATCTCGCACGGAGGTAGCCGCCCAGCCGTCTGGCTCAAGGATGCGGGCCATGCTCAGAATCGGATCGTTTAATGAAGATGATCCAATTATGAACGTGCCCAAATGTGATTATTTTGGCATTCAGTTCATACCATTTTGTACAAAAACATTCATAACGAATAGAATTTTATCACATTTGAAATGGTCTAAATGTATGAATACGAATTGCTAGAATACGAATGCTAGAAATAGACCCTTTCAAATGTGGTAAAATTCTATTTGATATATGTATCCACTCTGAAAGTGTCAGATCTGGCCCGAATCCACTTTCAATATGCTCTCAATCCATGCTGAATGCACTCTAGATCCATTTCAGATGTGACCGGTGCAGCTGCTTTCCCACCTCCCCAATTTATCAAATGTCCAAACTATTCATATGAATGACCAGAAACATTTGTATTCGTACGGATGTCAATGTACGAATATTGCAACATTGGACTCATATACAAATTTCTGAATTAATACGAATTTGTACAAATTCATACGAATAACAAATGTTGCAAATATTCGTGCACAAAACTAGATCCAATTTCTTTGGTGGAAAAAGTAAAGCTAAACTAACATTGCAAGTCTGGGCCTATCTAGTTATTAGCAGCAGGAGTGGAAAAGGCTAGTTCAGTGCTAGAGCAAACTCCTGGAAAGCAGAGAGTTCCTGGTTCGATCCCCCAGCCTTTCCCCAAAAGTAGGCAAGGCCATACTACTTCTGTATCTCTGCCAAGAAAACTGCATTTGGTGCCCATGGAGTCAGAGAGTGGCTGTAGCTCAGTGGCAGAGCAAACTCCTGGGAAGCAGAGAGTTGCTGGTTCGATCCCCAGCCTTTTCCCAAAAGTAGGCAATGGCAAACCACTTCTGCATCTCTACCAATAAAGCTGCATAGAGGGGCCCATGAAATCTGGGAGTGGCTGTGGCTCAGAGGTAGAGAAAACCCCTGGAGGGCAGAGAATTGCTGATTTGATCCCCAGCCTCTCCCTAGGAGTAGGTAATGGCAAACCACTTCTGTATCCCTGCCAAGAAAACTGCATTTGGTGCCCATGGAATCGGGGAGTGGCTATAGCTCAGTGGTAGATTGCTGGGAGTGGAATACTGAAAGCTGTTGCCTGAGGGGTCTGCAGTTTGAGTCTCCTGCTGTCCTAGCGAACTCCCTTGGAATCATCTTTTGCCTAGGGACGGTGATTTGTCTCTGTGCAAACACGTCTGGGTGTTTTTATTACACCCACTGTCATAGGAGTATAGATGCGTGCATTTGAGGCTAAAACATGACTTGCCTTTACAATTCTCTTGTGGTTTGTTGATCTACCGCTGATGAATTTTGCATTGCCTATTAGGCAAGCTGGCATTTCCTTAAGTGACAAAACGTTTATAGCACCTTCTGTTGACAACTTCCTCCTCCCTCTTTTTCCCCACCAACCCTCTATTTGCATTTCCTCCAAGGTTTGTTTATTTGCATCTTCCCTCCCCAAATTTTACAGTCCGCTCTTCCCTTGGAGGCACCGGGTGGAAACCAAAGCAGAAGAACTTGAACGCTTAAACCTTCGCTGCTGATTCCACATCAGCAAGATTCCGTGCAGTAAAGCCATTTTAAAAGCAATTAGAAGGGTAGTACAAGCCTAAAGAGACAGAACGAAGAGATAATGGAGGGACTTAATAACCATCCATGAAGTTAATCTCTTTGGGTCTCCTTTTGAATAGTAACGGTGCAATTTCTAAACAGTTTTGCATATGGTAGAGAAAGGCACCAGTTAACTTAAGCCTCTACGTTTGGATATTTTGGAATAAGGCATGGATCCAAGTATAGTGGAACAAGGAATCAGCATCTGGAGGAAGCTGGGATCAGGAATCTGGCATCCTTCTGATTTAGGGATATGCATGAATATTTGAAATATTCAAAATTCATACGAATTTGGCCGAATTCAGTCATTTGTATTTAGAATTTGTATTCTGATTCAGACATCCATCAGGGCTCCAGCCAGTGATTAAAATAAAAAACTGGTTCAAAGCACACCCAAACCAAGTATACTTGGTTCAATGGGAACCAAACCACTACATTTCTATTTGTGCACTTCCCTAGTTCAGAAACCAGAATGTGTCTGAGTGTCCACAGGTGTTTGATTTACATTGTACCACAGAGCCAACCTTCACCAGTTTGGTATTCTGGTTAGGATGCAGGACTCTTATCTGGGAATACCGGGTCTGATTCTGCCCTCCTCCACAGAGCCAGCTGGGTGAGCCTGGGCTAATCACAGCTCTCTTCTGAGCTCTCACAGCCTCACCTACCTCACAGGGTGTCTATTGTGGAGAAGAACAGAAGGTTTCTCACCTTGAATGGATGAAAAAAGTAGGGTAGAAAAGCCAACTCTCCTCCTCCTCCTCCTCCTCTTTCTCTTTCTTCTTCTCCTTCTCCTTCTCCTCTTCTTTCTCTTTTCCTTTTCCTCCTCTTTCTCTTCCTCCTTCTCCTCCTTTTTCTTTCTCTTCCTTCCCCTTCCCCTTCCCCTTCCCTTTCTTTTCCTTTTCCTCCTCCTCCTCTTTCTCTTTCTCTTTCTTTCTCCTTCTCCTGAGCCAGTTTCGTCTAGTGGTTAGGAAGCCGGACTCTTATCTGGGAATACCGGGTTCGATTCTGCCTCCCCCATGAAGCCAGCTGGGTGACCTTGGTCTAGTCACAGCTCTCTTCTGAGCTCTCACAGCCCCACCTACCTCACAGGGTGTCTGTTGTGGGGAGAAGAGCAGAAAGCTTTGTCATCCGCTTTGAGTGTTCTTAAATGGGTGAGAAAAGCAGGGTAGAAAAGCCAACTCTTCCTCTTCTTCTCTGGAATGGATTCATCCCATCGAAGCATCGTTTAAAAGAATGCATGTTCTCTGCCAGGTGGCTCCATCCTGTCCCTGAAAAGAGGCAACTCTGCTTAAAGCTGCCAAAGGGACGTGCAATGGAGATTCTCAAGCAAACGTAAATGTGCTTGTCTCTGATTTATAGAAGCAAAAGGAAAAGGATTTTGATTCCTTTTGTGCTCTATAAATATTAGATAGTAAAAGTTTAATCCTTGAAAGAACTGAAGGAGTAACCTTTATGGGGAATAAAATCTCTACCCGTTGCTGATGTCGGATCACATATATTACCGTCCTCTTCCACCCTCCAGCCCTTGACAAGCCAGGTGTGGCCCTTCAGCATCAAGAGACACAGGCTGATCTTTGCAAGCCAAACTTCAGCTGCATTAATTAGCAGAAAATGTCGTCCAATGTTGATCTTGTTAGTGCTCAAAATTTTGCTGCTTCTACCGGCAGCAAAATAGGCCCAAAATACCCTTGCAAGAAATAAAACATAAAAAAGCATTCAGAAAGCCAGTATCTTAGGAGGGTGCGTTAGAATATTAAGGAGGTTTGCTGTAAATTGATGATAGAGCTGGAAAAAATGTATCTCATTCCTGAGATCCAAAGCCGTAAAACAACTGTGTTTAGGGCTGTGCAGGCAGAGAAATATTCAGGCTTATTATTTGCTGCTGGAAAACATCATTTAAATACAAATAAAAATAAAAAGGGAGGAGGAACCACCCTGCCTGCCACAAAGTCAGATGAGATGCTGAGGCTGTTTTTGCATGAGCAATGAAGACCCCATTAGTAACCTGACAGGTACTCCATGTAGCCAGCCTTCATGGGCTAGTCACAGCTCTCTTCTGAGCTCTCATAGACCTTCCACCCCATTTTTCTCACCCATTTAAGGGGACTCAAAGCGGCTGACAAACTTACTGTTCTTCTCCCCACAGCAGACACCCTGTGAGGCAGGTGAAGCTGTGAGAGCTCAGAAGAGAGCTGTGACTAGCCCGAGGTCATCCAGCCGGCTTCATGGGGGAGGGTGGAATCGAACCCGGTATTCCCAAATAAGAGACCAGCTCCTTAACCACTAGACCAAATGTAACTGTAGGGAACACACAGGTCACTTGCTCTGGGCTAGAAGTAGTCACGAAATCATTGTGTAAGAGAATCTTTTACAAGCCTTGGGAAGGAAGGGGAAAAAACCATCCTGCAGGGATGGCTAAGACGATTATTCATTATCAGTCATGAAACTCAGACTGTTTTTGCACATATCTCCGTTATTCCAGATTAGAAGATCCGGATCTTTGATATCCGGTCCTCATTGAATCTGGTCCTTGAAGATCCACAACATGGCGAGGGCCCTGTGCATTCACTCGGGCTTTCTAGCACCCGATGGCAATGGGTGCTAAACTGGGCCACTATGTGGCCACTGTAGCACCCATCCCGAGGCTTCGATTAGGCCCGATTAGGCCTGAGCAGGAAGGACTACCAGTGGCACAGTGTGATTGGTCCCCATAGCCATCAATCAGGGGTCACTTCCAGGAGAGACAGGCTTTGTTGCTTGTGCTCACCTGTGTAGACCCCTATGAAGCATGTACAAGCCTACGTAGCGTGCTTGTTGAGGGATAGAGCTGGAGCCACCCCACTGAAAATGGCGGCTTCTAAGTCTACCCTGGACCCCATTGCCCCAGGAGACATGCTTATTCGCAGATAAGAATCCAGCTCGCTAACCACTAGTCCAAAGGATATGCCAGTACATGCAACTGAACTCTCTTATATGAGGCCTTCAGGAGTGATACAGTAAAGAGAAGGAACTTCAGTGAACATTCAAATTCTGGATGCACTCGGATTTGTCATAATCTCTATTTCAGGGACTTTTCTGTCAACTGTAATTAATAAGACCAGGTTTAGATGACAATAAAATTGAACAGTAAGCCAAGTTCACAAACTCCTATTAATCCAATTTCAAAGGAAATACATTTTGAGTCTCCTATGCCTAATGAATAGCAATCGACCAGGCCTAGCAGAATTCAGGGAACCAAGCGCTGAATGCGCACAGCCTGTCCTTTGTTGCTCACTGTCCACCCATAGCGGAAACAATCCGTGCTTCAAGACAAGGAACAGAAGGGAACAGCCGATGCCGTGAACCTGTGCATGTCGGAAAGGAAGGAAATAGGAAGACCAAAGCTCCAAAATCCAAAGCATGTAATAGGTGGTGCTGCCTAAGGCTGTATTAATTATCCAGTCAGAAAGCTCCTGCCCTGGCCTGTCCATCGCTGGATGGAACGCAAGCAAGTCCAGAAATGAAGAGAGAGGGAAGGAGGGAAGGAGGGATGGAGAAAAAGGGAGGAGGAGAGCAAAAGAGAAGTAGAACAAGGGGGGTGGTTCCGCGCTGGTCCTCTGAAATACAGATCTATTAGATCCGTATTTCGGAAATCCGTGAATAGTAGATCCGGATTTAGATCCGGATTTGGGGTGGGTGCTGTGCGGAAGCACCCACCTCAATCCGTCCTCCCAAGGCCCTCCCCCCGCCTCCCTGATTGGCTCCTCTGGAGCCAAGTATGGCGAGCCAGGGGCCTCATATCTCGGGGCTCCTCCTCACCCCAGAAGCCATGGATCGCAGCTTCTGGAGCTGGGGGGCTTCACCTGTACCCCCACCCACCCACCCCAGGGCGTGCGTGCACATGCCCCTCCTTACCTTCAGGCAGCCAGGCCGATTCTGGCTGCCAGGGCCTGGCACACTTTGCGCGTGTGTGCAGTGTGCCTCCCTATTGGCCAGGGCCATGCCTGGCTTCAGGAGGCCCTCTGTGCATGCACGCGGCCCTGGCCAATAAGGAGGCGCGCTGCACGCACATGCAAAGCGTGCCAGGCCACGGCAGCCAGAATCGGCCTGGCTGCCTGAAGGTAAGGAGGGGGACGTGCACGCTCGCCCTGGGGTGGGTAGGGGGGTACAGGTGAAGCCCCCCAGCTCCAGAAGATGACCCAATGTTCCTACAACAAATGTTCCTCATGCACGAATATTTGTAGGCATTTGAAATCCGATCAAATGTGCCAAATTTCGACATTCAAATTGGAATAGAATGTCCCGAAATTCGAATGTAAACATTTGAAACAAAATTCAGACTTCGGATCTATTTGTTCGAATTATCCAGACATTTGTGCATACACAATTCTTCCTTGAAGATTCACATCTTACCCACATCTGTATGCATTTGTAGGGATCCATACAGGATGAAAATGGGTTGCATACGGGATAACTACGGGATGCATACAGATGCGTACGGGTGTGGGGAAGATGCATACAGGAATCTACGAATGAAGAATTCGAATGACTTAATTCAAATTTGGTAAATACGAATTAAATCTTGTTAAATTTGAATTTAAAAGATTCAAATAGAATTGGATTTTTGGGTATTTGATTCAATTCGAATATAATGTTTTTTAAAAATTCACGCACAGCTCTACTTACAACTCTGTTTTCTGCCAGTTTTCTTCCTTCCCACCCTCTATGCCCTGTCTAGTAGTGTAACTAAGCAAGCATCCGCAAGTGGGTTCCCAGCTCACTAAGCAAGAGCACCGCGGACCCCATATGGTGCTGAGACTCGTTTTCCAGGTTGCCAAATTCGGTCCCCTGTTGGTGCTGTATGGAGGGGTTTAGCACTCTTTTCATGTGCCAAATCAAAAGCCCAGGCGGACAGCCAGCACCGATCCCACTCTTGGTACCGTACCAAATTGGCATGTGGACGCCCCCTAAATATCACATATGGATCAGAGATCCCAAAGATCCAGCATTTTGCCAGTGTTTCCCAAAGTGTGGTACACGTACCCCCAGGGGTACGGGAAGAGTTTGGTGGGGGTACGTGTTGCACCAGAGTTTGATGGGGATCGCGTGGGAATATCCACTGCACCGTGCTTAGCTGCGCCCACAGAACAAGGAAAGAAATAGGCATGTATCGCAGTTTTTACATGGGAACTGGGGCCATCGTACATCGTATTGCAACTCATTATGGCGGGAACTTCTGCGCATCCTTCGCGGAGCTCGGGTTCGGCCATTTTTAAACTGCGGGAACATTAACAGTTGACGTTGAGCCGCGGAGCTGTTTAAATGCCGGAGAATTGCAGTGTCATCTAACGGTCTTGTGAGTCGTGACACGTCGTGAATACACTGCACTTCGTTACAGAGACAACTTACTTCTTTAATAGTTAGTTCCAAGCGCCTGTTATCGTGCTTTAGTAAGTTCCAATGATTGTGATTATTTTTATAAAATACAATTTTCATCCCTAATGTTTTTTATGAGGGTACTCAGTGTTACGAAAATTATAGAAGGGGTACACATATGTCAAAAGTTTGGGAAACACTGGTTTAGGCTAATGATGTGATTTGCTGAGTTACACAAGACTCTATTTCCCCAACGTGCTTTTTGCAAACCATGGAAGGTGGGGGCATCCACGCCCTTGGAGAAATTACCCGCTCCAAGGACCCACAGAGGGTGAAATGAAAACCACCTTCACCAAATGCACAGGGAAGTATCAAGCCTACTGCCAAAACGGCACAAAAGCATGAAATGATTTCTGGAAATCATTCCTCTATGTGTGTGAAGATGAAGAAGATAAATCTGTGTATCTTCTCTGCCTTGGTGACGTCACGTACAGTCACGGAGCAAGCCTGGAAGGCCAAATGACAGAATCTGTTCTTGAATTAACTTTCAGCAGCGTGAACTCGCAGGCATTAGCGCACCGCTGAGACAACTTGATAGAATGTCATAGTGTGAATGACAGCCTTCCCAGAACACGTCGCCATTTTGCAATCACCAGGGGAGTAAGAATATTTTTGCATTTATAGCGCACAGTGCTGGTACTTCAAAAACTCCTGCACTAGCAAAATCCTGCTCTCCAACGGTGTGGAAGTTCTTCTCTCATTTGAATAAGCTTCAGTTTCACACACACACACTCATCATTTGCAGGAGGAGGGTTCTTTAGATGTTTTATGCGCGCACATAAGTGCAAGCACATATATTCTATGACCACAAAATTGGATCTAGTTTAGGAATGTAAGATGAGTAAGAATGATCGGGTGAATTCAGGGTTCTTTTTTATTATTATTATTCCTTTGACTATATATTTTTCCAGTAAGTGGTACCCCCCCCCCCCCGTCCACCCACATATCATGACCTGACGGCTGGGAAACAGGGGGGGATCCATTAACAAGATGAATTGGTGCCACTGGAAACCTATGGCGGGGGTGTCTGCTGTGAGTTGAGTCCCATCTTTGCTCTCTACAGCCATGGTCACACTTAGAAGGAGGAGGAGGAGGAGGAGTTGGCTTTTCTACCCTGCTTTTCTCACCCATTTAAAGGGACTCGAAGTGGCTGACAAACCTTCTGTTCTTCTCCCCACAACTGCCCCCTGTGAAATCCATGGGACTGTGAGAGCTCAGAAAGCGGGCGGTGACTAGTCCAAGGTCACCCAGCTGGCTCCGCAGAGGAGAGCAGAATCAAACGCAGTGTTCTCAGAAATTAGTCTGGCTTCCTAACCACAAGACCAAGATGGATTAAATTTAAGATTTAATCCAGCTTCAGTTCACTTTCAGAGTGAGAGAACCCATCAGCAAAGTGACAAGCTGTTTTCTTTCGGTGTTTGATAATGTGGAAAGAAAATTACTGGTCACTTTGCTGATGGGTTCTCTTGCTCTGAATGTAGACTGAAACTGGATTAAACCTGAGGTGTGACCACAGCCTAAGAGAGAATTGCATTTTTATCTGCCGTCCGTGCACAAAAATGCAGGTTGAAAGCATGGCTCTGACAGAGACTTTGCCCTCTCCCTGACTCTCCTACCACATCCACTGCATACGCCACCACTTCTCAAGGCCAGTGTTGGAAGCGTGTCCACTGTGAAGGTAGATATGTCAAGCCTATGAAGGGGGTTGTGGGAACCTGCACTGGATTCAACAGGCCTGTAAGTGAATGCCAGCCAAATAGAAATGGGATATCTTTGCTTGCTCAGTTCTTTACCAGAGACGTTTTCGCACGGGGCTGAACGGAACGCGGAAAAGACAGCTGTGGACACGTCATCCGCATTGCCCGCGCGCGGCTTGCGTTCCGACGTGTCCGCAGCTGTCTTTTCCGCGTTCGAAATGTAGAGCACTTTAAAGTGCTCTACACGCGTTCCAACGCGGACGAGCCGCCCGCAGCCGTTCGGGAGGAGAAGCGTTCGCGCCTGCTTCTGTCTCCCGAACGGCTGCGGGCGCGCCTCCGACGCCGCGCGGCTTTGACAATCAGCTGTTTGTCAAACAGCTGATTGTCGATCTGCCTCCGCGGCTGTCTGCGCGCCCCTGGCCAGCGTTTGCCGGCTAAGGCAGCTTCGGGCGCTTTGAGTATTCGCACCCAGACGCTCCGGAACGCGTTTACACGCGTTCTGGCGCGTCTGTGTGTGAAAGGGGAAAGCGCCCGGAGCTGCCTTAAGCTTTCCGCCTGAACGCGTTCCATTTCGAACGCGATGCAGTGCGGAAATGCCTCAGGTTGGAGCTGATTTCTAATGCAGATAAAATGCTTCCGTTGGGAATTAAGTGAAGAGGAATACAAGAGTAAGTTTGCAAACAAAGCAAGAATTGGGAGACGAGGGAAATGCAGATGTGCACAACTGGTTTTTTTGGCTTGGGATCGAATCAAATGCAAGAAGATTCTTAGTTGTTCAAATAGATCCCCCTTCGAATGTAGTAGGATTTCAATCCCATATGAATGTTCAGTCTCATATGTATCTGATACGAATGCAAATGAATCCTGTACATCATTATGGATGTGCACAAGTGCATTTTCTGCATTCAAATTTGATTAAAATTGAATATTTGAATATTCGATTAGAAGTGAAATTAAAAAAATCTGGATTTTCGAAAATCAGATTTGAATCTGGATTATCTGGATCCGTATTTTCAAAAATCCGATTCGAACTCGAATATACAGATGTCGGGAACATTCATATCCGATTTTTGAATCTGTTTCCATCCTGTTTTTATTGTGTTGGCATTTTGTTTGCATCCTGTATTATAAGCCCAAATAGACCTGATATTCAGATGCCATAAACAATGACGAATTCAGCCAAATTATTTGAAAATCCGTACCAGATTTTTGAAAATCCGAATTCAGTCTGGATTTGAAAATTTGGATTTTTGAAAATCCAATTGGAATTCGAATGTCAATATTCGTTGAATTTGAATCTGATTTTTGAATTTTTGAATGCACAGTATCTGTAAGTCTTGACACACCCTTCCCCTTAAAGCCGTCACAGTGAATTGCTACCACCGCAAGATTTCATAAATCTCTTTGCTTTCCGACAGCAAAGCTTATATTTTAAAAACAGGGTTAAGAATATGGATAACTCCATTACAGCCGACAAAATTACAGGCACGCGCATGTGCTCACCCCACTATTTTATCCTCAGAAGTAGATAAAACTGACTAAACACACAAATCATTGGCCGACAAACGGTATAATGCCACGGAACAGAAAATTCATATCGATCTGCCTTTTTAATAAACTAACTGTTTCCTTTCAGCAGAAAGGATTGTATCTGGCAGAAAAATGATCATGGGGAATGCAGGGGGAGTTGGGAAACTCTCTCTCTCTCTGTGTGAGCGAGAGAAAGAAGCATGCATGAATGTGTGTAAGCATTTCTAGCTCTTACAGTCTGGAAAATGCCAAAGCAAAATCCACAGAAACAATTTTCCTGCTGTGTCTGTTGCGTTGGAACTGTCATGCGCTGCTGTAAGATTAGGCTGAAATTTACGAGTGCTCTGGTGATAATAAAGTTCCATAACAAGTCTTCGTTCTATTAAAATTTGCCTAACTGGATTAGTCGCAAATACCCGTGACTGCATTTAGATGAAGCGGAGGTCCTCCCAATTGCGCTTTCTGGTTTTGCTGAGGTAGGGGCATGCACAAATGCAATATTTGGATTTGATTCAATTCAAATAGAAGATTTGAATGTGCGAATCCGAAAGAACGGAGAAAAAATGAATATATTCAAATTTGAATTCGATTCAAATACATTTGGGTGTTTCCACACAGGCCGTAAAACCACATTAAAAACACATACAGGACACATTAAAGACACATAGACAACTTACCTTCCACACTGAAGGCCGGATCCGGGACCCTTTGAGGTGGCCAAAAGATCCGGCCTCCGGGAAGACCTCAAAAATTAGGTCTTCAATCCGTCCCCTCGCCTCGACCCGTTCAGAAGCAGTATGCTTCCACACATGGAGAGGCGAGGGGCCAGATGTGTTGGTGGCCACCATCTTGGCAAGGGCGGAAGCAAGCCAGTCTACCTCTGGAACCTCTTTCCCACGCATCATGCACCAGCGGAAACATGCGGTGACTGGCAGCTGAATGCTGCAGTCCCACGGCTCCGGGGGCAGCGTCAGTGGAGCGGGAGGCCAGCTGCCTTTCGGAATGGGTGCTGCGGCCTCCACACACCACCCAGAGGATCCAGCCGGCAGGATCCATCCTCCCCGCGTGTGTGCAGACACGGGAGGCTTCCTTGGATCTGCGCATTTCCATGCCTCCCGCTTTTTGTCCCGTACGGAAAGTGTTTCTGGGATTGCTGCCACAGCTATGAGGCAAGTAATACATATGTATCGGTACATTCGAATGTTTCAAATCATTCAAACGAATGATTTGGAACTTTCAAAATCTGAATGTCTAAATTTGAATGTGAAATGTGTTTGAATGTCTAAATCCCTAGTATAGGATCCGTATTCAGGAGTGTCAGATTTTCATACAAATTTGTATGAATACATTTGTATCGAACAGAAACCTACTGCATTCGAAGTGGATCTATTCGAAAGGATAGGGATTTTCTATAATTCGATTCCTTATGAGTCAAATGCCCAAAGAAATGTTCGTGTGCACCTCTGATTAACAGGCATCTGGCTTAACAGTTCACTGAACTGCACAAGGAAGACTCAGTTCCCAAGATTATACTTTGGAAGGTTGGTCTAGGGGTTTTTTTCCACTAGCACTAAGTACCCATTAAGTATCCATTAGGGACCCATTAAGTATCCATTAGGGATCCATTAAGGACCCATTAGGCCGGTGATGGCCAACCTATGACACGCGTGTCACAGGTGACACACCAAGCCCTTTTGGGTGACACACATGGTCACCCTGGCACCTGGACATATAGTGCTTGCTTGTTCTTGAAGTGTACGAAATACCAACTTTCAATTGAAGATTAGCAAATGAAATTCAGCAACAAAAGTCACTAATGTAAAGAATTATTTGTTTTTGCTTTTAATAAAATACATATATCAAGAATATAACTTTTTTACTAGAGCTACAAATATCACAAAATTATGGATATTTCTAGATGTGACACAGCACCCGAGTTAAGCTAGGTTTTCTTGCGAATTTTGACACACCAAGCTCAAAAGGTTCACCATCACTGCATTAGGCGCAGAGCAGGAAGACCCCATTTCCACTGCAGACCCCATTAGAACCTGATTTGTTCACACCTGTACTATGGAAATCCAGATTAAATGGATCCTTCAGGGCCTATAATCCAGATCCCCTATGGACCCCATTAAAGGGGTATACAATCTCATCTTCAGACATCAAATCAAGATTAGATGCATCTATCCCCCAAAACATGGTGTGACAGACATCTCCCACTTGGGTACAGACGGATGCTTCACATGGGTGCTCCAGCCCACTGTGAGCTTGCCTAGCACCCATTGATATTGGGTGCCACACTGCCCATGGAGACGCATCGGGTACTTCCTTAGATCTGGATCTTCTAAATCCGGATTAGTTGAAGGACCCTTTTCTTAGATCTGGATCATCTTAGATCTGGATTAAGGGAGGCAAGTGGGAAAGAACCCTAGAGGAGAACAAACCGAAACACCGGATGACTTAAACAGGTAACATTTGCTTCATCTGCTACCTAACAGCCTTGTTATGGGCTTCCCTTTCCCACCTTTTCCCTTGTTATTTGCCGCAGAAGTATAGAAGCAAAATTTTAATTGCTACTGCATCCATGGTCTTTTGGACCCTGGGTCTGTTGACTTTCCTCCCTACCCGTTATGAAAGAGGAAAAAGAAAAAAGAGCAAAATCTGGAATTAAAATAGCAAAAGGGTGGAATTAAAGTGTCACAGAACTAATTCCATAAGAAGATATAAAGCCAAAATATAGCTGTTCTGCATCTATCACTGAATGCAGAGGAGCAGTTTTCCGTCCTTGGCCATAAATACAAACAAATTAAAATCAACACCATTCATAAGCAGAAGTTATATGGCTATTAAACGGGCAGTGAAATGACTCCCAGCGCATGCTGCCGGACACCGGAAGATTTGCCGCTCACCCCAGGGAAACAGAAATGAACCCCGCTGTGTTTTATGAGGCTCACTCCCAGGAAGTGTTTCTGGCATTGCTGCCACAGCTATGAAGTTAACATTTCAGAGGAATCTGGCTTAGAATTACCCTAACGTAGAGATGTGCACACATGTTCATAACATTCGAAATTTGGCTGAATTCGGACATTCGAATTTGAATAAAATGTTGGCACAGCTGAAGATGGACATTTGAATTTAGATGCTATTTGTTTGCATTTGTATGGGATCTGTATGCTGTTTGTATGCTTTTTTGCCAGTGTGTGCAAGGGCCGTGCTAATCTTCTCTGTATCGTTCCAGTTTTAGTATATGTGCTGCTGAAGTGAGCACCTATATGTATGCATTTGTATGGGATCCGTATGCTATTCATATGCATTTTTATATAGGATCCATGTGCTATTTTGAGCCAGTTGGGTCTAGTGGTTAGGGAGCTGGGCTCTTATCTACGAATACTGGGTTCGATTCCGCCCTCCTCCACGAAGCCAGCTGGGTGACCTTGGGCTAGTCACAGCTCTCTTCTGAGCTCTCACAGTCCCACCCACCTCACAGTGTGCTCTATTGTGAGGAGAACAGAAGCTTTGTCAGTCACTTTCAGTCCCCTTAAATGGGTGAGAAAAGTGGGGTAGAAAAGCCAACTCTTCTTCTTCTTCATCTTCTTCTATTTGTATGCATTTGAATGGGATCCGTATGCCATACCTATAGTTTATAGTTCATTGCTACCAACCTGTGTTTTGTTGCTGGATTGTATTGTACTTATTAAGCTTAATAATATTTGGTTAAATAAATAAATAAATAAATAAATAAATAAATAAATAAATAAATAAATAAATAAATAAATAAATAAATAAATAAATAAATAAATAAATTAGTACTTACCCATTAATCTGAACACAAGTAGGTCAATTCATTAAAAGAGCCAGATGGTGCTCTATGCAAATGTAATTCTCCTCTAAAGATCCCATTCATGTGTTCACTCAAAGTTGTTTACCTGTTCAAGGCCACAGAAAAGCCACAAACATTTGGAGAATGATTAATCTCAGAGTGATGAAGAATTGGATGAATATGGAATATATATATATAGTTTATGAGGGCTATTCATCTACTTTAGAAAAATTCCTGATTAATAGCCTGCTTTTTACCTAATTAATTGGTTTATCGAGTCATTAAGTAAGTGTGCATCTCATCAAAGCCTCAAGTACCTTCAGAAGGTACCAAAATAAGCAGGAGAACATAACGCAATGTGAAAGAGAAAGCCATGTTGCTATTCATAGAGGGGATGCCTCTTCCATGACAAGGAGTTGCTCCTTAATGCATCTTTTCGTGCTTAAAACTCTTGCCTGTTCAGCCTGAACAGAAAAATTGTCAGCTGGAATAGGGTGACAGATAGTGCTTTCCAAAATGAAAGACAATTGGAACAAGCAGAGTTTTGCCTGACACACAAAAACATTGTCTTTTCCACTCTTACCTTGGGAATGGTCTGACATGTCTGATTTAGGAGTCTTTTTCTTTCACTAGAGATCCATTTAAGGGGACTCAAAATGGCTGACAAACCTTCTGTTCTTCTCCCCATAACAGAACACCCTGTGAGGTAGGTGGGGCTGTGATTGCTCAGAAGACAGCTGGGACTAGCCCAAGGTCACCCAAGCTGGCTTCATGGGGGAGGGTGGAATCGAACCCGGTATTCCCAGATAAGAGTCAAGCTCCATAACCACTAGACCAAACTCAAATACCAGTAGATCTGAGACCAGTTTGCACTTGACCCCGTAGTAGACAATGGGGTACCCTCTGGTAAGGGGCATCTGCAGTTGCAGGATGCATTTTCAAGCCAGAAACGTCTCCTACCTTGCCAGACATTACCCCAGTGTCTACCATGGACATGCCAATCCCTACCTAATCCCACCCTTACCAGTTTGGTCTAGGGATTAAGGAGCCGGACTCTTATCTGGGAGTACCGAGTTTAATGTGGAGCAGAGAAGAACAGAAAGCTTTGTCAGCCACTTTGATTCAATTTGAATATCTTATTCAAATCGAATTCGAATGCAAAAAATGCATTCGTGCACATCCCTACTGTAGACTGCACTAGCATGTGGACAGCAGAGGCCTTTTCGCACTACATCCAGCGCCTGCGCCCCACAGAGGGTCGCCATTGGTCGGGGAGGGGAGCCTTTGCTGGCCAGACCCACAGGGTCCGGTCGACCAAGGGGTCCCACAGCCCCTGCCTGATGGCCAGCCGGAGATCGGCCTCCTCTCACCCCGGAAAGGGGCGAGGGGAAGCCGATCTCGGTGCCTCCCTGAGTCCAGCAGCCCCAATGGTGTCCCGGGGCCAGGAGGGACCCACCTCCCCCCGCGCGAGGCCATCACTTACCTTCCCAGGCTGGGGTGGCGATCGCGCAGGTGGGCCGACACTGGTAGATGGGACGGGGGACCCACCAATTGGTGGGTCCCCTCTGCCGTCTACCAGGCTTGGCATGCCTGCGCAATTGCCACCCTAGCCCGGCAAGAGAGGCAATTAGCGCAACCCCAGTCAGCCAGTCGGCTGATTTTCGGGCAATGCTGGTGGGGGGGCGTGCCCACGGCTGTCAGGGAGGGAAGCATGTGTGAATGCTTCCCTCCCCAAACGGCTGAGTGCTCTACATCTCAAACGTGTGGAAAGCACACCAGAACAGGCTGGGACGCAAACCCAGCCCCGGCAATGTGAATGCCATGTTCCGAGGTGTTTTCCACGTGTTCGAAAACCGTGTGTGCGAAAAGGCCTCAGGCCCCTCTTGTGGAATGTATTCTAGAATAAATATAGGCCCCTGCTCCTAAATCTAAACTGTGTTTTCCCTAGCAAAACGCTGTACAGAATCTAGATTTTATCCGGTCTGATGGATGCAACATTTGAACAGCCTTTTGTGAGACAATTACCAAAACAAGCAGACAGCTAGATGCTCCATTTTGGAGTCCGCAGAACGGAATGCAAAAGCAGAAGTACATCTCATCCCTAAAGTCAAATGAATTCAATGTCTTCTGTTCTCATTTTCCTTTTTTCCCTTCCACCATGTTATTTCCTTCCCCCTCTGCCGATCACAGCCGCAGTCCTTCAGGAAGCCCAAATTCCTCGCAAACCTTAATTAGTGTTTCATAATATTTCACACAAGATAAGAGACAATTATTCCTGCAAATCTCTGCCAGGCTGAAAGAGTTTCGGTGCCAGAGAGGGAGAAGGGGCTTCTTTATCTGCATAGAGGTCGACGGCACAAAAATTTGGATGCTAATCTATATTTCCATGCTCAAATTCTTGCCCTTCTATGATCTGTCTCCCCCTGGCACTGGCACCATCCACATATTGAATCTCTAAGTTGGAGTGGTTAAGCTTTGCACTTAGATTAAATTGCAGCTCTTCTCTAGACCCTGAAGCAAAGGACCCATCTCAACATTCTTGCACAGATGAAGGCCCCAGAGAGACACAAATCCTAGGTTTATCTTTGGATCTGAAATATCTCTCTTTATTTAAAGCACGCTTCGGGGATTGTAAAAGGAGCACCCAGATATTTCAAGGACAGCCATGGTGGATCCAGCTGAATGTTCTAGGCAGGAATAGTTGTTATAAAAAACAAATACACAAATAAAAGATTTTAAAGGCATATCCAATGTGCAGAGCCCAAAAATACGTTGCCTTTAGTCAGGTGAGTCTCATCCTTGCAGCAGGAAGGAGGAGGAGGAGGAGAGTTGGTCTTTATTATCCTGCTTTTCTCACCCTTAAGAGGCCTCAAGCCTGCTGACAAATTTTCTCATCTTCTCCCACCAACAGGTACCCCAGCCCAAAGGGAAGCTGTTGGGTAGGAGAGTCAGATCCGACAGAGGGAAGTATTTCCTCACCCAGAGGGTCATCGGCTTATGGAACAAGCTGCCGGAAGAGGTAGTGACAGCTACCAGTCTAGATGGCTTTAAGGAAGGGTTAGACAAATTTATGGAAGACAGATGTATCAATGGCTACCAGAATGAATGCCTAGGTGCATCTTTCAGGCTGGGGGCGGGGGAACCAGGAACACTTCTAAGGCCATTTGCTGGGATTCTAGAGCAGGAATAGATTCATCCTTGTCTCTGCTTGAGATGCCCAAGAGCATTTGGTGGGCCACTGTGTGCGACAGGATGCTGGACTAGATGGGCTGTG
Organism: Aspidoscelis tigris stejnegeri; assembly: GCA_023333525.1. Classification (NCBI taxonomy): domain Eukaryota; kingdom Metazoa; phylum Chordata; class Lepidosauria; order Squamata; family Teiidae; genus Aspidoscelis; species Aspidoscelis tigris. The sequence goes on along the minus strand of JALMGA010000017.1, from coordinate 9,394,858 downwards.
GCCTGATCCAGCAGGCCTTCTCTTATGTTCTTATGTTATCTCAACCTGGTGATGGACATTTTTTTCATGTATAGGAGCCTTTACCAGAGTCCAATATCCATGCAGCATAAGAGGTTCCAAAAGCCAAATCCAGGGTCCAAAGCATAGGTCAAAAAGGAACAAGGTGTATTCACAGTCTGCAGTTTGGTTGCTGACAACACTGTATCGGATTTGGTGCCCTTATTTTAATCGCTATTAGAACTTTTGGTCACGTGCACACCTGGCTTTCAGTTTCTGACACAACCTCCTGTCTCTGCGCCTTTCTGATTTCTCTTCGACTTTGCTGACTCATCAAGAGCCTCTGCAGGGGAAGGGAAGGTCTGTGGGAAGGAAAGGATGGACTTGCCCACATATGCGCTAAGCACTAAGCATATGCACTAAGCACTAAGCATCTGAACTGGCAGGTGATTAATGCACACAAACCCTTTTCAAGGTGACTGTACACTTTCCAGAGGGGTGGATGGGCATCCAGGTGCCACCATTTTGCAGTCTTTGTGTCAATGCTAGCATGTGTGTACCAGCGCCAGCACCAGGGGGGAGCATTTACATGGAAGGAGCCATTCTGGTTAGAAAATGGCTCCTTTAGACTTGAATGCTCCATCTCGGAGCTGCCCCCCATGGTGACTACTGGACCTAGTGCCAAAGGCCCCTGGATTCACCAGAGCTCCTGATCTGGATGATGGGGAGGGGTGGGCCAAATCAACACCACGTGTTCTACTGACTTCTTTGATCCGTCCGAAGCCCGAGGAGGAGGAGGAGGAGAACCTTGCCATCTTTCCAAGGATTAATTGTATTTCTATCCCACCCTATTCCCGGAGGTCTCAGGGCAGGTTACAATATTATAAAAATTATATATATGTAGGCATTTAAAGGTGAGATGTTGTAATCGCAAAAAGCCGCTCAAGTTTCCCTAAGTTTCCCTTCCAGCTCCCAAGCCCTTGCTGACCATTTCTCAAGCCTCAAGAGTAAAAAGCAACTAATTTTCTGTCCCATAGCTTGCAGTACACACCCGGCACCAGCAGGGTGCTGGACTCTTAGCCTTGGGCCATAATGGCCCCTGGCTGCATGGCCTCCACAGACAACAACCATTCTCTTCCTGTTTGAAGATTCTCCCCGCCTCCCGCCACAGGATGTGACATCAGAAGGACTTCTGCCCTGTTCACCTGATGCAGCTCCACCTATCGCCTCCCTGGATTTTCTCCTGAGGTCACTTCCTTCCTCGCCTCTCTTGTGGCTGGCTATTTAAAGCTCTGCAGAGAAATAAAATCTCTCTTCCAGCTCATCACTGCCTCATGCCTCTTCTCTCTCCCTTCCCCATTTTCTAGTTCCTCAGGGTCAGACCTCACATGGCTTGATCTCTGGTTATCTGGGCCTGTCAGATAACTGGAAAACTTTCATAACAGCCAGCATTCAGGAGCTGTTGCTCTCCATTTCCCGGAGCCCTCACATTTCGTGGCGTAAGCCGGATACGCCATAATGTATCCAGGATGCGTATCCAGAATATGTATCTGATGCGTATACGTTCATATCGGATGTTCATACAAATTCATATGAGTACATTCGTACCAAATAGAATGATACCACATTCAAAGGGGACCTATTCAAACAAATATGAATTTTCAAACATTCAGTTCCTCACGAATTGAATGCCCAAAAACCGATTTGTACACATCTCTATTCTGGAACACTTTGGTGGATCAAATGTGCAAATGAAGCCTTCCAGCGATCTGTTTGCCCTTGAATCCCAGGAAAGCGGGGGTGGGGGGAGCCCCTTCCTATGCCCCACATCAGCTAGCACCTCTGAAGGTTCATATCGTGCTTTTAGTCTGTCTCTGTGTCCTCTAAAGTATCCCGGGGAGTAATTCTTTATTATTATTGTTTTTAAATTAAAAACATAGTGACTGTAGGCTGGCGGTCTCAGGTTATTAAATGCAAGCACCACCTATATTGAATTGTCCCTGACAAGACAAATAACACGATTATGCTTGTATTTCCTCTCCACCGATATGCTCGGAGAGCCTTTAAAGAGCACACTAACAGTTTAAAGGGAAAGAAACTCTTTCTGACATTGACAAACAAGCACCGTGGAAAGGCAACAGTAGGCCCTGGCTGGGTTTCCACATTCCTCCTGTCTTCACTGGGGTTTTAACTTTCTGTTTCTTTTTCTGATAGGTAGCCTATACTAGAAATATTCCATAGAGGACTTCCGATGCCTTGGGAGGCGGCTGCCCCAGCCTCAGGGTCTTTCTGTACTTGGTTGATGTGTTCCACACTGGAATGGGCTGATGCTAGGGGTGTACACAAATATTCATAACAGTTGAAATTTGTAATCAAGTGTTGGCACATTCAAAGATTGACATTCAAATTCAAATTGGATCCTTCGGAACGTTCGTATGAAGCTTCGTGACCATCATGAACCTGGGGAGGTGGGAAAGCGGATGCTCCAGTCACATCTGCAATGGATCCAGAGTGAATTCAAAGCAGATTGAAAGTGGATTCAAAATGGATTCGGGGTGGATTTGATGCGTTCAGAGCAGATACGTAGTGGACATGTATCGGATATGTAGGGGAGACGTATCAGATTCGTTGGGGATTCATAGGGGTTTTGTAGGGGATACATAGGGGATTTATTTATTTATTTTATTTTATTTGTATTTCTATCCCACCCTATACCCAAAGGTCTCAGGGCAGGTTACAATATTATATTAATCTTAGACAGGTCCTTGCCCTGAGGCTTACAATCTAAAGAGACAAGAAACAAAAGCAAAATGGTTTGGGAGGGAACAGGGAACAGCAAAAAGCAAGCACTTGAGGACTTCAGTTCCAATTTTTCTCTCCGTTTCTTATTGCTGGAATTTTCCTATTAACTTTACTTTGAATTTTCTCTTCATTGATGACAAACTGGATGATGGTAAAGATGGTCAGCTGGTATCAGCCCCATCCTGCGCAGCCACAGGACTAGACATTTTCTCAGCTGGTGGATCGGCTGCCGTAGTCTCTTTGCCATCTTCTGATGGGAGCAGTTGGAGGAGGGGGGCATCGCTGGGAGCAAGATGGCAGAGCCCAGCCTGCTGCCTCTTCTCCACTCTTCTCAGGCAAGATCGTTCATCGCCTTGTGATGGCAGTTGGAGGAGGGAGGGCCACTGCTGGGAGCAAGATGGCAGAGCCCAGCCTGCTGCCTCTTCTCCTCTCCTCTCAGGCAAGATGGTTCATCACCTTGTATGCAATTTAATTGATTTGTATGCAATTTGTAGTGGGGATCCAAATCAAATTAATATCAAATTCAAATCCTACCACAATGTAGAAGAAGAAGAGGAAGAAGAGGAAGAAGAAGAGTTGGCTTTTCTACCCTACTTTTCTTACTCATTTAAGGGGAATCAAAGCAGCTGGCAAAGCTTTCCTATTCTTCTCCCCACAACAGAACACCCTGTGAGGCAGGTGGGGCTGTGAGAGCTCAGAAGAGAGCTGTGACTAGCCCAAGGTCACCCAGCTGGCTTCATAGGGGAGGGTGGAATCGAACCCAGTATTCCCAGATAAGAATCTGGCTCCTTAACTACTAGACCAAACTAGTGGTTTGTTTTTTCTCATGCTACCTGGCTTTTAGCATGGGGCTGTTTCATGCAAAAGCTTCTGCCAGGCAGATCGGTGTGTCTAAGCCACGTGAAGACCTAAGCAGAGAAACCACATTGCTAAGCAAATATGGCCACTTTTGTCACTGGCAGTTTGCATGTTTGTGAACTGAGTAGTTTGCTGATTCTGTGAAATGCACTGACAAAATAAGCAAAGCCATTATCTCTGCAAAGTATGTAATCCAATCATTTCCTTCTGAAAAGGAAACCGTACGTGAGCCAAGGCTATTAAGCAGAAACTTAAATAAATGTACAAATTCATGGCCTGTGATTATCCCAGATTATGGTAATCTAGAAACCAAAGAGGTGATAGAGCCGGTGCACATCAGAGCCCAGAAACAAGAACAACATATTATGCTGAGATGTTTACCCATTATTAAAGGAAGAGTTTTTATTTAACTGAAAGTCACAGTAGCACTAAAAGTCCCTAAGGGGTCAGACGTGATGAATGCACACACTTTAATGGAACATAAATTGGGTCTGTAAAAGAGTGATGCGTAATACTTACTTTGGAGCTTTTGGCTATACTGGAAACAAGCCGATTTAATATTGGACCCATTAATCCTCATTAAAACCCTCTCCAAATGCATGGAGTTGCACGTTATTAATAATGTCGGGCTCAGGTTGGAAAGGGAGGAGATACTGATAAGAAGAAATCAGAATAAATAAATGGGTGCTTATTACACGGTGGTTTGGATTTCATGGGTAATCTGAAGCTTGTTCACCAGTCTGTTTATAGCATTTCTGGCTCGCCTTCCTTCTGAAGAGCTCAGGTGGGGGGTTATTTCCCTCCCTTCTGCTTTATCCTCACAACAGGTTTATGAGTTAAGGGAGGATGAGAAATGAAGACAGATCCAAAATTATCCAAAATTGGCTTTATGGCCAAGTTGGGGCTGCAAATCCAGAGACTCTTAGGGCTTTTCTGCACTTAACTGTAAAGTACCGTATATTCTGGTGTATAAGGTGACTTTTTAACCCCAAAAAATCTTCTGAAAAGTCAGGGGACGCCTTATATGCCAGAAATACCGTCACCTGGGTCCTGCTCGCTGCAGCCACAAGCACAAAACTGGGGTGTGCAGCCTAAATGGAGCCTTGGACTTCCCAGTGCTTCGGGGACTTGGGGAGAGAGGGCAGCCTTACCTGCTAATCCCAAGAGTGTGGCTTCTAGCTTTGCTTCCTTCTAGTTTTTCTTTCTTTCAATGGCAGCAATTCTTCATATTTTGCTGGGTGGCACACCCCCTCCCCTACCAGGTCATAGACAAATCGAGCTAGAGCGGCAGCCTCCGAGGCTGGATTGCAGCCCAGATTCTTTGCTGGCCATTTATTGGAGCAAGGTTTTTCCCTCACGTCAGCACCAGAAGCAAAGCTAGAAGCCACACTCTTGGGATTAGCAGGTAAGGCTGCCCTCTCTCTCCAACTCCCCGAAGCACCAGGAAGTCTGAGGCTCTGTTTAGGCTGCACACTCCAGTTTTGCAAAATCTCCATTTTAAGTGGAAAAATTGGGGGCCGTCTTATATGCCCAGTCGCCTTATACGCCGGAATATATGGTAGTTCAGTGTGAGGCCGACACCTCTTACGAGTCTTTCTCATCTGCACTGTGGTGTGGACTAGGGCATGCAGGAATATTCAAAATATTCAAAATTTGATCGAATTCAAATTTGAATCAAATGTCGATAAATTCAAACATAAACATTCAAACAAATTTCAAACTTTTGAATCATTCGTACAAATTATTTGAACATTTGTATGTGTACAGATACATACGCATCTTTCCTGCATCCGTACCCATATGTATGGTTCCATGCAGGATGCATACGGGATAAATACGGGATATGTACGGGATACGTACAGATGTGTATGAATGCATACGGATGTGTATGGGCACATATGAATGTTGTCGACATTCATATTTGCTAATATAAGTTGAAAATTAGCACAAATAGATTTGAATAGAATATAATGTGAATACAATCGAATTTTAAACATTCTAATCGATTCAAATGTTTGGACGTTCGATTCTAATCGAATCCCAAAAATTGCATTCATGCACACCCCTAGTGTGGACTAGAGAGGCCATACCCCTGCTAGGTCACACCGTATGCCCTGGACAGAGCATAGCCCAGTCTAGGGGTGTTTCCACATGGGCCCCATAGACCCCATTAATAACCCAATTGGTATGGATTTGGCACACATTTGCTGTGTACCGTCTGCACTTTGGGCCAGATTAGGACCCCACTGGGATGGTGTCCTCCACACGAGCATCATCAAGTTCCAGATCCAATGCGGTCTTTGGGCCCCATAATCTGGATTAGCTGTAGACCCCTTTAAAGGGGATCTGAAATCCTTTCCTGCACCCGGTGGACCAGATTTCAGAGTGTGCGTCTGCATACATGCCGGTCCAATGGGATTCAGGGGTAGTCCTACATAGTTGCTACGTTCCCTCTTCATAGAATGACTATGCAGATGAGCTACATAACCAGTGGCCAGCAACATAGTACCTTCATAGGCAACTACGCCACCGTCCTCTTCCATGCCTACTGTCCATGGAAGTAACTCTTGATTGACAGCTGAGCAGGCCAATTGTGCCATGCCGTGGGTGGCACTTCCTGCATGGGCCTATTTGAGGCTATAGGAAGGGCACTACTGCACCACGCCCGTTTAGCATCCATTGCCATCGGGTGCTATACACCCTCTGTGGACAAGGAACTGATTCTGAAGATCTGGATTTACTTAACCCAGATTAACTACGATAAATGTGGAAATGGCCTAGGTAATCAAAAATGGCCACCTAGACTGGGACAGCAGTAGACCTCTCCAAAAAGGTTCTACTGCTATCTTACTCATGACTCAACCAACTCAGGGAGACATGTGGAAGGGCGCACATCTTCCTGTCCAAGTTTCACAGGGTGTCATGCCCCGTCAGGCCAGTCCAGCCTCCTTGGATGAGAAGGGTCCACCTGCAACAGCACAGCAGCCTGGGCAGCAACCGGGACAAAGCAGCACAGATGTTGGGGGTCAGTGGGCAATGTTGGGGGAGCTCACAGACACCTCTGGGGATGAAAGCTCAGACAATGAACCCCAGGAGCGCCTCTCTCTTCTACTTCTTCGCCAGCAGAAGCAAATCAGGTGCCGATCACAGCATTTGGTCCAGCTATGGCAGGAAGAGCGTGGTGCTGCTTCCCCAACTTAACTGAGCAGCACGCGCTGAGCCGGTGTTGCAGACAACATTGATGCGACTCCCTCCGTGCCTGTATTTTGACTCTTGGACCCTGTTGTGTCTTTGCTGATTTCCTGGAAACCTCCACCTTGGACTGACCGACTCTTGCTGTGACTTGCTGAGTCTCTGGACGCCCCTGACTTTGGACTGAATTGACACTGATTACTCCTGAGCCCTCAAAGGACTGCTGTAAGTGTGTGCGTGTGTTTTGCCTCGCTGACCACATCTGCCTGGGACACGACACAGGGGGATCCATTTTGTTGGAGCACAAACTTCTGCCTCTGGGATGGGCCCCCCCTTTTGTCACTGGATGCTGCTGCCTGACTACATCACCCTTTGTGAATGTGCTATGTGTTAGCTTAGATTTGAAAAGTCATTGAAGGCATCAAAATCGCTAAAATTAAAAGACTCGAAGGAACTTTTCTGTCTGTCTATTTATCCATCTATGAATCACAGTCTCTTTAAATTACTTCCCTCCATTTGAGATTATAATGGCAATAAATTCTTTATCACATTCCTATAAGAGCTAGCAACCTTTTAGCACATAATGGTAGTGGAGAAGGAGTGTAGGGACTTGTCAGTAAAATATCTGTCTCTATTTTCCGGTCGGTGCAAGTGAATACCTTCTATTAAATTCAAACACAAGTTCATTGCATGGTATATGGGTCCCTGGGGAAGGAAAAGATCTTGGGTCTTTTAGTGTAAGATGTGATCTTCATATGTGCTCAAACTTTCAGATGTCTTTATGCAGAAACATTATGCAAGTACTGTAGCAGATTTGTTTCTGCTGCAGATAGACTTGTAATGATTTGGCTTACTTAATTCATAAGCACTTAAGAGGAGCCCTGCTGGATCAGGCCACAGTCCATTTAGTCCAGAATCCTGCCTCACACAATGGCCCAGCCAGCACTTGCTTTCGGGCATCTCAAGCAGGAGACAAAGGCGAAACCTTCACCTGCTCTTGACATTCTCCAAATGGCCTCTACAGACATCCTGCCTGTCTCTCCAACTTGGAGGCAGCACCTAGGCCTAATATATCACTCTCCCAGCTCCCCTCCTCCTGGATTTGTAAACCTTTGTCATTTGATATTTTTATGAATTCTTAGGGATATGCAAGAATGTTCGAAACATTGAAAATTCGATCATTTTTTAATTTTTGAACAAATTTTGAATCTTTCAAATCATTCGTATGAAATATTCAGACATTTGCATCCGTACGGATACGTACTCATTACATACGTGTCCATACGCATCTTATAAGTATCCATACGCATTTGTACCGAGACAAAAACGGGATGCATTCAGGATAAGAATGGGATGTGTACAGACGCGTATGGACACATACAAATGTTGTTGATGTTCGTATCTTCAAATATGAATTGAACATTTGTACAAATAGATATGGATGTAATTTGATTTGAATCAGATGTGAATGCATTCATATTTTAAACATTCAGATTGACTTGGATCTGAGGATATTTATTTATTTATTTATTTATTTATTTATTTATTTATTTATTTATTTATTTATTTATTTATTTATTTACATTTCTATCCCACCCCATACCCAAAGGTCTCTGGGTGGGTAACAACAGATTAAAACAGATTAAAACAGATACCAATTAAAATGAAATACAGATTAAAACAAAATGCACGATTTAAAAACACCTTAAAAATTCAACAAATTGGATCGAATGCCAAAAATTACATTCCTGCACACCTCTAATTCATATGAATTCAGGCTTCAGAACATTTGTGCATCTGGGGAGATGGGAAAGAAGCTGCACCATCCACATCCGCTACAGATCCAAAGTGCATTCAACCTGGATTGAGAACGGATTCAAAGTGGATTCAAGGGCAGATTTGATGTTTTCAGAGTGGATATGTTACGGGATATGTGGTGGATATGCACTGGATACATATAAATATGTATTGGATATGTATGGGGAACGTATGGGATACATATAGGATACGCATGTGTTCCTATCAGACATTCATACAAATTTGTATTAAGTAGAATCCTCCCACATTCAAAGAGGATCAATTTGAATAAATACAAATTTTCTTACATTTGATTTCATACGAACTGAAAGCAAAAAAAGGCAACAATTTGTGCGCATCCTTGGGTACAATTTGACGAAGTTTCTCATCGTTTGTGAATGAGGGTGTCCAATTGCCCACAATGCCTGCAGCTGTCTCATTATTTTTTGATACTAAATTAAGGACGAGAGGTAAAACAGCCTACATCCCCTGAGCTGGCATGGGCAGATTCCAGGGTGTTTTTCTACCGCACTCCTTTAATCCGGATCTAAGAAGATCCGGATCTAAGGAATGGGTACATTCCTTAATCCGGATCTAGTAGATCCAGATTAAGGGAAGTACCCAATGTGTTTCCATGGGTGGTCTAGCACCCAATAGCAATGGGTGCTAGCCTCCCTGCCATGGAAACACAGGAGCACCCATTTGGAAATCCAGATCTACCCATGGGGGTCTGCTTGTCACCCCAGGTGTTTGGGGGGATAGGGGGTGCAATCTCCGAAGCGGCTTTGAAGTCATTTCGAAGTCATTTCGAAGTCACTTCAAAGTCACTTCGAAGTCTGTGCAAAACAGCTCCATTGAAGTCTGTGCTGATCTTCGGAGTGAACTTCGAAGTGACTTCAAAATGACTTTGAAGCTTAGGTTTTGGGGCTCCCCCCCCATGGATGCCCCCTCCCCCTAGCCTTCTCTAGACCCCATTGTAGACCCCAATAATGGGGTCTACAGAAAATTCAGATTAAAGGCCAGAAAGTAAGCATTTGATCCAGATTTCCCCAGCAGCAGTCAAAACAATTGGGTCCCAAATGGGTGCCGTGGTGGAAATGGGATTATCCGGCTCACACCCAAATGGGTCCTTAATGGGTGCAAAAATGGGTACTTTCTGACAGTGGAAAAACGCCACCAGTTAGACACAGACCCCTGTGAATCCAATGCCAGATGGAACCATGCGATATCTGTATCATGTGGATTGTATTGAATATTCAAATAAATAGATACAAATGTATTCGTATCGATTCGAATGTCCAGACGTTCATTTTTCTTTATCTATACAAATTCGGATATTGGAATATTCTATTTGAATCTAATCAGATGCTGAAATTTGCATTTGTGCATACTGCGGACAACTGTTCCCCCTTCTTAAGCAACCTTTGGAGTTTCAGTTGGACCTTTTACCAAAGAGATATTTTTGAAGCTGCTGATGAACTGCACGGCCATCACAGCTGTGGAAGTACAACAAGCTTACCGTTTCTCAAGATCTACTCTTAGTTGTCTCCGTGATGTTTGGAGGCTCGTTCCACGACTGCTCAGCATCAGAAGAGCCTCTTTCCCCTTGATGAGCAGTAAGCAGTAAAGTTAGGTATTAAAGAGGACTGTATCATGAAAACATCAGCACTTCATCCACGGAAAGGTTACATATCCAGATGGCTGGATGCCATTTCCTAATAGGATGGGGCAGTGGAGGGTTAGGATTGCCCCCAACTCTTAGGACAGACAGGACCTAAAGTGGAAGTAATGAAACATGAAGCATTGACAGTAATAATTAAAGCCAGGGGGGTATGGATGGGAATACAGAAGATCTTGGCCACTGGGTCCTTCTTAAATCATTGTCAGATTACATATACCTTGAGATAGGAGATTCAGATAGGGTGATGCTAGCTAGAAAAAAGATTTATGCTTTGCTGTTAGTCACTAATGAGACAAGTCTGAATAATCTCATCTCGTTGCTTAAAATGGTGTTATAAAATATAGTTTAAAAAAAACCCCAAACCTGCCATTTCTGGGAGTTTCATCTTTTCCTTGAAGAAAAGCACATTGATGACATTCACATGGAACATTAGCCAGGGCCTTTCTGCTCTTACCTGTGCAGTAAGATCTGTCTTGTTCTGGAGAATAGCATTCTACATATTAATTTCTCTACAGTAGGGATTAATCAATCATCAATCAATCAATTTTATTTACATTTCTATCCCACCCCCTACCTGAAGGTCCCTGGGCGGGTAACAACTATTAAAACAGATTAAAAACAAGATGCACATTAAAAACATGTTAAAAATTCAACAAATTTTAAGACAGTACATTCCATATTTAAAATAATAGTATCTGTACTGGGGGGGAAATATAATCAACTCAGCCAAAGGCCAGAGGAAAGAGGTGTGTCTTCACCGCCTTCCTAAATATATACAAGGAAGGGACATGATGCACCTCGAGGGGGAGACTATTCCATAGTCTGGGGGACATCACTGAAAAGGCCCTCTCCTGGGTGCCCACCAGCCTCACTACTAAAGATGGTGGGACAACCAGGAGGGCCTCACCGCTAGATCTTAAGGCACGGGCAAGTTGGTATGGGAGAAGGCGTTCCTTTAGATATTTAATCAAATGCAAGAAAATTAATATTTGTTTGAATAGATACCGTTTGAAGGATTCATATTTGATACGAATGTTCAATCCCTTACAAATCCCATAAGAATGCATAAGAATAGCATACGGATCCCATATATGAATCCCATTCTAATTTGAATGTCCAAAGTCAGCCAAATTTCAAACATTATGAATATTTGTGCTTATCCCTATCTGTAACATTCAAAACTGATACAAATTTGGCTGAATTTGGACATTTGTATTTGAATCGAATGATGACCCCCTAGCATCTGAAGCAGCAGATGTGCCCCATTGGGCCCCCTAGCACCTGAAGAAGTAGACGTGCCCCATTGGGCCCCCAGCATCTGAAGAAGCAGACATGTCTATGAAAGCTCATGCCACCAACCCTTCTGTTAGTCTCCAAGGGCTACTAACTACCTTGCTGGACAACGGTAAAAAGATGAAATGAATATACCTACTTCATTTTTTCTCAGACTTTGCTCTTTGTTTCCCTCAAAATCTGGCAACGACTTCAAGACTACCGTTGGTACGTCAACTGAAACCTTTTTTGGATAGAGATGACCTGGCCACAGTTATCCACGCTCTGGTAACCTCCAGGTTGGACTATTGTAATGCGCTCTACATGGGGCTGCCCTTGAAGACGGTTCGGAAGTTGCAGCTAGTGCAAAATGCAGCTGCCCGAGTGCTGACCGGTACAGCTAACCGGACGCATATCACACCGGTTCTAAAAGAACTGCACTGGCTGCCAATTCATTTCCGAGCCCAATTCAAGGTGCTAACTCTGACTTATAAGGCCCTAAATGTCTTGGGTCCCAGATACCTAAAGGAGCGCCTTCTCCCATATAAACCTGCCCATGTCTTAAGATCTGCAGGAGATGCCCTCCTGGTTGTCCCACTACCTTCAGAGGTTAGGCGGGTGGGCACCCGGGAGAGGGCCTTCTCAGTAGTGGCCCCCAGGCTATGGAATGGTCTCCCCTTGGAGGTGCGTCAGGCCCCTTCTTTGTTTACATTCAGAAAGGCGGTAAAGACGCACCTCTTCACTCAGGCCTTTGGCTAAATGCTCTTTATTCTTCCCTCCTTCCAAACACCACTGTTTTAAACTGTTTTTGTATTGTTTTTATTCTTATTCTTATTATCATGTTGGTTTCTAAATCTTACGCTGGTTTTATTATTGTGTGATACAATTTTTAGTGTGCTTGTTCTTAATTGTTGTAAGCCGCCCAGAGACCCTCGGGTATGGGGCGGGATATAAATATAAATAAATAAATAAATAAGACCATGAGTGTTTTGTAGGAATCCAAACTATCGCATTTTGTGAGGAGTAATGAAACACTGAAAACATACATGACTTAGCCAAAACGTTTATAAAGAGTTCCACAGCTAGAGGGAAGGTATCCTGTCCTTCTGAATTTAATTAATGATGTATGTGAAGCGTTTGTCTTTTTTTTAATGCATTTAATTTAATTGGTTCTGATTTCTTTTCCTCTTTCCAAGCAAATTCTGCCAACAAGTTCTATAAGTAATGGTTCCTGGTGACTGTCTGTCATTTCCATCTGCACATATTTCCAAGCATTTGCTTCCTCAGCAATGACCCTTTCCACAGTCCATTGAAAAACAGAAGTCTGAGTGCAATCTTTTTGCGCTGTGATAACTGAAATGGATTAGTGCATGGCTGTCAGATGAAAAATGGAGCCGGCTTCAGTGAGTTTCTTCTTTTTTAACACAGTCTTTGGTCATCTGTCTCCTGTTCCAACCATCCCAGGAATTTAATCATCTTCTAAGAGAGACAAAATAAATCAGAGCCATATTGCATAGAGTTTTAGCCGTGTTTAAGTGTGTGAGAGAGAAGGAGAGGGAGACAGAGACTCTTGAAGAAAGAGAAATGGGTTACCTTCTTCTTTTTATAAGGGTATTTCAGTTTCCCAGATGCCTCCTGAACTTCAAATAAGCATGTGGGTCTCTGTGGAGCTTTTGAAATTCCACACCAGCAAATGCACTGAGGGCCTCCCTTCCATGGCAGCCTTCAGACTTGTGGAATAAATCCACAGTTTAAGGGGAAAGCAGAGCTTACCCAAAGTCTTATCCTGGAATAGGGGACTGCCATCCACATGGTAGTGCAGAGGAAGGATTCTCCTAATCACAGTTCTTCGTTGGCTTCCCCCAGACTTGCGGAGTAAATCCAGTAGTTAAAGGTCAAAGCGCAGCATAGCTACTGTGCAGCGACAACCGGCCATCCCAGCTAAAAAGCAGCTCCATAGCTTCCTCCTCAGAAGCTGCGAGAGCTGAGTTGGCACTTGAGGTCACGTGGGATGAGGCAGCCAATCAGGACTGAGCTGCCTTTCCTGCTCTCGTTCGTTTCTTCTCACCGTTCTGACCGGACTGGCGGGAAAATTCAAATTTTGCTCCTACTGTGAAGCAAATGTTCTCTTACCAGCATTAAGGTAAGCACGCAATAGCGACTGGATGATGCGTCATCACGACAATCCATCGAACTTCATGTGTGATGCCCCAATTGCAATTGCGCATTCTGCTGCGCAGAGAAACAAGTCTGGATGCAGCCTATATGTTATTCTGGAATAATGGTAGCCCTTGACATACAAAAGATTTCCTTCCCTTCTAGATATTTTCAGTTAATCTCTAAAAAAAAACTCAGGAGAGACCCAGGAATCAAAATTTCACCCCATTCTCATGTGAAGATTCAGAGCTCTTTGGCACTTACCTGTAATCCGGTTTAAGAAGACCCCCTAGACTGGATCCTGCCCCCCCCCATCTGCATGTTACTGCCCAATGATCTGACTCCATCTGCACTGCACTAATCCAGATCTCTGGTGGACCCATTTAATTGGGTCCACAGGAGGATGAAGGACTTTCTTCTGGAGCACAAGAAGTGTTCAGATGACTTGTTTCCATGTTCTGGAACTTAGGGGGAAGGACTGCCCAAAAGCTCCGAGGCTCTGAGGTTTTGGGGGTGTGGGTGGGTGGATACAAAGTCCACTGTGTTTTGTGCATGTGTGTACACAATAGGCCACATTTTGTAGCCATGGGGAGGAGTTGCTCAGATCAGCACAGTCAACACAGATCTGGCCTGTGTCTCCACGCAATCTAGATAAGCAGGCAGGCTTATTTCAGACTTACGGATCTGAATTAAGTGGCAATAAGGGCAGGAAGGTCCTCAGACACTGTGACACAGAAAGGGAAGAAGGAGAAGGTTTAAGGGAACTCAGAGCAGCTGACAAAGCTTCCTGTTCTTCTCCCCACACCAGACAACCTGTGAGGTAGGTGGGGCTGTGGGAGCTCAGAGAGAGAGCTGTGACTAGTCCAAGGCCACCCGGCTGGCTTTGTGGAGGAAGAAGAAGAGTTGGCTTTTCTACCCCACTTTTCTCACCCATTTAAGGGGGCTCAAAGCGGCTGACAAACCTTCTGTTTTTCTCAGAAGAGAGCTGTGACTAGCCCAAGGTCACCCAGCTGGCTTCATGGAGGAGTGCAGAATCAAACCTGGTGATTTCCAGATAAAAGTCTGGCATGCCTCGTTTCTGGTCATCTGGTTCAACTGTAGCACACTTGAGCCAATCTTCCCACGAATGCCTTGGGAATTATCTGAGGTGTGCCTCCTCACCTTTCCTCTGGGCATAGCACACTGCCATGCGCAAAAGAGGTCCCATTCCATCATCCATCACCGGGCTGGAATTAGGTTTCCTGCTCTTGCCCATGATGTATTGCATCCACTCATGCCACTTGGGTTTTAGTCAGACAAATAAATTTGACATATCCCTTATTTAAGGAGAAGGGAAATATTTTTAAATGGTTTTTATGGCCTGTCCATTCACACACACACACACACCCCAGGGGTATGTGAAATCAATGTTGCTATGGTCTGCAGGAAGGAGCTATAGATTATCTGCAGACATGTGACAGCTCCTGGAATGCATCATTTCTCAAATCAATTATACAGTTGTGATTCTGCAATACAGGCTATGGACAGCTTGCAGGCTCAGCTCCTAGGAGCAGCAGCAGTCCAGCGAAAGATTTTCCATATTGTTGGTGTCGGAGAGCAAATTTTGGGGGAAGCAGCTCAAAGACATGACTCTAAGCTGCAAGGAGGGGGAGGACTGAGATGGGGAGGGGGAGGAAGGGGGGGAAGAGGAAAGGTTCATCCCCATTATAAGCTTAATCCAGTTTCCCTAAACCAAAATAATAGGACCGGATGCAAACGCGAATTTGCATGATCCCATTAGTTCCAGCTTAATCGCGTTCGATCCGGATTCTGAGGATCGTACCTGGCGTACCTGACTCAAGGTGGGACTCAATTGGCTACTTTCTAAAAGCCGTTTTTCGGGGCACTCTTGCTCCTTGCGTGAACGCGCCACCCATAACGGATCCCTTCACGGAGCCTAAGAGGGTGGCTGGGTGGCTGCCGCTTGCCTGGATGAAGAAAAAACTGCAGCGGGCAGCCAGCAATCCTCCCCATTGCCCAGGGGACACAGCAGCAGCGGCAACTCAAGCCCCCTTTCTTTAAACATTCACACATCTCCCAGAACCTGCAGCTGCTTTCCTTTCCCTTTCTAAAGATCAGAACTCCAAAGAGCTAGAGTTGCGCAAAACTGCAACATTGTTATCAGGTGTGAAGTGTTATCAGATTGCTACAGTGTAGCAGCTGCTGTGAAGGGTGGATTTTTACACTGACATCACTGTCTTTGGAAGCAAGCTATTGGGGGAGGGAAACCCTGAACATGGATTCTCATCCCTTAAAACAGTAGGGTCCCCACAGTAAAAAATATAACATGTATCAAGCGCACGATCCGGAGTGAGACCTGTTGAAATGAGGATTAACATTTACGACGCTTTGGGGCGATTTAAAGCCAAACTGACATGGGGTCTGCGAGGATTGAAACCGTAACGAATCCATAATAAGCTTGCCGTGGGATTCGCCCAAAGAGGAAGGAGATGGGGAAGAGGAGCAAGAAAATGAAGAGGCGTGTGGGTGGAGAAGGAGGCATATTAGTTACCCCTGATACAACTCAAACTGAGAGTGAAATCCAAAAGTTATATATAGCTTCCTTCATATATGCATGAATTGTCCCACTATTTGATGTGCTCCACATAATTCCGTCACAGGTCTTTGGGAGATGACACTGGAAACTTGGGAAAGAAAGAGAAAGATGTGAGGAGCCATGCGGGAGCAAGAGAGGCTTGGGTGGGTAAGCAATCCATGTAGCATCCCACTAGCTATACTGGACCACTAGGTCATGCGCAGTCAGCACACAGAACCATTTTATTGGGCTCCCAGAAGCCAAGTCAGCAATGCATTGCTCCTGGGTGTGTAAAACAGCAACTATGCAAGCAACTATGGAGGAAGAGTTGGCTTTTATACCCCCATTTTTCTCAACCTTAAAGGGACTCAAGGTGGCTGACAAACCTTCCATTCTTCTCCCCCACAATGCCAGCTGCGGCGACTCGGCCCAACCCCTCCCATCTCGCCCTCCGCAGAGCTGTGCAGAAAGGAAGTGGCTGCCAAGCACCATGGCCCAACTGCCAGCAGTGGGGTGTCCGTATATCAACTGGGACTATATGCCCCACTGGCGTCCTGCTTTAGCCGTCTGCAAACAGATCCCCCTTTAAAGCAGCACATAAACACTAGTAAACCCAACACTTAATGTTTATTAACACAAACAAATAGAATGTAGAAGCAAAGGAAAAGTTGGCTCAAATGTCCTTGAGTTGCTTGAAAAGATAATACCTGTTAAAATAAGAAAAGTTGCCGTTCTCAATAAGAAGCCTCACTAAAAGCACACAGCCTAAAGTAAGCTCTGATTAAACTCAGCCTGCTCTATAGCTTTAAGCAGCTGTTTCCCACTACCATTCCTCCCTAAATCTCCCTAAACAGTAGAGCTCGCCATGTGGCAATGACAATCTGCCTCAAAGTCCCCTGTTTCCCTCTAGTTCTGCGTAAACAGTTCTCCTGCGCGCTCACCCGGCCATAAGTATGCGCCACGATCTCCCTCTGTCCTAGAGGCAAGACCTCCCTTCTAGCCCATCCCTCTTTCCCGAGAGAAGCAGGCCTAGAAGTCCCGAGGGTGCTGCAAATCCTGTCCCTGATCCCTCTCCTGCACAAGCCACACGACGAGAGATGCTAGGAATGCCAGGCTGCTGCCTTAAATAGTCCAAGATCCGGCTGCTCCCATTGGTAGATTCTGGTGGGTTTCATCTCTGCTCCGCCTCTCCTATCAATCAGGCTGCTGAAAAGCCCGCGAAATAAGCACACGGCTGCAGTCTGGCCCTACGAATGTCATAGGAGGTCCATACCTCAGCAGCCCACCTCGGAAACAGATTCTGTCCCCCCTTAGGCAGACAGCTTGGACTCCGATGCTAGGCCCTGCCCTGAACCCAGTTCTCTCCAGAAAGGGAGAGGACACCCGTGGCGCTCTGCATGCCTCCATGCCAAACAGCTGCTCTGGAGGGGGAGGGACAGGCTTAGCCCTTCATAAGGAAGTCACACCCAGCCTCTGTGTCTTTCCGCACATGCCACCAAAAAATGGATCCAAACAGATCCATTTTTTGGTGAGCCCTTCTTCCAAGGATCTGTCCCAAATAGGCCACACACATGGGATGGCTGCGGCAAGGCCAGATCGGGCGGCCGACACCGCCCCCATTGCCACAGGACTGGAGCAAGCAGCTGCCAGTCACTGCATGTTTCCAGTGGTGACCGGCGCACTGGGGAAGGGAATCCAGCTCTTCCCCTGGGCATGTCTTGTGCAGAAGCGCCACCGAAAACAGACCCCGATCCACCCTCCAGCATGGAAGGTAAGTTTATATGTGTTTCATATGTGTCCTTAATGTGTATCTAAATGTGCTTTTACTGTATGTGTGGAAACACCCTCTGTTGCAAACAAAGGATTTTCCCTGCAACCTCCAACTCATGTTAACCTCTGGACTCCTGACCCTGGAGTGTCTGATGACGAATCTCTGGTAACCTGATCCCTGGTTTGTCTGGCGATGTTTCACTCTATATCCCGACTAATTCTTGGAACTGATTTGGTTCGTTGCTACTGCTAGCCATCCACATGCATATTTATTTATTTATTTATTTATTTATTTATTTATTTATTTATTTATTTATTTATTTATTTATTTATTTATTTATTTATTTATGTCCCGCCCTGTACCCGAGGGTCTGCAGGCGGCTAACGACCTTTAAAATTGAACATATCAAAACCTACATAAAGCAGTGATAACCAGTACAACATTTAAAAATCCAACATGATAAAAAATGATGCAAAAACAGTTAAAAACAGTAGCGTTTGCAGTGTGGGAACATGCTTCACTGTTGCTGCCCACTCCGGACACAACACAGTGTTCCAAGTGTAGACGGCTTGTTCCAGGACAGCGGGCCCATTCCTGGCCAGATACGTGGAGGTAAAAACTTATATTGATCCTAAGTGAGAAATTTGATCCTGAGAGCACCTTCTTGCCATCTGAAATTAAGTGGGTCTAAGGAATGGGTTTCTTATATGAAGAAAGCCCAGTGAAATGGCAAGCATTTAAATCTTTGGCTGCAGCCCAGATGTTTGCTGAAGAGGTTTGGAATGCACATTTGGGGAAGCCAAGATGCCTGGTCCCACCTTATGAATGGGGTCTACAGAGATGCTTTTCTTTTTCTTTTCATGAAACTTCTCTCCTTTTTCAGGAGCTGCTACAAAGAGAGCTGTAGAACGGCCTCCCTACCTCTCCATCTTCATTGCTCGCAGGTCATTTGGCGGATGAAGTTGCCAAGCAAAGCTCTGCAGAAAATCAGGCCAAGTGATTTCCCATTAGTAGCAATGGAAGCAGGCTTTGCTGACCAGCAAAACCCATGCGCAAGAGTTCTCAGATGGAAATGACGGCCAGTTCTAGTTCAGAGCTAATAAGGAAACTCGGGCATAGTAGGGATGCAGTTTTCAGGGTTTGATTTCATTCAAATTGAATATCCGAAGAATCTAATTGATTCGCGTGTTTAAAATTTGAATGTATTCACATTCGATTCATATGAATTTTCTATTCGTATTTGAAGATACAAATGTCAACAACATTTGAATGTGTTGGTATGCATGTGTACACATTCGTACACATCCCGTTTTTATCCTGTATGCGTCCTATTTTTGTCCCATACATATCCGTACAAAAGCACACAGATACAAATAAGAATGTCCAAACAATACGTGCAAATGATCTGAAAGATACAAAAATTCACTTTCTGAAGTGAACCTTTCTCTGGATTATATTTCTGAATAGGAACCTGCCCTCCACATTTTAGTGTAGACGACGGCAGATTCAACTTCGTCTGTCTTCTGAACCCATACAACGAGGGTATCTAATGCACCCCGGAGAGGAGATAGTTCCCACCATCTTAAGTACTGCAGGTGGTACTTCTATAATTTTCATAACACTGAGTACCCCTCATAAAAAACATTAGGGATAAAAATTGTATTTTATAAAAATAATCACAATCAGTGGAACTTACTAAAGCACAATAACAGGCGCCCGGAACTAACTGTTAAAGAAGTAAGTTGTCTCTGTAACGAAGTGCAGTGTATTCACGCCGTGTCACGCCTCACAAGACCGTTAGATAACACTGCAATTCTCTGGCGTTTAAACAGCTCCGCGGCTCAACGTCAACTGTTAATGTTCCCGCAGTTTAAAAATGGCCGAACCTGAGCTGCGCGAAGGATGCGCAGAAGTTCCCGCCATAATGAGTTGCGATACGATGTACGATGGCCCCAGTTCCCGTGTAAAAACTGCGATACGCGCCTATTTCTTTCCTTGTTCTGTGGGCGCAGCTAAGCACGGTGCAGTGGATATTCCCACGTGATCCCCACCAAACTCCGGTGCAATGCGTACCCCCACCAAACTCTTCCCGTACCCCTGGGGGTACGCGTACCACACTTTGGGAAACACTGCCCTAGGGATGTGCACAAATGTACTAAACATTCAAAATTTGATCAAATTCGATTGAATGTGGACATTCGAAAGTGAATAGAATGTCTTCACATTTGAATTTAAACAAACGAAATTCAAATGTTCCAAAACATTCGTTCGAATGATTCAAAACATTTGAAAGTACAGATACATGTGTATTACATAATGTCATACGTATCTGTACTCATTTATGCTGATAGTATAGAATGAAAACGGGATGCATACGGGATAAAACAGGATGCGTACGAAATGCGTACAGATACGTATAACACATATGAACGTTGCCGACATTTGTATATTCAGATTCGAATCTAACATTCGAATGAATAGATTCAAATGTATTCAATTGAAATCTGATTTCATTGCATTTGGATGCTAAACATTCAAATCGAATTAAATGTTTGCATATTCTATTCAAATGCAAAAAAAGCATTCATGCACAGGAGCGCCTTCTCCCATATCAATCTGCCCATGTTTTAAGATCTGCAGGAGAGGCCCTCTTGGTTATCCCACCACCTTCAGTGGTTAGGTGGGTGGGCATCTGGGAGAGGGCCTTCTCGGTAGTGGCCCCCAGGCTATGGAATGGTCTCCCCTTGGAGGCGCGTCAGGCCCCTTCTCTGTTTATGTCCAGGAAGACGGTGAAGACGCACCTCTTCTCTGAGGCCTTTGGCTAAATGCTTCCTACGCTTCCCCCATTGCAAACACTATTGCTTTTTAAACTGTTTTTGTATCATTTTTATTATTATTATTACTATTATGCTGGATTTTAAACCTTGTACTGATTTTAGTATAGTCTGATACAGTTTTAATATATTTGTTTTTAAATGTTGTGAGCCGCCCAGAGACCCTTGGGTATGGGGCGGGATATAAATATAAATATAAATATAAATCCATAGTTCTGAGGTTTCTCCTGATGCTGGTGGACCATTTCCCCCATTATGGTCATTTTGGCTGGGGCCAAGTCCAGCAATGTTTGTAAATAGGCTCAGTCTTAAATAAAGGCTTATGCTACCAACTTCTTTGTCACTGTCAATCTCCGAGGTGCCCTTAACCCAAAATATTCTTGAAATGGTTCGTCTTTATAATATCAAATCAGGATGCCTTGAACTTTGAAAATGCCATCAGGGTTTCAATAGCAGCCTGTGATCTCTTTTCTCCCTACAGTACAATTTGGGGAAGTTGTTCAATCATACAAGAACTGCCAGTATGTTGTTCCCTGGCATTTTATCTGCTGCCACCAGAAATGTCACAACAGTTGCACCAAGTTTGTTATTTTTGCCAGCTGAAATTGCGCCTGTGTGTCATGGTTATCCAAATAAACAAAGCATTCTGCATTCCATGTTGTTCCCCTGCAGTCTTTTTACTCGGCCAAAGGAAACTCAGTGATAGGGGTGCGCACAAATGCAATTTTCGGGATTCAATCTGAATAGAATATCTGAAGTTTCAAATCGATTCAAGTGTTTTAAATTCAAATGCATTCACGTTCAATGTGAAGTGAATGCATTCGGATTTATTCGTACAAATTTTTGGGTCGTATTTGAAGACTCGAATATCGACAACATCCGAATGTGTTTGTAAGCATCCACATGCATTCGTAAACATCCTGTTTTTATCTCCAATGCATCCACACAAAGGCCAACAGATAAGGATAAGATGCGCATGGATACATATGTAATGCATACGTATCCGTACACAAACAAATGTCTGAATAATTCAAAACAAATGACTCAAAAGATTCAAAAATCTGTTTGAATGTTAAATTCAAATATACAGACATCTGATTCGAATTCATAATGTCTGAACTGGATCGAATTTCAAATGTTTCAACTATTTGTGCACATCCGGACTCAGTGATCTTGTTTAGATCCCACAGTCGACTCTTGGTGTCCCTGCCAAATGGCAGGAGGTGATCGCACTTCCTCCATGAAGCCAGCTGGGTGACCTTGGGCCAGTCACAGTTCTCTTCTGAGCTTTCACAGCCCCACCTACCTCACAGGATGTTTGTTGTGGGGAGAAGAACAGAAGGTTTGTCCGCTACTTTGAGTCCCCTTGAACAGATGAGAAAAGCAGGGTAGAAAAGCCAACTCTTCTTTCCACATGAAGCCAGCGGGCTGACCTTGGGCCAGTCACAGTTCTCTTCTGAGCTCTCACAGCCCCACTTACCTCACAGGATGTTTCTTCTGGGGAGAAGAACAGAAGGTTTGTCAGCCACTTTGAGTCCCCTTAAATGGGTGAGAAAAGGGTAGAAAAGCCAACTGTTCTTCTTCTTCTGTTCAATGCGCAGAATTCAACTCCATCTTCTCTGGAGTCACAGTCACTGTTTGTTACTATTTTCGAGGGTTTCTAGAGACTTTCCCCCAACAAGCCCCGCGACATTAAACAGATTGATGGAGATGATGTTCACAGTTGTTTGGCTGCTCATGTGCTCTGCGCAAAGGCGCCACCAAATGAAGCGCTCGCATTTATTAAGGACAATTTATACAAGAGAATAGAGCCTCGGGCCCAACCCCCTCATTTTTGTATGGCTGTGCTGGTAGTTATAATAAAGAAAAAGATAATGCCCTGCTCCTTTTGTTACAATGTCTGTCGGGAAATTAAGAAGGTGAACAGAGTTCTCTACAGCCACGGAAGGAGGCAATTTTGGATTGCAATAAGTTCAGAGATAATTTGTCCATGATAAAAAAAAAAGCCTAATTAGCCACTGTTGCATCCTGGACTGCCACATCTTTTTTGTGAGGGTTATAGGGTAGATCTCAAAATGGGTCTAGAAGAGCTAGAAATCGTTTGAAGGAAGGCAACTGAAATGTTTGGTTTCACTGAATTTCTAGATACGTAAACCACACCTGCCCAACTAGGAGGAGAACTTTGCCATGTCTCCTGGGGGTGGTCTAGTGGTGGCAGCCTAGAACCCCGTCCTCTGGGACATCTTGGAGGAGGTGATTCCTTGTGTGACTGGGCCCTTTGGTCAGTTGCTCTGGACTCCACCTGGTCTCAGCTACACCAGAGACCATAAAGGATAGCTGCTTATGGCCCTCAGTTGCCGGAAGCCCTGCCCAA
This sequence comes from Aspidoscelis tigris stejnegeri, assembly GCA_023333525.1. Lineage (NCBI taxonomy): Eukaryota > Metazoa > Chordata > Lepidosauria > Squamata > Teiidae > Aspidoscelis > Aspidoscelis tigris. Next base: position 9,371,548 of record JALMGA010000017.1, on the reverse strand, counting down.
GGAGGAGAACTTTGCCATGTCTCCTGGGGTGGTCTAGTGGAGGCAGCCTAGATCCCTCTGCCCTCTGGGTGACTCTTCAGCCTGCATGGGCCCGTGTGTGTGTGAGTGCTTTGCTGCTACCGCTTGCTCTGGACACGACACATGGTTTGGTTTTCCATGGCTGCAAAGTAAATCACACAAAGGAGGTGCAAATAGGTTTAATGTAAATAATTTATTCTGGACACCAGATTCGGCAGATCTATGGACGGTGGAGACCACTGCAACCCACACACAGCCCTGGCAACTGCTAAGGCCATTCGTTACTATACCGCCCTCTCTTTTACGCTGACCCCACCCCCAAAAAACCTTGGCATTCAAACTTCCTTTAAAAGCAGAGTGCACTCTAGATGCTATTGCTATGTAATATATTTTCATAGATCACCTATATATATATATATATGTTTTTTCTTGCCAGTTCAACAGTATGAAATCAAGCGAAATCTTTAGAAACGGCCTCCACAAAATTGGGGGCAGACATTAAAATGCCGATTGTACAAATGATGGTGAAGACGGAGAAGGCCATCAGGCAGAGACGGTCCACCACCGAAGCTGCAAATTTCCACTCGTTGCAGATGGCCTCGGCCTCATCCTGGTCCCGGAAACGGTTGGCAATGTAGCGGACTTCCTCCAAGATTTTGGCCAACTCTGGATCTGTTTCCGACTGGTGTCCACTGTGAAGGATGTTGTCTTCGTCCGTCGGGGAACAAGTCATTCTCCCACAAATTACCCCAGAGTCGGTCGTAGGGGTGCAATGGACGCCTTCTAGGCCCCGGAAGCCAATGTAAAGCATATTTCCATTGCTGGATTGCTGCCCGCTAACGGTGTTTATCTCAACACTGGACATGCTGCAACGCCGCTGTTTATGCTGGCAAGCGGGTCGAACTTTATCTTCTCCGGGTCTTTTCATCCTCAGGAACCAAGCACACCAGTTGAGAAGGATAATTCTGGTCTGGGAAAAGAAGTGCACAGATTGTTTACAATGCAATAAGTCTAGGGATGTGCATAAATGTTTTTGTTTTTTTTATTTTTTGCATTTGATTCATAGGATGTTTTTTCACCACGCTCCTTTAATCCGGATCTAAGAAATGGGTACATTCCTTAACCTGGATCTAGTAGATCCGGATTAAGGGAAGTACCCAATGTGTTTCCATGGGTGGTCTAGCACCCAATAGCAACGGGTGCTAGTCTCCCTGCCATGGAAACATCAGAGCACCCATTTGGAAATCTGGATCTACCCATGAGGGGTCTGCCTGTCACCCCACGTGTTTGGGGGGACAGGGGGTGCAATCTCTGAAGTGAGTCATTTCGAAGTCATTTCAAAGTCATTTCAAAGTCACTTCGATGTCTGTGCAAAATAGCTCCTTTGAAGTCTGTGCAGTTCTTCGGAGTGAAATTTGAAGTGATTTTGGAGTGACTTCGGAGTCACTTTGGAGTCACTTCAGAGTCACTTCATAGTTCACTCTGAAGATCAGCACAGACTTCAAAAACACTCCAGAGCTATTTTGCACACACTTCAAAGTGACTTTGAAATGACTTCGAAACAACTTTGAAGCTTAGGTTTTGGGGCTCCCCCCCCCCATGGGTGCCCCCTTCCCCTAGCCTCCTGTAGACCCCATTGCCACACAACTGTGGAAACAGGCTCCCTTTAATCTGGATGTTCTGACTGAAGACCCCATTGTAGACCCCATTAATAGGGTCTACAGAAAATCCGGATTAAAGGCAGAAAAGTACCCATTTGATCCGGATTTCCCGACCGGCAGTGGAAACAATTGGGTCCCAAATGGGTGCCGTGGTGGAAATGGGGTCATCCGGCTCACACCCAAATGGGTCCTTAATGGGTGCAAAAATGGGTACTTTCTGCCAGTGGAAAAACACCCATATTGAATCGAGTGTCACAAAATCCATATTCATTCAAATAGATTCCATTCAAATGTAGGGTTCTTCTTTTTTGCAATTAATTTTTATTTATGTGATTGAGAGTTAAAGAAATTAATAAATTATAATATATGAAGATTAAAGAGCTGAATATGAAGATTTTATATAGATGGTACAGGCCCCAATCCAGCTGTCTCATATGATTCCATCCTTTTCATCCTCCTGTTGGCACTTATGTGGCAACAGGGGAATGTACTTCCACATGTGATGGCCATGCAATGAAGTAGCAAAATTTTGGGATGAAGTAATGCTGGAAATGCAAAACGTTTTTGGAATTAATATAAGACCCCATCTGGGACTGTGTCTTTTACAAAGATCATTCAGCATTGGTTCCAGATAAATATAGATAGAATGTTATGGGCAGCTTTATTAGTTATAGCTGCAGGTTGGAAAGACAAAACAAAATGGTCTCATGAGAGGTGGTATAGTAATATTCTTGATATATATAAATTTGATGCCCTTAGACACCAGTGGCTCTTCTACTCTGGAGAAAGTCACCGTCTGGATTTACGAAATGCTTGGAGAAAATTATATACAGCCTTTATTAATGACACCTTACCTACGGAAATGAAAGAAGGACTACTGAAATTGTGGACATATTTACTCGTGACCTTTGAGGCATAAAGGAGGGAGGGTAGGGTTGACTATGTGGAGTTGTTACTGAAAGATGAGAAATGCGTGCGTGTGTGTTTTCTGTTTGTATCTTTTTTCTTTATAAAAGCAATAAATAAAAATGGGGAAAATTTATTTATTTTTAATACTACAATAATAAAACTTCATCACCCCTTTTTTTACAGTTGTCATATAATAGTCCATTATTCACAACTGGTTTTTTCAGGATCTTATCAAATCGTCCTAGTATCTTCCATTTCCACCAGTCCTTAAAAAAAAGAAGAAGGTGGTAGGATTCTATTTGATAAAAATATATTCGTACAAATTTGTATGGACATCTGATACAAAGCATACGTATCCGATATGTATCTGGTAACATATCAGCTCTAAAAGCATCAAATCAGCCGTGAATCCACTTTGAATCCACTCTCAAACCATTCTGAATGCATTCTGGATCCATTGCAGATGTGACTGGCGCTGCTGCTTTTTCCACCTCCCCAGGTTAAAAAATGTTCCAAAACATTCGTATGAGTACGAATGTTAATGTACAAATGTTGTAACAATTTCTTTGCATACAAATATCCAAATTCATATGAATTTGTATGGATATCAAATGTTACAAATATCCACACACATCCCTAAATAAGTCACCATCACAGGAGCATGAAAATTCATAGCATTCATTATTCGTACAAATTCATGTGAATTCTGACATTCGTATATGAACTGAATGTTACAACATTCATACATTGACAGCTGTACAAATACAAAATTTCAGAACATTTATGAAATAGGGAGATGGGAAAGCGGCTGCACCGGTCACATCTGCAACAGATCCAGAGTGAATTCAACATAGTTTGAGAGCAGATTCAAAGTGGATTCATTGTGGATTGGATGCTTTCAGATCACATATGTTACGTGATACGTATCGGATACATATCGGATACATATGCGTTCGTATCGGATATTTGTATTTGCCCAATATTTCCTCAAAGGCACTCAAGGGCTGTGGTCGCACTTCAGGTTTAATCCATCTTCAGTGCACTTTCAGAGTGAGAGAACACACCAGCAAAGTGACAAACTGTTTTCTTTCAGTGTTAAATAACTCAGAAAATTCACCTTTGGGATAGATGGTGTGGAAAGAAAATTACTGGTCACTTGGCTGCTGTGAAAAATACTTTGATCTCCTGCAGGTTACCTGTTCATCTTTCTTTTCTTTTCTTTTTGGGGAGGAGGTGTTAGAGAGGCCCATAAGTGGACCAAAGTCCAAGGGCCTTTTTCCACTAGGGCTTAAAACCCTTCTAAGACCCCATTAGGAACCCAATTGGTACCTGATTGGTACCAATTGGGAAGGCCCTGTCCCCACCTGGACCCCAGTGAGGCCCCATCTGCAAGACCCTGTCCCCACGAGGGCAGGGGAAATCTGGATTTAATGGATCCTTCAGACCCTTAAATCTGGATTTTGTGTGGACCTGATTATAGGTGTTTTCAAGATCTGGATCTCCAGGAGGACCCCATCTGAAAGATCTGGATCTTGAAGATCCAGATCTTTGACTGCACATGGAAAAAGGAGGCAAATTCCAGACTGCAAAGGACATGGAGTCAGCATACCCCTTTAAGCCCCAGAGGAATATTGGCACTATTTGATTCTGTGACTCATTTCTGAGAACTAGAGAACCTGTAATCTCTCATGGCCTTTCTGCACTGCTCAGATGATGACGTCAGAAGAGGACAAAATATGGGGCTACTCAGAAGCCATTGTTCTAAATCAACCAAAGCATCAGGATATATATATGATATATATGAGGATGGGTCTCTTGCCTTGCTTCTACCACTGACCCTCTTAGGTCCTCCTGGCAACCATCACCAGGACAATATTTTCTGTGGGACTTGTCTCTTCCACACACAAATGTGGCCCTCTCTTCTGGAAATATGGCACCTGCTCAAAATATCATACCATCATGCTTCAAGGCATTCCAATGCACCAATTTGCAGCTAGTGCAAAACACAGCCGCCAGAGTGCTGACCGGAACAGCTAGCCGGACACATATCACGCCGGTTCTTAATGAACTGCATTGGCTGCCAATTCGCTACCGGGCCCAATTCAAGGTATTAACTCTGACTTATAAGGCCCTAAATGACTTGGGCCCCAAATATCTAAAGGAACGCCTTCTCTCATACCGACCTGCCCGTGCCTTGAGATCTGAAGATGAGGCCCTCCTAGTTGTCCCACCACCTTCGGTAGTGAGGTTGGTGGGCACCCGGGAGAGAGCATTTTCAGTGGTGGCCCCCAAACTGTGGAATGGTCTCCCCCGTGAGGTGCGCCATGCCCCTTCCTTGTTATCATTTAGGAAGGCTGTAAAAACATACCTTTTTGCCTTGGCCTTTGGCTGAGGAGATACATTCTCTCCCCAGTTATAGTTCTTATGAATATACTATGGAGCAAGCAGCTTATATCAGAATTTTTAACCAAGTACCTTGTTTTAATTTGAATTTTGTTTTTAATTGTGTTTTTAATATGTTTTAATCTGTATTCTGTTCTTAATATGTTTTTAAATATGTTGTTTGATTCGTTGTTACCCGCCTAGAGACCTTCGGGTATGGGGCAGGATAGAAATGGAAATAAATAAATAAATAAATAAATAAATAAATAAATAAATAAATAAATAAATAAATAAATAAATAAATAAATAAATTAAATAAATAAATAAATAAATAAATAAATAAATTTCACTCAATTTTTGCAATTCATAATGGATCTGGAATTAAGATCAGGATCTATCTATCCATCTATCCAATCCATCCATCCATCCTTATATCTACCTCCCTACCTATGAGGATGCCCCTCATGTCCAAACAAGGTTGCTTCTTTCTGCATTTGGAGATTCAAAAAAAATCTCCTGAACTCTCCTTTGATGATGGGACATGGGCGCAAGAGTTTAAAGAGACAAATAGAGACAAACAAGATTAAGGATGGGCACGAATATTTGTAATATTAAAAATTCGGCCAAATTTCAACATTCGAACTCAAATCGAATGTTACGATATTCATATGCTAACATTCAAATGAATACAAATGTTTCCAGACATTCGTACAAATAGTTCGGACATTCATTAAGCTGGGGAAACGTATCAGGTATGTATTTGTTCGTATTCATTCATACCTGATACGTATTGGATGTTCACAAGAATACATACTAATAGATTCATATTGAATAGAATTTTACCACATTCGAACATGATCTATTCGTACGAATATGGATTTTTGAACATTCAATTCATTTCAAATTGAATACCCCCCAAAATTCATGTACTTCCCTAAACAGGAGTGGGGAGGAACAAGGGATTCCAAGAAGTCTTTTACCCATTTTGGCATTTTGCCACCGTCTGGATCGTGATGGTGATATTGCAGGACAATGACAGTGACCACCACAGAAAGGCCGACGATAATCATGGTGCTGGCAAAATACTGCGCTGTAAAAGCAAACGGGGACGGAAGGGGGAAGGAAGGAAAGAGAAGAAGAGATTGAGAGGAGCAGGGAAATAATCAGAGGGAGGGAGGAAAATCACAAAGAGGAGAAGAGATTGAGAGAAGGAGGAAGGAAGGGAGGAAGGGAGGAAGGAAGGAAAACCACAAAGAGAAAAAGATTGAGAGAAGGAGGAAGGAAGGAAGGAAAACCACAAAGAGAAAAAGATTGAGAGAAGGAGGAAGGAAGGAAGGAAAATCACAAAGAGAAAAAGATTGAGAGAAGGAGGGAGGAAGGGAGGAAAATCACAAAGAGAAAAAGATTGAGAGAAGGAGGAAGGAAGGAAAATCACAAAGAGAAAAAGATTGAGAGAAGGAGGGAGGAAGGGAGGAAGGGAGGAAGGAAGGAAAACCACAAAGAGAAAAAGATTGAGAGAAGGAGGAAGGAAGGAAGGAAAATCACAAAGAGAAAAAGATTGAGAGAAGGAGGAAGGAAGGAAGGAAAATCACAAAGAGAAAAAGATTGAGAGAAGGAGGGAGGAAGGGAGGAAGGGAGGAAGGAAGGAAAACCACAAAGAGAAAAAGATTGAGAGAAGGAGGAAGGAAGGAAAATCACAAAGAGAAAAAGATTGAGAGAAGGAGGGAGGAAGGGAGGAAGGGAGGAAGGGAGGAAAATCACAAAGAGAAAAAGATTGAGAGAAGGAGGAAGGAAGGAAGGAAAACCACAAAGAGAAAAAGATTGAGAGAAGGAGGAAGGAAGGAAGGAAAACCACAAAGAGAAAAAGATTGAGAGAAGGAGGGAGGAAGGAAGGAAAACCACAAAGAGAAAAAGATTGAGAGGAGGAAGGAAGGAAGGAAGGAAGGAAGGAAGGAAGGAAGGAAGGAAGGAAGGAAGGAAGGAAGGAAGGAAGGAAGGAAGGAAAACCACAAAGAGAAAAAGATTGAGAGAAGGAGGAAGGAAGGAAGGAAAACCACAAAGAGAAAAAGATTGAGAGAAGGAGGGAGGAAGGGAGGAAGGGAGGAAGGGAGGAAGGGAGGAAAATCACAAAGAGAAAAAGATTGAGAGAAGGAGGAAGGAAGGAAGGAAAATCACAAAGAGAAAAAGATTGAGAGAAGGAGGAAGGAAGGAAGGAAAACCACAAAGAGAAAAAGATTGAGAGAAGGAGGGAGGAAGGAAGGAAAACCACAAAGAGAAAAAGATTGAGAGAAGGAGGAAGGAAGGAAGGAAGGAAGGAAGGAAAACCACAAAGAGAAAAAGATTGAGAGAAGGAGGGAGGAAGGGAGGAAGGGAGGAAGGAAGGAAAACCACAAAGAGAAAAAGATTGAGAGAAGGAGGAAGGAAGGAAGGAAAACCACAAAGAGAAAAAGATTGAGAGAAGGAGGAAGGAAGGAAGGAAGGAAAATCACAAAGAGAAAAAGATTGAGAGAAGGAGGAAGGAAGGAAGGAAGGAAAATCACAAAGAGAAAAAGATTGAGAGAAGGAGGGAGGAAGGGAGGAAGGGAGGAAGGAAAACCACAAAGAGAAAAAGATTGAGAGAAGGAGGAACGAAGGAAAATCACAAAGAGAAAAAGATTGAGAGAAGGAGGAAGGAAGGAAGGAAGGAAAATCACAAAGAGAAAAAGATTGAGAGAAGGAGGGAGGAAGGGAGGAATGAAGGAAGGAAAATCACAAAGAGAAAAAGATTGAGAGAAGGAGGGAGGGAGGGAGAAAAATAAAAAAGAGATTGAGAGAAGGGAGGAGGGAGGAAAATTACAAAGAGAAAAAGAGATTGAGAAGGAGGAAAGTAATCAGAGGGAGGGAGGCAGAATATCACAAAGAAAAAAGATTGTAGGAAGGAGGGAAATAAGCAGAGTAAGGGATAGGGGGAAGGTAAAAAAATGACAAAGGAAGGAAGAAAAGGAGGGAGGGAGGGAAATTGAAAAAAGAAGGAAGGAATATGTTAAAATATAATTTGTTACAGTGTCTCCAATAAACAAATATATTTGCTTCACAGAAAATTCTTTCACACCAGAACCTTTTTGGCAAGGTTGGGATTTTGCACCAGAGCTTTTTCCTGGGATTAATGCTTATCATGTCCACATCCCACAGGGAGCCTCTTCTTCCTCCAGCTGCTAGAGCTACAGCATGTTTTCGCCCCTCGCTTTCCTTTCTCCCTCCTCAAACTCCTCGGCCAATCATGTGAGCAACTCCAGTTTCTTAAACATCTTCTCCTGAAAGGGATGCAATCGAGACTCAGCCAAGATGTGGCTTGACTCTGGACAGGCCAAATCAAACGTTCAAGTGAGAAAACTTTTCTCTAGGACCCATCTCCCTCGCATGACTACACGGTGGAATTTGATCTAATCTCATCCGACTGCATCTTGGCTGCTTCCCTGGGATTAAAAATAATTAGTCCCTAAGAAATGGCTTGACGGGGAGTGAGCTGTAGGTTCGATTCCTGGCAACTCCCCAGAGAAGGAGCGTGGCAAGCCATGACTGTGCATGACAAGAAAAATGCATGCCCGTGCATTCAGAGGGGCAATCCTAATGTGACAATCCCAAACCACAACACGCCCTCTGCTCAGCTGTAGGTTTTGACAATTTCCCTCCTGATTCATGCAAACTTTGAAAAGGTGTCATTATCAGCAGCCAGGAATCGCTTTTCAATGCTGTCAAAGGTGTTTGCAAAAAGAAAAAAGGAAAATCAGTAGCAAGCTCTTATCTGCTTTTTACTGCAATGAGATGGTGGAGATCAAATTGCATCTGAACCAGGGACGCGCATGAATACTTGCAACATTCATTATTCATCCAAGTTCGTACGAATTTGGACATTCATACATCAATCAAATGCTTGGACATTTGTGCGTTAACATTTGCACAAATAGTTCAGACTTTTGTTAAACTGGAGAGGTGGGGAAATGGCTGCATCAGTCACAGATTGAATTTTACATGGATCGAGAGCAGATTTAAAGAAAAAAGAGGAAGAAGAGTTGGCTTTTCTACCCTGCTTTTCTCACCCTTAAGGGGACTCAAAGCAGCTGACAAACCTTCTGTTCTTCTCCCCACAACTGAAACTCTGCGAGGTAGGAGGGGCTGTGAGGGCTCAGAAAGAGAGCGGTGACCAGGACCCTTTTCTGCACTGGGCCTTATGTTTTAATAAATCCCAAAATTGAAACCTCCTGTCCACCTCCCATAGTCTGCATTAGCATGTGGACAACTTATACCTGTCCTAAGATATATTCCAGAAAAAGGCCAAGTGCAGAAAGGTCTCCAGTCAAGGTCTCCTATATGGCTTCATAGAAGAAGAAGGAGGAGGAGGGTTGGTTTTTATCTCACCCTTATCTCACCCTTAGGGGGACTCAAAGCAGCTGACAAACCTTCTGTTCTCCCCACAACAGAACACCCTGTGAGGTGGGGGGCTGTGAGAGCTCAGAAGCGAGCTGTGGCCAGCCTAAGGTCACCCAGATGGCTTTGTGGAGGAGTGCAGAACCAAACCCCGTGACTGTGAGATATGAGTCCAGCACTCTAAACACAAGACAAACTGGCTCATATGTGTTTTTAGAATTCCCAGATACAGATATTTAGCATTTTGGGGGCTCATTTTCCCTGGTATGACTATCTTTCCTTCCTTCCTTCCTTCCTTCCTTCCTTCCTTCCTTCCTTCCTTCCTTCCTTCCTTCCGTCCTCCCTCCCTCCCTCCCTCCCTTCCTTCCTCCCTCCCTCCCCTCTCCTGCCCTCCCCTCCCCTCCCCTCCCTTCCCTTCCCTTCCCTTTCCTGTGGTGGCAATCAGCAGAGAGTGTGGAGACATGTCGGCACATCAATCCTATGCGGAAAGGCTATAGGTCACCGACACATAGGAACTGCAGGAACTTCTAGTGCAACCCAGCTTCAGCTGAATCCTAGCTAATCCATCAGTCACGTTCAGAGTCTGAATAAAGACCCCCAATTCACAAAGATCCCCAATCTGAAAACTTTACTGAGCGGACTTGTGGCTTTGAAGTCCTAACGCAGCCACTGGTGCGCACACGCTTTACTGAAAACCAAGTAGGCAGCGGTCTGAGAAGGACGGCGCACTTCCCCAGAGTGGACTCACAAATCCCAAACACGCCGTACATACAAAGCATTTTATTGATCGGCCTGCAAGAAAGTAATTCCAGGTGATTCCAAACCGGTATAGAAAAATCTCCAAACGTTTTGCAAACAAAGGATGGCTGCTAGGATGACTTAAGACCCCGATGCAACCGCTCCATGTTGTGTACAGGAGGACATATGGCGATTTCTGATCCAAGGCCATGGTCACACATGAGTTTTAAGTTGACCTGAGTCATTCCCCCCCCCCCCACCGAGCCCTGTAACTCACATTAATTTTATCTAAGCCATATTCTGAGCCAGCCTACGCCCGCTAGACCGTCCTAAAATGTAGTCCGGTTTTTACAGGATTGATGCGGACTCAGACTGGCCAATCGGAAACACCTCCCTTGAGTCACATGAACAGCATCCAATAGGAAACGAGATAGAGGTGATGTAGCAAAAGGGGTGGGGAGCCAAGGGCTCCATGGAGAAATGCTCTGCAGAAATGTGTGACCAAGGCGGACCAAGGCAGGGATGGCCTCAGGCTGGTCGATATCAATCCACATCTGACCAGCACTACTATGATCTCAATTCAAACTCATGAATTGGCCAACCTGTTTCTGACTCATCTGACCAGGGCCCAAGTTTGCTACTCCAGAGTCCTATTCACACTTAGGTCACTAGTCAACAGGTAGTGACTGTCTGGGGAAGAGCATACACATGTCAACTAGGCTGCTAGAGCCTACAAATGTGCCCACTCTCCCCAGAAGCTCACTAATAGTTGATTAGGTGTGGAGCACGAAATCACACTCCTCACCTTTACCAACATTTACTAAAAGCTTACCTGAAGCATCCGGCAGTGTGATCATTCACTCTGCGCCCAGATTGCTGCATTTGGTGGGTGGGGAGCACAGAGTCTGCACAGGCGCAGTGGCGGTGGCGGACGTGATTGATCACTCACCCATGCCGTGATCAGACCTCTGGCGATCAATCATAGAATCGCGAGAGGGACATTTGATCACGTCATGGGTGAGTGATAGACCACGCCCTTCTCGCAAGTAGCCAATCGCAGCAGCGAGGAGGCGGAACCTCTCATTTCAGAGGCAGCAGGGTGGGCTGGTAAATGGGAGAACCATCCACATTTCTGGCCAATAATGGACACTTTGGGGAAGTTTTGCTCCCAGCAAATGCGAATGGTTCACCTGTATCTGAAGTTCACCGGTGGCCTAATCCAGTAAGCGTGAAAATGCCTCTGCTATTAGCAAAAGAGAGAAGAAATCTTAAATCAAATGGCTGATTGCAAATCTGGGAAGGATAGATATTGCTCCAACTTACCTATCAACGGCACAGAGTCAGATGTGGCTGGCATAATTTCTGCCACCAGGAGCATAAAAACAGTGAGGGACAATAAAACAGTTATCCCTGGAAAACAAAGGATTTCCCATTAAATTAAAAAAAAAATTAACATTCGACATCAAACAACCATCAACAGTGAAACAAAATGCAATTTTTTTATGTACACCCCTAAAAACAACCATTAACAGCATAGGATGTGTGTATTTTTAAGAAAATGCAAAATATGTAAACCAGTAGAATTAAACGAACAGAATGTGAGCAGCTTTTAAAACCATGCTACTAGAGGTGATTTCCGAACAAGAAGCAAAAAAAAAAAAAAAGATGAAAGGTAAGTCTGTTGTGTTAGTAAAGTCAACAGTCCCAGGGCCTTCTTGGGGAGGGCCCCATCAGTTGCCACCTTCAGCAGAACAACAATTAGGTGTGCGTCTCCAGCTGTTCCCAGGAGAATTACCAGTAAGGATTTCTGCACTTGACCCACTGGACAGGTCAGGGGATGCTCCACCAAAGAGGATCTACACTGCATGGAGCCACATCCATTCTAGAAGTGGCTCCATGCATATCAGACCATCCCACAAGCAGATAGGGATTAAGGGTTGCATGAATGCAATTTTTGACTTGCGATTCACAATGAAGCGAATACTCAAAAATCCGAATTTGTACAAATTTGTATGAATAAAGGAAAAACAAATGCCTGGACATTCAAACCGATATGAATACGTTTATATCTATTCATACGAATATTGGATACGTATCCAATGATATGAATCTCGTACACATCTATATGCATCACTATGCATTCCGTTTTCATCCCATACGTATGCGTATGTCTGCGTACAGATATGCAGAAGATGCGTACAGATACGTACACATATGAACGTCTGAATTATTAGTAGAAATAACTCAAAATACTTGTATTCGTACGAGTACATTTGATCTGTATACAAGTATCCAAATTTATCCAAATTCGTACGAATAATGAATAATACAAATATTCATGCACATCCCTAATAGTGTGATCCATGCTAGTAGAGCAGCAACTACACTTACCTGGCATGTAGTGAAGCATCAGGTAGGGGTGTGCACAAATATTCGAAACATTCAAAATTCGACCAAATTTCTTCGAATTCAGACATTTGAATCCAAATTGAATGTCTATACATTCATTTTTTTAACATTCAAATGAATTCCAATGTTTTGAATTGTTCGCATGAATTATTTTGACTTTCGTACGTTTACGGATACGTACAAATTACATACTTATCCGTACGCATCTTACTCGTATCCATACACGAGATAAAAATGGGATGCATACGGGATAAAAACGGGACGTGTACAGATACGTACGGAGACTTTCCAACGTTGGTGACACTCATATCATCAAATACGAATATATTTGAATCGGTTCGGGTTTTAATACATGTGTTTGTTCTCGATTTGTATGAATTTCTGACATTAGAATATTTGATTCAAATCGAATGACAAAAAAATGCATTTGTGCATACCCCTATTTATTTATTTATTATTTACATTTCTATCCCACCCCATACCCGAAGGTCTCTGGGTGGGTAACAACAGATTAAATTAGAATATACATTAAAAGACGTTAAAAATTCAGCACATATAAAGCAATATACAATATGTTTAAAATGACAGCGTCTGTACTGGGGGGGACGGGGACGGGGACATAAGCAGCTCAGCCAAAGGCCAAGGCAAGGAGGTGTGTATTCACCGCCTTCCTAAATATATATAAGGAAGGGGCCTGACGCACCTCGAGGGGGAGGCTATTCCATAGTGTGGGGGCCATCACAGAAAAGGCTCTCTCTTGGGTGCCCACTGTTGAAGGAGGTGGAACAACCAGGAGGGCCTCACCACTTGATCTTAAGGCACAGGCAGGTCGATATGGGAGAAGGCATTCCTTTAGATATTTGGGGCCCAAGTAATATAGGGCCCTAGTATCAGGTAGGTTTGGGTATACGATGGGGTAGTTTCTGGGAAACACCATCTGCACTTGCAGGTGGCATTTCCACATCAGAAATGTCTCCTGCCATCCCGGAAGCTACCCCAGCAGTTACCAGCAGTGATGTTCAAAATTGTGCACCACATGCGTCCTACCTCTTACCTGTTCCAGCCAGTGGAGCAACTATTTGCACCTCTGCCAGTGCCAGGGGTTGTCTCAGGTGCCACACAAGCGCATTGGTGCCTCAGATGACCGGGAACATGACTGCAGCAGCGTCATGGTGTGGCACCAATGCATGCACAGTCATGCCAAGCTCCATGCAAAAGATGGTGGCACCTGGACATGCGCAAATGCTAATGCTATTATGCACCGGGGGGGGGGGCACTATTCCTGTCCTCAGAGAAGAAGCAAAATCCAGAAATGCCTCCAGTGTTCCAAAGTGTGGATTCATCCTACTTCTTGGCCTGTTTCCTTGCCAAAACAATGTGCAAAAATCCCCAGGGTCAGAGAGATGCTGGTCTTGAAGGAATGGAAAGTGTTGTTTAGCAATGTCTCTGCAATTCACTTTAACCCACCCAACCCAACCACCCTCCTGTGTGGCTGAAACTGCTTTTTCTGCCCATGCAGTGTATAATGGGGAAAATATGAAATATTCAGCAGCTCTTTTTAGGGTCTCTATGTGCGGCTTAAAAGTGCCAGAAATGAAGAAACGGTTGTCCTCCCTCACCACACGCTTTCTCTTTCTCTCTCTCTCTCCTCCTTCTTTGTTGTGTTTACTTGGAAGGAATCCAAATATTCCCCCCCTACCCTGTTGACTCCCTCCGCCAGGACTGAAAATGATGACCTTCGCCACTTCATTTTGCCTCGCTCATCACTTGTGCGGAGAACGGTGCCAACTTGGAGTGCCAAAATGAGCAGCCTTTTCCAGCTGAGCCTTTTTGTCAAATAATTGCCAAAAAAAGGGGGGGGGGAGAAAGATGCTGCACAAAATGAAAATGTTACAGAACCAAGCCTCCATCTGCTTCATTAAATCACAGAGAGCAGATGCAGCAAGGAGCAGCTTTTGCAGCCCGGTAGCCACATGAGCTTTTGAGTAGGGAATACCCTGTGAATCTGGAAACTGTGGCCCCTGGAGTGAATTGGAGGAATTTTGCATTGGAGATGAGGGATCTGCACGAATATTCATAGGCATTCGAAATCTGATCGAATGTGTCAAATTTTGACATTTGAGCTCGAATAGAATGTCCCGAAATTCGAATGTAAGCATTCGAATTGAATTTCAAACTTCGGATTTATTCGTTCAAATTATCCAGCCATTCGTATGTGTACGGGTCTATACACTATGTGTACTTGAAGATTCGCATCTTTCCTGCATCCGACCTGCCCGTGCCTTGAGATCCGAAGAAGAGGCCCTCCTGGTTGTCCCACCACCTTCGGAGGTGAGGTTGGTGGGCACCCAGGAGACAGCCTTTTCAGTGGTGGCCCCCAGACTGTGGAATGGTCTCCCCTTGAGGTGCGCCATACCCCTTCCTTGTTATCATTTAGGAAGGATGTAAAGACATATCTTTTTGCCTGGGCCTTTGGCTGAGGGGATACATTCTCCCCTCAGTTATAGTTCTTATGAATACACTATTGAGCACATGGCTTATATCAGAGTTTTTAACTAAGTACCTTGTTTTAATTTGTATTGTGTTTTTAATATGTTTTAATCTGTATTTTGTTCTTAATATGTTTTTAAATATGTTGTCTGATCCGTTGTTACCCGCCCAGAGACCTTCGGGTATGGGGCAGGATAGAAATGGAAATAAATAAATAATAAATAAATAAATTTGTACAGATCCATACAAGACGAAAACGGGTTGCATGTGGGATAACTACGGGATGCATACAGATGTGTATGGATGGGGGGAAGATGCGTATGGGCACATACGAACGTTGCTGACATTTGTATGCGCAGATTCAAATCAAAAATTCATACGAATAGATTTGAATATGGTAAATTCCAAATCAAATCTCGTTAAATTTGAATTTAAAAGATTTGAATCGAATCAGGTATTTGGGTATTCAATTCAATACAAATAGAATGTCAAAAAAAAACAACCAACATTTGTGCACATCTCTGTTGGAGATAATAATACCCCAGGCTAGATGTGGCTGCACTGAGATTACCGGTAGGTATCCCAAACCAAGGATGTATGAGAATGAAAGTGGTATGTTCACTTTGCCATCAAACCAAACACCCATTTGCTTGGTTCGTAACATTCAAAATTCATATGACATACAAATTTGAACCAAATGTGGGCACATTTGAAGATCGACCTTTGAATTTGAATTGAACGTTTTGATACATTTATAAGAAGCTTCATGTGGGATTCCTATGGGATTTGTATGGGATTCGTATGCATTCATATGGGACTGAAAATTCATATCGAATTGGAATCCCACTACATTTGAAGGGGATCTATTCAAACGAATACAAATTTTCTTGCATTCAATTCAATTCGAATCAAATATAGAAAAAAAAGTCATGCGCTTCCCTAATATAGACAATCATGGAGAACAAGGGTATTGGTGGCTGTTAGAATGGGTAACTAGGTACTTCCTCTAGCTTGGAGAGACAGGAAGGGTGCCTCCAAGGGCTTTGGGAGCAGGTGAAGGTCTCACCCTTGTCTTCTGTTGGAGATGCCCAGAAGCAATTGATGGGCCACGAGGTAAGACTGGATGCTGGGCTAGATGGGCTCCTCTTAGGTTCTTGTTTAAGAGGATGGACGGCCAATGAAGTTTGCAATCATCTGCCATTCTGGTCCTACGCAACCCGTCTTAAATACGTTCATCTCATGTCTTACAGAAACTCCCCTCGTTTCCTAGCCACTGGGTAAACATCCGATGCTTTCTCCTTCTTCTCCATTTTATTTCTGCAGGATGTCGGCCAGCGTTCCCTTTCCCTCTCCTTGACAGAAACCAAGTGTGGCATTTTTAAGCTTAAGAGCATGCAAAATATCTCTGCTTAAAAGCAAACAGAGTAATATGTTTACCGAGGGAAATTTTCTCCCCAGAGTCTGCTGGGAGCAGGAATACAAGAAGGGCAAGCGCCGAGATCAACACACACGGGATGAGGAGATTGAGGCCGTAGTACAGAGTCCTCCGTCGCATTGTCACCGTAAAGGTCACGTCCGGATAAGGCTCCTTGCAACAGTCGTAGAAAGTCTCCGTCCGTTTCCCGGGAACCCCTGTGAACGAAGAACAGGAAGCAGAATAGAGGAGCAAACTTAAGAACTCCTGTTGGGGCTCCAAGAACATTTCTAACTTTATAGACTGATGTTCTAGATCACAGGCTGCAATGAGCCCTCCCTCAGAGGTCCGACAGGTGTTGGCATACGAGAGGGCCTTTTCTGTGGTGGTCCCCAGGTTTTAGAACAGCTTCCCAGTGGAATTACACCAGGCGCCAATGTTATGTGGTGCTTTTAGCGCCTAGCTAGAACATACCTCTTCACCCAAGCCTTTGATACTTAGAACTCATTTGAACTTTGGAAATGGAGCACCCCAGATTGCTTGCCGGATCTCTCTTTCTGCACCAAGGAATCTGTGCCAACTCACCTGAAGCTGTCTCAGCCCTCCAGGGACCAATCCAGTCGTGGACTGCTAAATGGCAGTCTGGACGCTGTCAAGGAGCAGCTGGGTCGCTCCTGGATAGGTGTGTGCGCACAGAGCCATTTTTCACATTCAATTCGGTGTGATTCCTGGATGGAGCCTCCACACCATCTTCCAGGTGCAGCACAGTAAGTGGCCACATCTGCATGACTCCAGCTGTGTAGTCATGGACAACTACTAGATCATCTTGGCAATGTTCACCTGGGTACCGGATGCTGATTCGGACGTTCTCTTGGCAATCCAAGCAGCCCCAGGCTGGCTATTTTCACTACAAGCACCGCTGGCCAGGTAGAGGGCTAGTTTCACGCTTGTAGTGCAAACAGACATCACCATGCTGGTCCTGGCTTAGTATCATATTGTTATGCTGTACTGGGCCAGTAAGTGCAAATGAGTCTTAAGCTTCCTTGAATGTTGTCCCACCAGGGAGGAATGTTTACGTTTTAAATGCATTTTAGATTGTTTTACTGACTTCATAGACCTTTTTACTCAATGTTGCGTCCCAACCTGGGATCTTCAGTTAATGGACAAGATATAAATAAATAAATAAATAAACATCCATCAGGACCACTAGGGGGAGCACAAGCCCTCCTTCAATTTCTCCAAACATTGTCTCTGTTCACACTGGACCCAGACATAGTTTCTGGGATTGAAAGAGCAACATCCGCACATTTTCAGCTGATCGTGAAAACTATCTTTCACTCTCCTTCCACCCATGCCATAGTTTCCATGAATTCTTGGAAATAAATTCCCACAGAATGATAACTCGTATGTCCTGCTTCCAGATCTCCAGAGGCATGGTAGGTAGGTGATATGGGGTGATCGGGCAGCACACCAAAGGCAAGGGAAGAACAGTGTTAAGTCACACCCAATGGGAAAGGAGATCTGCCTCACTGAACATTTCAGAAGAATATCCAGGTCTCTCACCAACTAAATCCCATTCTCCGTTTGAAATGTATCCAGATATTTCCGCTTCTTGCATTTGCAGATCCAAAGACCATCCACCGTAGGTCCAGGAGCCAAACTTCAGATTACATTTCTGGACGTCAAAAGGAAACCAGCGGACATCGATGGAGCAAGAACTCTTGAATATTCCTAGATGGAAGTTGGAGCAGGGTGAGGGGAACAAAAGCAGCAAAATCTCAGGAGTTCAATAGAGAGAGGGGGGGGAATGGATGGATGGATGGATGGATGGATGGATGGATGGATGGATGGATGGATGGATGGATGGATGGATGGATGGATGGATGGATGGATGGATGGATGGATGGATGGGTGGGTGGGTGGGTGGGTGGGTGGGTGGATGGATGGGTGGGTGGGTGGATGGATGGGTGGGTGGGTGGGTGGGTGGGTGGGTGGATGGATGGGTGGGTGGGTGGGTGGGTGGGTGGGTGGGTGGATGGGTGGGTGGGTGGGTGGATGGGTGGATGGATATAGAGAGATGGGAGAGAGAAAGAGAGGGATGATAGTTGATAGAGATAGATATTAGATATAAATAGATGATAGGTAGAGAGATACAGAGATAACATCAGTTTGAAAGTGCTTCATGCCTACTTTGTATAGAAATTATAGTATCAAAGTGAATATTACAGTCACACAATTCCGTGTGGTGACATTTAAGGATGACTGTTCACTTTCTACCTATGGCTCTTTCACTTTTTAAAACAAACTTTGCTACTTTTACCCACCCAGGTGATCCAATGTGTAAATTCAAACATTTAGGCACAAAGAGTTCCCAGAATCCACCCCCTGATTTGCTCTCTCATATTCATTGAAGTTGCTGTAACAGAAGCATTGCAGCCCATGGCAATGTGCAGTGAAAGCATTACGGCCTCCGACAACCTCCCAGGAAACTCCCAGACACTTCCTGTGTGAACAGTGGGTGGGTGGGGTGGGTCAGGGTGGCTGCAGTTGTGCAAATGCACACCGTGTCACAATTGCCATGGCAATGGACACTCATGCAGCAGAAGTTGCTGCGGCTGTTGCTATGACAATTCAGATGACCTGGGACAGACCATCCACACTGCAAGCACTGGTAGTTATGCTGGGGACAGCACTGGCACTCACAGTGTGGACACAGGCCACCAGCCCTGTACTTAAGTGGACTGGAATACTCATTGCAAACACTCAAGTGCAAACAGGCTTTTCATTTCAGTCAAACATTCCTGAGGAGAGAGATGCTGCCAGAATGCATTATATGCTGAATAGGCACTCTGTCGTATGCACCAGAGGAGGCTGCTATTAAAAGGATAGAAATTTATCCGTAGTGGCAAGAGGAAGAAAATGCCTACTTAACTCTCTAGTGCTCTTTTCTAATCTCTGGTCATGTCCTAAGCCTAAGCCTAAGCCTAAGCCTAAGCCTAAACCTAAACCTAAACCTAACGCAACAACAACAACAAAGCATCTCTGAGGCAGTTTAGAAAAGGATTTAAGATGGGATTGTTCACACATAGGCTACCTCCAGGCTTGCAGAATAAAACCGCAGTTAACGGAAATCTGCAGTTAGCGACGACCAGCCATCCAGAAAGGGATGTGGATGAATTTATTTATTTTTTTAGCATTTGATTCAAGAAAATTCATATTTGTTTGAATAGATCCCCATCTAACATGATAGGACTCGTACTTGATATGAATGCTCAATCTTTTATGAATCCTATACAAATAGTGTATGGATCCTATATATGAATCCCATTCGAAGCTTCATACGAATGTATCAAAACATTCCATTCAAATTCAAATGTAATCTTCGAATGTGCCAACATTCAGTTCGAATTTGAATGTCTGAATTCGGCCGAATTTTGAATGTTACAAATATTCATTCACATCCCAATTCCAGACTAAAAAGCAGCTCCATAGCTTCTTCTTTGGAAGCTGTGAGAGCTGAGTTGGGGTGTACCATCACATTTGTTGAGGCAGCCAATCACATTTGAGCTGCCCCTCCTTTTCTTGTCCGGTTCTTCTCGCCATTCTGCCCAGTCTGGTGGGAAAATTCAAATCTTCTTTATGCTGTGCACCAAGTGTCCATAGATGAGCAGCATTAAGGTAAGTACATAGTAGCAATCAGACAATCTGTCACCATGACTATCCATCGATCGTCGTGTGTGACGCCCCGATTGTGACTACGCATTCCACTGCGCAGTAAAAACACGCTTGGACACAGCCATACACACACATACACAAACATTCCATGCTGGAAAAGATGGTTTAGAGAACACGAGGCCACACACAGCCTTTGAGGCACCTCTGTGGCACCCCTTTCATTATGCCTGAGCACAGCTTAGGTGTCCATTTCCCCAGGGCATCCAATGAGTCTTACCTGGAGGCAGGTACTGGCAGTATCCCGAAGAATTCACCAAAACGTTGGTATGAAAAGTAGCATCAAAGCGTTCGTCAGCACTAAAAGAAAGTGTGCAGGGGAGGGGAAAGTCAAAAATAATTTTTAGAAAGAAAAGCGGCATAAATAGTAGGGATGTGCATGAATATTTGTGACATCTGGCATTCGTACAAATATGTACAAATTTGTAGGTTCGTGGCCAAGTCGAATAGGGCCCAATTGAATTCGTAGGCCCATTTCAATTTGGCCACGAATAAGATTGTCCTGTATTCATAGAAGCTTTGGTTGAAGCTTTGGCAGATACTGGATGCCCCGTGGCCTCCCCTCCACAGCCTTCCATCCCCTCCCCCCCAGGCCTCCCTCCATGGCCTCCCATGAATCAACTTACCTTTCGGAATGTGCTCCAGTGGTGTCCTGGGCCTCTTTCTCGGCTCTCCAGAGGCTGAAATAGCCCTTCCAGAGCCCAGAAAATGAACTTTTGGTTCTGGGTCAAGAACTTTCACTTCTGGGGTCAGGTGACCCCAGAACTGGAAGGCCTTTTCCAGGCTCCGGAAAGCCTATTTTGGCCTTCAGAGACCATGGAAAGAGGCCCAGGATGCCATCAGAGCGGTCCCGTTCGTTTCCCATGCACCCCCCTTACTATTTGGGGTGCGTTCCAGTGGCATCCCAGGCCTCTTTCCAGGCTCCCTGGAGGCCGAAATAGGCCTTACGGAGGCGAGAAAAGGCACTTCCAGTCTGTGCATGCAGACCCAGAAGTGCCTTTGAAGGAGGCGCGGCGGCATGGCAGCAGTGGCAGAGAGGAGGATGGGTAAGTGGGGGTGGCAGGAATGGAAGGGTGGGGGAAGGTTTTATGTTTTCATGCACGAACATTTGTTAAAATATTCATGCACAAATAAAAAGCCCCCCACATTCATGGGAGTGAGATTTGGCCAAGGCCAAATAGATAGATAGCGTTCTGCACATTTTCCTGTTTACAACTTTGATCTGAGAAGGAGCAACCACACTGAATTGCAAAAATCATCATGCCATCCTATTCTGTTTTGTCTTCTGCTGAGTCCTAACCTCCTGCATCGCCCAGGAATCGTTACACCTCGGAGAAGCTGATTAAAGAATAATTGATTGTTCTGTGTTCCTGGGTGACTTTTTTGCAAGAAGGTGGGGAAAAAAGGTTATCAAAATGTTGCCAAGTTTTTATATATACAGGGAGAGAAAGAGAGAGGGGCAGGACAGGAAATATGCTCTGGAAAGATTCGGTGTTGATTTACACAGAGTTTACAAACATTATTAAGAAAGTAACTGAAAAGGATAAAATTTCCTGCTGTTACTGTCTGATTTCCCAGGTTGCAAACACAACAGAGACGTGCACAAATATTTGTGACATTTGGCCAGATTGGGACATTTTAATTCAAATCAAGTGTTGACACATTTGAAGATTGATCAACCACAGTTTAGCCGAACCCTTGGTTTTCAAGAAGAGGAGTTGGCTTTTCTACCCTGCTTTTCTCGCCCATTTAAGGGGACTCCAAGCAGCTGTCAAACCTTCAGTTCTTCTCCCCACACCAGACACCCTGTGAGGTAGGTAGGGCTGTGAGAGCTCAGAAGAGAGCTGTGACTAGCCCAAGGCCACCCAACTGGCTTTGTGCAGAAGTGCAGAATCAACCCCCTGACCACCAGATATGAGTCCGGCACCTGAACCACAAGACCAAACTAGCTCACCGTTTCTTAGACATCATGAACCAAGCCACTGGGTATAACAAGGGGCGTCTGAACTGTCAAACTCTCCCGTCATGTGGAATCCAAAGGGAGACCGTCTCCCCCGGGAGTCCAAGGAGGCAACTTTGTGATCAAGGAAGCCTGCCGTCCACCCTCCCCGCCACAAGCCACAACAAGTGAATTCAAGCAAGGCAGAACTTTCATGTTCAAGGGGAAAAGAAGTCAGGCTGTTTCCCATTCTGGCATCTGCTTGGCTAATGGGATCAGGCACCACAGGAGGGCCAGTTCTTTGGAGAACTCAGAGCATGTTCACTCTTCAGAAACCTCTGTGCAGGAGTTGATGAATTGGCAAATGCGCCCGTTAGCAATTACTGAAGAGAAATGTGGAGAGGCTGCCAAACATCTCCAGCATGAGCATATGTTTCCCTCTCAGCAAGCACGGCTTTTTCCCAGCCCTCCCATAGGATGCGATGCTTAGGACTGGATTAAGCACTAATCTTTCCCGATACCATGTGGAAGCTGTCCCAGTACAAGGGGAGCTATTAGTCGTGGCTTTAAGGATGCCTTATGTTGGATCCTGTGGCAACGTGGCTGGACAGAAAGAATCAGAGAAGGCTGCTGCTCTTATGTCCAACTTATGTGCTATCACTAAGAGGCAAGCAGGTAAGATGCTGAATGAAGTAGTAGTAGTAGTAGTAGTAGTAGTAGTAGTAGTAGTAGTAGTAGTAGTAGTAGTAGTAGTAGTAGTAGTAGTAGTAGTAGTAGTAGAAGAAGAAGAAGAAGAAGAAGAAGAGTTGGCTTTTCTACCCTGCTTTTCTCACCCACTTAAGGGGACTCAGAGCAGCTGACAAAGCTTCTGTTCTTCTCCCCACAACAGACACCCTGTGAGGTAGGTGGGTCTGTGAGAGCTCAGAAGAGAGCTGTGACTAGCCCAAGGTTACCCAGCTGGCTTCATGGGGAAGGGCGGAATCAAACCTGGTATTCCCAGTTAAGAGTCCGGCTTCCATTCTTCTCCCCAGAACAGACACTCTGTGAAGAGGATGGGGCTGTGAGAGCTCAGAAGAGAACTGTGACTTGCCCAAGGTCACCCAGATGGCTTTGTGGAGGATTGCAGAATCAATCCCAGTATTCCCAGATAAGAGTCTGGCTCCCTAATTGGTCTAATCTAGGACATAAGGCATTTCTGCACTGGGCCTCCTGCTTTAAACATCTTGGAAAAGAAAAGGATTGGAATCTAGCAATGTGCACGATACAAATATCGATTCGTGTACGAATGCCCAAATTCATCTGAATTCGTCTGAATAACAAATGTGATGAATTTTCGTGCACGTCGCTATACTGTTCCCATCCCCTGGATGGAACAGGAAGTCCAGAAGGTTTGTCCAGAATCACTTGTGGCAAAGCCCCCCATGGAGAAGTGTTTCATAGCCCAGAGGAAGCGAAGCCGACTTTGTCAGATCTCTGAAAAGGTTCTTTCAAGTGGTTGGCAGATGCTCCATTGTCTCCTACGTAGCTGAAACAAGATGATGTGCCGACACCACCTGGCGTGCGAACATTAATCTTCACGAGGGCCATCCGGAAAGGACAACCACACAGCTGCAGGTGATGGATCAACTATTCCACGAGCGTGTGAAATGGGATGATGCCACTTGCAATGGAAAGAGGCAGTCTGGCTTCTTTATACTCTGGAGGGACGAATCTGGTCAGCTGACATATGGCAAAGAGGGCTGAAATCTCCAACAGGCCCCAAGACAAAAGAACAGTCATGATGCTCCAGTGGATGAAGCTCAGCGGAACGTACGTGACCAGGGGAAGGCATGGTTCCCAGGGCAGATGTACCGTTTAGTTCTCACTTCTATCGTCTAACATTCATGGGCACAGGAGGAGAAGGGAATAAACTGGCCATTGCTTGGGGCTTTGGCAGAGTTCCTTAGGTCAAGGGTCCAATCGGCACTGCCGGCCATCTTGGAAATGGACAAGCCACATCTGTTGTGACACTATTTGGGCCAATGTAAGAAAGTAGCCCAAGGGCTGCACCTGAACGGAGAAGACATAGGTGAAGTAGAAGGAGAAGGAGGAGAAGGAGGAGGAGGAGGAGGAGAAAGAGAAAGAGAAGGAGGAGGAGAAGGAAAAGGGAAAGGGAAAGGAGAAGAGGAAGTTGGCTTTTCTACCCTGCTTTTCTCACCAATTTGAAGGGACTCAAAGCGGCTGACAAGCCTTCTGTTCTTCTCCCCACAACAGAACACTCTGTGAGGTCGGTGGGGCTGTGAGAGCTCAGAAGAGAGTTGTGACTAGACCACGGTCACCCATCTGGCTTCATGGGGGAGGGCGGAATCGAACCCGGTATTCCCAGATAAGAGTCTGACTCCCTAACCACTAGACCAAACTGGCTCATGAATATCATATGTACACAAATAATTCATAACATTCAAAATGTGTACAAATGTGTACAAATTCATACATTAGAATTCAAATCGAATGTTGGCAGAATTCCAAGATTGACGTCTGAATTTGAATTGAACTTTTCGATACATCTGTATGAAGCTCCATTTGGGATCTGTGTGGGATTGAACTTTCATATAGAATTTGAATCCCACTAGATTCGAAGGGAATCTGTTTGAATGAATACAAATTTTCTCGCATTTGATTCAATATGAACTGAATTTTTTAAAAAATCCAAGTGCATCCCTAGGGAAAAGAAATACCCAGCCCTGCTCTGATATCCTTCGAGAAAAATGGGGAGAAATGAATTGTCCTCCATCTCAACTATCCATGGTGAAGTATGGAGGAGGAAGGAGGAAGAACGTCTCCTGCTTTAAACATCTTGGAAAAGAAAAGGATTGGAATCTAGGGATGTGAACGAATGTTTTTTGGCATTCAATTTGAACTGAATATTCGAATCTCTAAATTCATATGAATAGAGAAAAAACAAATGTATTGAAATTCAAACCAGTTCAAATACATTCATATCTATTCATACTAATATTTGATATGTATTTGATATGAATCTCGTAGACATCCATACGTATCTATATGCATCTGTACACATCCCATTTTTATCCCATATACATCCCATTTTCATCCCGTAGTATCCAGACGTATCCAGACGTATACAAATAAGATGCTTATAGATGTCCGAATCACTTATACGAATAATCAGAAACATCCGTATTCATTCAAATACTAAAAAAATGAATGTCTGGACATTCAGTTCAAGTTTGAATGTCCATATTGGGCAGAATTCAACCGAAAAATGAATATCTTGAATATTTGTGGAAATATTTAATGGAAACACAAGCCACCAAATGCTCTTTCTCCATACAATGGTTTAATTCTCCTTTCAACCTGCTTAAGCTGATGAAAAGAGCCGTCTACTATATAATGAAGTATTCCATGAAGCCTTTGAACAGAAGTGGATCCATCTTCGCTCTGCTCCTGCTCCTGCTTTTAAATTTGAATAAGGCAATTCTGCAGCAGGCAGTCCTCCTGTGTTGGATGAATCTTGCTTCTCAGCCCGAGGACAGCGACTCGTATCCTAACCACTTGTTGCCTGGAAGAAGCGACGGATGAGAATCCTTATGCAGCCCTATTTACTACCTGTCACCTTTGTACTTTTGCCACAGGTGATATGTAAAGTAACGGGAACATTTAATCTCCATTCATTCAAAGCTGCTTTTCAAAGGAAGGAGAGGGAAAATTGAGGGAACTTAATAAAGAGGGCACACTTCAGACCGATCAAGAGTTCTGCTGCTATGGAAATGGGTTGAATGGCAAAAGAGAAACAGAAATCCCTTTGATCTTACAGAGGCTATTTTAAAAAATTTAAAAAAATTAAAAAGATGGTGCACAAAATGGAACGGAGAGTTGTTTACATACAGTCTGAGCTCCCTCGGATGAGTCAAGGTGGGGGCAGTATCTGCAGTTCTCTTTATATCTTTAAGGCTGCACCCCCTAACAGTCGTTCTTGGATTAGCAGGTTGAGGATAACCCATAGGTATTCTGCTTGAGCCATCAGAGAACAGACAAGGGGTGTTTTTCCACCGCGCTCCTTTAATCTGGATCTAAGAAGATCTGGATCTAAGGAATGGGTACATTCCTTAATCCAGATGTAGTAGATCCAGATTAAGGGAAGTACCCAATGTGTTTCCATGGGTGGTCTAGCACCCAATGGCAATGGGTGCTAGCCTCCCTGCAGTGGAAACACCGGAACACCCATTTGGAAATCTAGATCTACCCATGAGGGGTCTGCCTGTCACCCCAGATGTTTAGGGGGACAGGGTGTGCAATCTCCAAAGCAGCTTTGAAGTCATTTCGAAGTCACTTCAAAGTCACTTCAAAGTCTGTGCAAAACAGCTCCATTGAAGTCTGTGCTGATCTTCGGAGTGAACTTTGAAGTGACTTCGAAATGACTTCAAAGTCACTTCGGAGTTCACTCTGAAGATCAGATCAGACTTCAAAGATGCTCCGGAGCTATTTTGCACAGACTTCAAAATGACTTCGAAATGTCTTCGAAATGACTTCGAAGCTTAGATTTTGGGGCTCCCCCCCCAATGGGTGCCCCCTCCCCCTAGCCTCCTCTAGACTCCATAGCCACACAAGGGTGGAAACAGGCTCCCTTTAATCCAGATTTTCTGCCTGAAGACCCCATTGTAGTCCCCATTAATGGGGTCTACAGAAAATCCGGATTAAAGGCCAGAAAGTACCCATTTGATCCATATTTTCCCCATGGTAGTGGAAACAATCAGGTCCCAAATGGGTGCCGTGGTGGAAATGGGATCATCCGGCTCACACCCAAATGGGTCCTTAATGGGTGCAAAAATGGGTACTTTGTGACAGTGGAAAAACACCAAAGGAGTCCATAGATTCAGTGAACAAAACCTCTTGTGGAAGCATGAGGCAAGTGGCGCGAGAGTGCAATGTGCCATTCCCATATCCACTTTCTTCTGTGCAGCCCCAAAGCAAGAGCAAAGGCCACATGCCAGGTCTCTCCAGTGTATCATCAGGGTTCATCTGGCAAAGGTTGAAGTAGCATCCATGCCAGCTTCAGCTGAAGGGCCTCCAACTCACACACCACTTGAGAAGGAGGAGGACGTGAGTTGGTCTTTCTGTTCCATTTTTCTCACTCTTTAAGAGGACTCAAAGCGACTGACAAACGTTCTGTTCTTCTCCCCACAACAGACACTTTGTGAAGCAGTTGGGACTATGAGAGCTCAGAAAGAAAGCGAGCTGTCGACAACATTTGTATGTGCCTGCATGTGTCGTTACCTATCCTGTACACATCCGTACGCATCCGTACACGTCCAGATGCATCCTGTATTTCTCCTGTATGCAACCCATTTTCGTCCAGTACAGATCCGTACAAGTGCACACGGATACGGGAAAGATGCGTTTGTGCAACCGTGCACGTGTGAATATCTGAATAATTCAAATGAATAGATTCAAAAATTCAAAGTTCATTTGAATGCTTAAATTTGAATTTATGGACATTCGTTTCAAATTAAAAGGTCAAAATTTGGACAAATTCGATCGAATTTTGAATGTCTTCGAATATCCACGCACATCCTTAGCCACAGTGCCTTTTCCCTCCTGCACCTCTGACAAAAAAGCGGTGCTCACTTAGTGCTAGTTACCTTTAGGCAGCCTCCTTAACTTATCAGCCCAGTTCAGTTTATTTGACAATCAAAAGGCCCACAGACAAAATGTAAAAGGAAAAATAGAAGAAGAAGAGTTGGCTTTTCTATCCTGCTTTTCTCACCCATTTAAGAGGACTCAAAGCCGCTGACAAAGCTTCTGTTCTTCTCCCCACAACAGAACACCCTGTGGGGCAGATGGGGCTGTGAGAGCTCAGAAGAGAGCTGTGACTAGCTCAAGGTCACCCAGCTGGCTTCATGGGGAAGGGCGGAATTGAACCCAGTATTCCCAGATTAGAGTCCGGATCCCTAACCACTAGACCAAACTGGCTCACGGAAAAAGAGACAGAAAAAAGATATCCAATTCAAATGCAAACTGGATTCCTGGAAGACAGCAATTAAAATACGGGCACAGAATGGTGAAATTTGGACTTTAGCTTGCTCCCCTGAAGTTCATGTTCTTGTGCATTTATATTTACTCGTGGATTTGTATGTATTTATCTATGCAAATACTGGTAAGGTAGCTGGAAAAATAGGGAGTACAAGAACATTTGTACACCTGTAGTCCTGTAAAAAAATTTCCCCAGCTATCTGCCAGCATTCACGTAGCATATGTAGATTGCAAGACAGCTTAATGCATCTCGACACGCAATGCTCTCTAGCCATCTTTTTGAACTGACAAATTCATGAGCTGGGTTTCCCTCCCCACCACCACCTTTTGGTTGAGCCTTCTGTGAGCGGAATCACAATGAGGTTCTGTATCACTATAGATCTGCCCAAATGATAAGATTTGCAGAGAAGGATCTGCTGACGATGTCTCTAAAGTTTCAGAAGATGAGCGTGCAAAGATGTGCGTGAATATTCAAAATATTCAAAATTCAACCAAATTTGTTCCAATTCAGACATTCAAATTCAAATGTCTATCAATTCAAATGTAAACATTCATAAGAACATAAGAACATAAGAGAAGCCTTGCTGGATCAGGCCACAGCCCATCTAGTCCAGCATCCTGTCACACACAGTGGCCCACCAAATGCTCATGGGCATCTCAAGCAGAGACAAGGACAAACCTTCTCCTGCTTGCTGAGTCCCAGAAGATGGCCTTAGAAGCGCCCCGGTTCCTACACCCCCCCAGCCTGAAAGATGCACCTAGGCAATCGTTCTAGTAGCCATTGATACAGCTGTTGTCCATAAATTTGTCTAACCCTGCCTTAAAGCTATCTAGACTGGTAGCTGTCACCACCTCTTCCGGCAGCACATTCCATAAGCCAATGACCCTCTGGGTGAAGAAATATTTCCCTTTGTTGGATCTGACTCTCCTACCCATCAGCTCCATAGATGCCCCCTGGTTCTAGTATTGTGTGATAGAGAAAAGAAATTTTCTCTATCCACCTTTTCTATACCGTGCATAATTTTATATACTTCAATCAGGTCCCCTCTTAAACACCGTCTCTCCAGACTGAAGAGGCCTAGACGCTGCAGCCTGGTTTCGTAAGGGAGGTGTTCCAGCCCCTTAATCATTCTGGTTGCCCTTCTCTGCATTTGTTATAATCACCAGATGGAATGAATTTTGAATCTTTCGAATCATTCATACGAATTATTCAGACATTCATAAGTGTACGGATATGGACGCATTGCATACGTATCCATAAGCCTCTTATTCATATCTGTACACATTTGTACAGATAAGTACGGGATAAAAACAGGATGTGTACAGATGCATGCAGACATTTACGGACACATACGAAGGTTACCGGCATCCCTATCTCCAAATATGAATTGAATATTTGTATGAATAGATACGGATGTATCCAATTCAAACTGAATGTAAACACATTCTTATTTTAAACATTTGAATTCAGATATTTAATTCAAATCGAATGGCAACAATTGCATTGGTGCACACCTTTCCAGTGGTCCCGCCCAGGTGAGATGAACATCACGGGCATCTGGCACCTGGTTAAGGTGGAGAGGCAGGCAGCAAGTTGAGTGCAAATGGTAGCCCGGAACAAGAGATCTATTTGCACGAGGGCAAATGGAATGTGTGTAGGACCCCCTGGGATGTCGCATTCGCCCTGGGAACCGCCCCAGCCCATCCCAGGGCACCCAAAAGTGTTCCAGGTGTAGAGCACGAAATTGTGCTCTACACCCGGCCTGGGGCGTTTGCGGTCGTCTCTGGCCATCCCACAGCTAGTTGGGGAGAGCACATTCGCGCACTCCCTCCCTGACAGCTCTGGGCCCCTCCTCCGGCTGCCCCAGTTGGGCAGGCCGGTCGTGTACCTTCCCCAGGTTCCCGTGGGTTCTAGGGGACTGGATTGGGTCCCCTAGGGCCCGTAGGGACCCCCCTGGGCACCCACCCAACCCCCAGACATGGGCCTACACAGGGATGCATGCACGCACGAGGTTCCAAAGTGGCGAGCCAGGCCGGCAGTGTGAATAGAGCAAAATGAATGTTTTCAAATTCTAACCAAGTTGAAAACATTTGTTTCTATTCGTACAAATATTCAATTAGTATTTGAAGATACAAATGTCAACAACAGTCACGTGTGTCCATATGCATCTGTACACATCTGTACCCATCCGTGTGCATCCGTACGCATCCCGTTCTTATCCCGTATGCATCCTGTTTCCATCCCGTACGTATCCGTACAAATACGTATGGATACATATGTAATGCGTACATATCCATACAAATACAAATGTCTGAATAATTCATATGAATGATTCAAAACATTTGAATCTGTTTAAACAAATGTATAGACATTCTATTTGAATCCAAATGTCCAAATTCGAATGAATTCGATCGAATTTTGAATATTTTGAATATTCTTGCACAATCCTAACGGAGACAGGGTGGCCACAGGTGTTTCCTACCTTAGACACTTATTTAAAAAATATTTGGCTTACAATAGAGTAGTTCTTTAAACCCATAAGCCAATATAAATTTTTAAGAAATTATTTACAGGCAAGATTATGGACTGTTTTTACTCTCAAATGTGTTAGCAGATTTATTATGCGACATTAAGAGTTGCTGGGAGATTGTAGGTGCTACACTAAATAAATGGATTATATTAAATAACGAGCGCGTGTGTGCGGAATTCCCCCCTCGTTCTCTCTTCCCATAATGCATAAGGCAATGGGACTTTGTAATTAAGTCTTCGATGAAAGCAACATTATAGCAGCAACAATATTGTGCGCTTAAATGGCAATATTTGCTGTTTGCCAACTGTGTGCTGTTACTTTAATGTGTTCATTTACATACACTTGTATATAAGAAATCGACACTTTGCTACACGATGGCATTATTTATAATCTGTGTTGTCGACAGCCAAATGCAAGCACCATATTTCAGTTGAGGATTTGTTATAATCACCAGATGGAACGCAAGCACAAGTTCTCCGAGCAGAATAAATTCTAAGCGTGCAATGTTTGGGTCCAGGTTATTTGAAGGATGGTATCTCTGTCTATAACCCAGGGTTAATCTCAGGGCTTTCTTCCCCAATGCCACAGTCATACCAGCCATGGCCTTTGAAGTGTAGCAGGAAGAACATACATTAACATGAACATTGGACAGTCACATGCAAGGAGTACATAACCTGTTGCCAATGGTAAGAGACCCTTTGCACAAGAATTTACCTTGCCAGGTAGCCAAATACCTGCAAAGGGGAAGGTTTAGCTGGGAGAACGCCAGCCCAGCCTACAGATGCTTGCATACTTAATCCCACCCCTTGCTCTCCTCTGTACAACACACCCCTACCTGTTGTATAGCAGGATATCTGGTTTCCATATCTGGCCGTCAGGAAACCGGACGTTCTTCACTCCAGGGTATTCAGACATGTTCCACTGCAAGTAGTAGTCTGTCCAATACTTGGAAATTAAGATAAACACATAGGGATCATGTTCTTTCAAAGAGTAACTCACATCACTATTTTATCCAGAAATGAATGAGTTTATTACAGTCACAGACCTGGGGCCTATTCGCACTTCGGCCACCCGTCTCACAGCACGTTCAGGGTGTTTGTTGCAGGGAGAAGAACAGAAGGTTTGTCAGCCGCTTTGAGTGCCCTTAAGGGTGAGAAAGGTGGGCTATAAAAACCAGCTCTTCTTCTATGAGTCAGTTTGGTCTTGTGGTTAGTGTGTCTGAGTCTTATCTGCTAGCCTCCCAGTTCAATTCCGCACTCCTGCATGAAGCCAGCTGGATGGCCTTGGGCTAGTCAGAGCTCCCTTTCTGAGCTCCTATAGCCCCACCTACCTCGCAGGGTGTCTGTTGTGGGGAGAAGAATAGAAGGTTTGTCAGCCACTTTGAGTCCCCTTAAAAGGGTGAGAAAAGCAGGGTAGAAAAGCCAACTTTTCTTCATCTAGTCACAGCTCCCTTTCTGAGCTCCCGTAGCCCCACCTACCTCACAGGACCTCTGCTGTGGGGAGAAGAATAGAAGGTTTGTCAGCCACTTTGAGTCCCCTTAAATGGGTGAGAAAAGCGGGGTAGAAAAGCCAACTCCTTTTTCTCTTCTTCTGTTCTACAAGGAGCTCTGGATTGGGTTCAGCATATTTGGTGGGGGAGGAATCATCTTCAAGAACAATTTTGCACCTTATAATGTTTTTGTTAGTGGTGAACGCATCATTTCCCGCTTCCACTAAGGTTCCTGAAACTTAAGCTCTTAAATAAATCCTCTCGGAAGCCCTGGCGAACGTACGGACACCTACCCCTGCTGACAAATTGAATTAGCATCCTCTGCGTTCCCTCTTCTTTCCACCCACACAGCAGAAAGAGGTTGTGAATGCATCTGACATCTTCAGAGCGCTGCCCCCAGTGCAAAAGAATAGCAGGTGTTTGTGCTCATCATCACAATAACAACAACACAGCCTATATTCCCTGGCATTATCATAGCTGTTTCTGGGTCCCTGGTTAGCACTTGAAGCTCTGAGTTTGATCCGTGGCTGTGAAGTCTTCTGAAGAATAATATATATGACAGCCATTCCTTTGGGATAAATCTTTGCTCGGAAAGGATGCCATCTGGACAAGAAGTCTCTGCCCAGGAACATGAAGATCTGGGTCTCTGAAGTTTCTTGACAACCTTACAATCAGAACTGTCTTCTATCAGAAAGACCTCAGTTATGTATTATCATAAAATGCCTCTAAACGTGGGCTAAGACCTGTGATTTTCCCAGGATAGTCAGTAGATGGTAGTAGGGGTGTGCACAAATGTATTTTTTGCATTTAAATTCAAGTTGAATTGAATATTTGAAAATTCAATTCAATTCGAATTTCAAAAATCCGGATTTTCAAAAATCTGATTTGAATCCAGATTATCCAGATTCATACTTTCGAACGTCCGATTTGTATCTGGATATACAAATGTCGATAAGATTCATATCCATTATACAAATTTGCACAAATCTGTATTTATCCCATATGCATCCCGTATACATCCTGTTTTCATCCTGCATTATATGTGCAAATATGTATAGTTCTCGCCACATTCATATACGATAGATACAAATCTAGTCATTCGAATTATTATCTGTATCGAAATCTGTATACAATTCTTTTGAACGTGTAAATTCAGATTTTCAAAAATCCAATTTGAACTTGAATTTCGACATTCAATGGATTCAAATCCGATTTTCAAATATCCATGTACATCCCTAGGTGGTAGGGCTGTACAAGAATATTTGAAACATTCAAAATTCAATCACATTCATTCAAATTTGGACATCTGAATTTGAATCGAGTGTCCATACATTTGTTTTTTAACATTCAAATGAATTTGAATGCTTTGAATCATTTGTACGAATTATTCACACCGGCATCTTATTCGTATCCATATGGATTTGTATGGATGTGTACGGGACCAAAACGGGATGCGTACTGATGCGTACTGATGTGTACAGTCATAATGACTTGGCCCCAGATATCTAAAGGAGCGCCTTCTCCCATATCGACCTGCCCGCATTTTAAGATGTGGAGCGGAGGACCTCCTGGTTATCCCACCGCCTTCAGCAGCTAGGCGGGTGGGCACCCGGGAGAGGGCCTTCTCGATGGTGGCCCCCAGGCTGTGGAATGGTCTCCCCCTGGAGATGCATCAGGCCCCTTCTCTGTTTATATTCAGGAAGGCGGTGAAGACGTACTTCTTCACTCAGGCCTTTGGTTAAATGCTCCCTACGCTTCCCCCATTGCAAACACTACTGGTTTTTAAACTGTCTCATTATGATGATGATGATGATGATGATGATGATGATGATGATGATGATGATGATGATGGATTTTTAAACTTTGTACTGGTTTTAGGATTGTTTGATACAGTTTTGATATGTTTGTTTTTAAATGTTGTGAGCCGCCCAGAGACCCTTGGGTATGGGGCGGGACATAAATAAATAAATAAATAAATAAATAAATAAATAAATAAATAAATAAATAAATAAATAAATAAATAAAAATATTGTCGACATTTGTATGAAATGTGAATCAAATATTTGTACGAATAGATACGTATTGGGAAAATGGGATCCATACAGGATAAAACGGGATGTGTACGAATACAGACACATACGAATGTTGTCAACATTCGAATCAAATATGAATCCAATATTTGTATAAATAGATACAAATGTATTCAAATTGCTTCAAATTTGAATACATTCGTTTTTCTCTATTTGTACGAATTTGAACATTTGAATATTCAATTCAAATCAAATTGAATGTTGAAAATTGCATTTGTGCACATCCCTAGTAGATGGAGTTAAGAGTCCATCTAAACTCCTCCAGGTTGGAGAGACACCCAGAGGCCTTTCAAGGGAGTCAAGAGCAGGTGAAGATTTTACCTGCATCTACTGCTTGAGATGCCCAGAAGCAACTGGTGGCCCACTGTGGGTTGGTGACATGGGATGCTGGACTAGATGGGCTGTGGGCCTGATCCAGTAGGGTTCCTCCTAGGTTCTTATGTTTGTAAAGGTCCACTGTTGCCTCATGCATTTGGCAAGGGTGGTGAGAGGGATTGCTCCTGTCATCTGGATACACCCATAGTGCCCATACGTTGTCTTCATTCAACAGGTTGTATGAGTTCTCCCTTGCTAATTGAGAACCATGTCAGAAGCCTTAAGATTTGCATTACACGTCCAGTTCACCCTTACACGTCTTTTAGTAGAAGTAGAACACATTAGGCCATAAAACTGGTGGCAGGGAGCCAAGGAGTCCATTCAGTGCCACCTCCTGCTTCAAATAAAAAATCCAAATTAAAGCATCCCTAACTGCTCTCTGTACAGCAAAATGGATGGATATATCCTCTGTATTTATCTGTATTCATTCCATTTAGCATTAAGAAGAACCAGTAGATGTCCAGAGTTGTGTTAGTGTAGGGCACATTTATTTGCAGCAATGAAATATATGGAGATTGTGTTGCTAAGGTGAAACACTAGTTGAAAAATACATTTAGGTAGGGAGGTCCACAAATGTATTTTTGACATTCGAATCGGAATGTCATAAAATCCAGTTTGAATCCGTAACATTCAAATCCATACATCTGAATGTTAGATTCGTATCCATATGCATCCTGTATTATCCCGTATGCATCCCATTTTAATCCCATATTTTAAGCGCAAGATACGTATGATTTTCCCGCAGATTCATATACAACAGATACGAATCTACACATTCGAATTATTCGAAAATCCAGGGTTGTTTAGGGGGACAAAATTGAGAGGCAGAGAATGGTGCGGAGCACCTTGCGCTCTCTGGAGGAAAGATAGGAGATAAATAAATAAATAAATAAATAAATAAATAAATAAATAAATAAATAAATAAATAAATAAATAAATAAATATTGGGCAATGCTCCACCACGCTTATTAGCTTAGATCTTAAGCCTGCCCTCCCTTTCTGCTTAATGCTAGGCCAATTTGCACTTGGCCTCTAGGTTTGCAATTGATTAACATCTGGGGAGGAGCATCTGCCCTTGCAGGAGTTGTTTACAGCCTATGAACGCTCCCTGCCTGCCCAGATGTTAACCAATCGCAAACCAGCTGTGGTGCAGAAAATGGTGCAGCACAAGCAAACCATTCCTTACTAAACGTGGCTGCCACCTTACCTGTTGCGTCCACACAAGAGTGCTGGTACCTCAGATGATCCTGACACAACTGCGCATGCACGGAGCATCATCGTCACCATAGTGATGGCGACAGCACATTCACCATCATGTAGGGCGTCGCAATCAAAATGGCGGCTCCCTGAGGAGGATCAGATGTGTGACCAGATCCAGGTAAGTTTCCAGGTTAGGTTACTATGTGCTAGCATTCCCTACTGCAAACACTAGTACACACTAATTTGTTCTGCATCTTCCTCGTCCAACGCTCAGGAAGGCAAGTGCAGAAACGCCTCCTATCACACTTCAAAGTTGACTGCTGCCTGCCTCACTTTTTAGGTTCAATAAAGAAGAAGAGTTGGCATTTCTGCCCCACTTTTCTCACCCATGTAAGGGGACTCAAGGCAATTGATAAACCTTCTGTTTTTCTCTCCACAATGAACACGCTGTGAGGCAGGTGGTGCTGTGAGAGCTCAGAAGAAAGCTGTAACTTGCCCAAGGTCACCCAGCTGGTTTAATGGAGGAAGAGTTAGTTTTTATAGCTTGCTATTATTATTTATTTATTTATTATTTACATTTCTATCCTGCCCCATACCCGAAGGTCTCTGGGCGGGTGACAGCAGATTAAAATAGAATATACATTAAAAGGCATTAAAAGTTCAACAAATATAAAGGGTGCTCAAAGCAGCTGACAAACCTTCAGCTCTTCTCCCCACAACAGAACAGCCTGTGATGCAGGTGGCGAGAGCTCAGAAGAAAGCTGTGACTAGCCCAAGGCCACCCAGCTGGCTTTGTGGAGGAGTGAGCAGTCAAATCCGGAATTCCCAGATAAAGGTCTGGCTCCCTAAACACTAGACCAGACTGGCTCACAGTCCATTTAATTCCCTGGATCTGAATCATTTTTCTTTCCCCAAATCTTTCCCATTCAGACACATCCTACGACATCCAAAGATTATGCGAGGTGGTTCAGAATTTGATCAGCTGTTATAGACTAACAGACAGCATTTAATTGGAAAAGGGGGCACAAAAAAATAAAAGAAATAAAAGAGTGATTTCTGCCCATCTACTTTTTAAAATATTTGACAGGTGGTCTATAGAAACAGCCAATATCCAGCAAAATCCAGCAGCTGACGTACAAACATGGTTGGTATCTGATCCCATCTGACAGCTGGCGTGCAAGAGAAAATCGCATCTGATCATACTGAGTGCAGAAACGGGTCTTACTTTAACGAGGAATTGGTGCCATGCTTAACGGAAGAAGCATGGGGCACATTTTGGCTCAGGGACATCAGAGGCAGGATTCTGATCCAACCCTCACCTTTCACTCCCTGCTGTGCCTGATCTGATCTGCAGGTCTCCATGGTTATTAAAGACATTATTTCACTCATTCAGCCAATCCAATAGCAGCCAGTGATGGGGGTTTTCTGCAGAGGATTCTCTGCCTTTCTTTGGACTCCCTAAGGTATTACAAATCTCCCTTTCATGTGGTCTGGAAAGAAAATGCCGTATGGACTTCAAAGAAGAGAGGCATGCCCTGGCACCACCTTTTCTGATCCAATCGGTAGGAGCTATAATCACACAATTTGTCATATAGAGAGTGCCAAGTATCATTGTATCTCTGGGCTAGAGGCAGTTTGGTCTGGTGGTTAAGGAGCTGGACTATTATTTGGGAATACCAGGTTTGATTCCGCCCTCCTCCATGAAGCCAGCTGGGTGACCTTGGGTACATTGGGTATGAAGTGGGTGGGGCTCTGAGAGCTCAGAAAGAGAGCTGTGACTAGCCTAAGGTCACCCAGCTGGCTTTGTGGAGACCAAACTGGCGTTGCACTGACGTTGCCATCTAGTTTGCCAGCAAAACATCTGCAGAAAGAAAATTCCGCTCAGAGAAATCCAACTGTGCACCCACCACGAGCTACAGATATCCACTCCAATATCAAGAGCAAGAGCAAACCACTTCCATGTTAGTGCCTAGAAAACTGCACAGAGAATGTTCACACAGTCACAGGGAATCAGATTCAACATAAGGGCACCTTTACATTGAAGCACTTTTAGGATGTCTCCAGATATGGGCTCCTGGGAGTATATTGGGAAATCCACACATACCTAAGTAGGGACGGCTGTAACCTACGCAAGCGTGTGGACTGCAGCCCCTATTCCAGGATATAACCTGGAATAGGGTCCAGTGCAATTTCCTCTTGCCCTCTGAAGACACTTTAGCCACATCCCCATTATAAGCTTAAACCAGTTCCCCTAAACTGAAATAATAGAACTGGATGCAAACCCATAACGGACCCCTTCACCGGCCCTGGCTGGGTGGCTGCCGCTTGCCTGGATGGAGGAAAAACGGCAGCGGGCAGCCAGCGATTCTCCCTATTGTTCAGGGCACACAGCAGCAGCAGCAACTCAAGCCCCCTTGCTTTAAACAATCACACATCCCCCAGAACCTGCAGCTGCTTTTCTTCCCCTTTCTAAAGGTCAGAACTCCAAAGAGCTAGAATTGTGCAAAATTGTTATCAGGTGTGAAGTGCATGGATTGCTACAGTGTAGCAGCTGCTGTAAAGGGTGGATTTTTACACTGAAATCACTATGTTTGGAAGCAAGCTATTGGGGGAGGGAAACCCTAAACATGGATTCTCATCCCTTAAAACGGTATGCTCCCCACAGTAAAAATGTACACATATCAAGCACACCAACTGGAGTGAGCCATGTGAAATGAGGGTTAACATTTACAACGCTTTGGGGCGATTTAACACGTGGAAAGCGTGTTAAGCCAAACTGACATGGGGACTGCGAGGATTGAAACTGTATCAAAACCAAATTAAGCTTCTAATGGGGATGTGGCCCTTAAGAGACTTTAAATCCAACCTAGAGATGTACACGAATATTCGTAACATTTGAAATTTGTATGAATTTTGCCGAATTCAGACATCTGAATCCGAATCGAATCTGAACTCAAATTGAATGTTTTGATACATTGATTTGAAGCTTCGTATGGGATTTGTATGGGACTGAGCATTTGTATCGAATTCAAATTCTACCACATTTGAAGGGGATCTATTTGGACGAATATGAATTTTCTTGCATTTTATTCAATACGAATTGAACACAGAACAAACATCCGTGTGCTACCAGTCACTCTTTGAAGGGAGGCTTTAAAAAAAACTCACCATGTGTAGCCAAATGTTGGTAGTTAAGACTTGGTTCTTTTCATCCTGCCAAAGGAAAAGAAGGAAGCAGGTTCAGCAAAGACGTATTTTCAGAAGAAGTATGCTTATTTTATTTGACAGTTGACCTATTCAAGGTCCTCCAGGCGATTTAGAATAATATACAAAATAATTAAAATTTCCGAGCACACACACACGAAATATCAGTGATTAAGGATAAAATAAAAATATGCCAGCACTACCATATAAAAACCCAATAGCCACAGCAAAATAGAGGACTCGGAAGAAGAAGAAGAAGAAGAAGAAGAAGAAGAAGAAGAAGAAGAAGAAGAAGAAGAAGAAGAGTTGGCTCTTCTACCCCACTTTTCTCACCCATTTAAGGGGACTCAAAATGGCTGACAAACCTTCTGTTCTTCTCCCCACAACAGCACACCCTGTGAGGCAGGTGGAGCTGTGAGAGCTCAGAAGGAGAGCTGTGACTAGCCCAAGGTCACCCAGCTGGCTTCATGGGGGAGGGCAGAACTGAACCTGGTATTCCCAGATAAGAGTCCGGCTCCCTAACCACTAGACCAAACTGGCTGACTCAAAGGTATAAGATAGGACAGAAAATGAATTTCAGACATACTACAGCCATATTTAAATTTCAAAAGATGCCTGGAACAATAGTGAAAGTCTTTGCTTGCAGTGAGCCAGCTCCAAAAAGACGTTGGCCCTCCCTGCACTAGACTTTATTCTGGATTATATTCTGGAACAGGGAACTGCCATCCGCATGCTGGTTCATACTATGGTTAGACATGAGGCCTGCGATAGTCTGAACTAGGCATGTGCACAAATATTAGAATTTAACATTAGAATTTAATGTTAGAATCTAGAATATTAGAATCTAATATTAATATTAGAATTTAAATTAGAATTTAACATTCAAATGAATTTTGGAATCTTTTGAATCATTTCTACAAATAATACAGACATTCATATGTGTACGGATATGTACGCATTACATAGGTATCTGTACACATCTTACTCATATCCATACAGATTTGTACGGATACATACGGCACAAAAACTGGATTCATACGGGATAAAGACGGGATGTGTACTAATGCGTACAGATGCGCATGAACAACATTTGAATGTTGTCGACATTCGTATCTTCAAAGATGAATCCATTTAAATCTTAAATATTTGAATCAATTCTAATCTTTGGATATTAGATTTGAACCGAATCCTGAAAATTGCATTCATGCCCTTCCCTAGTCTGTACTAGCAGGTGAACAGCAGGTCCCTATTCCAAGATATAATCAGGAATAAGAGCTAGTGAAGAAAAGGTGTTGATTCACTGCCCTACAGAGTGAAGAACCTAAGAGGAGGCCTGCTGGATCAGGCCACAGCCCATCTAGTCCAGCATCCCATCTCACACAGTGGTCTATATCAATAGGCTCTGGGCAAAACCTTCACCTGCTCTCAAATCCCTGTCAATGGCTTTTAGAGGCATCCAGCCTGGAGGAGATACCTGGATATCTATTCTAGTAGCCATTGATACACCTGTCCTCCATGAATGAAGAGAAGTCCTGATGGATCAGGCCACAGCCCATC
Organism: Aspidoscelis tigris stejnegeri; assembly: GCA_023333525.1. Taxonomy (NCBI): domain Eukaryota; kingdom Metazoa; phylum Chordata; class Lepidosauria; order Squamata; family Teiidae; genus Aspidoscelis; species Aspidoscelis tigris. The sequence continues at coordinate 9,330,970 of JALMGA010000017.1, read as the reverse complement.
TAGTCCAGCATCCCATCTCACACAGTGGTCCAGCAAGTACTTCTGGCTACCCCAAGCAGCAGGCAAAGGCAAAACCTTCCTGTGCTCTCAGTGCCCTGAAAATAGCTTTAGAGGCATCCTACCTGCCTCTCCAGCTTGGACATCCATTCTAGTAGCCTTCGATGCCAGATGGTTCATTGATACCAAGATACTAATATACTGGGTCAGCAATCATGCCAGGAGACTCCCACCCACATCCTGGGGATGGGACAGCCCTTAGACTTCCGCACCCTATGAGACCACCTCCTGGGTTTAAGGTGTCCACTAGAACCCACCAGCACGCAGAGGTATACCGACTGTTCCGGCGTAGCAGCCAGTACAGATCCGCTCCTAGTAGAAACCTCGCAGATACTTCTAAACTGTACTACTGGTGATTTTTCCTTCTTTATTTTCTTCTTCAATAGCTCTCAAAATTAGGCATCTAATATGTGCAGTTCAGCAAAAAGACGGCCAAGACGATGCCGCGTCCAACTGTGCATTTGTTTGCTTTCCAAAGCCATCATCACGAAAGAAGGCCACGGAAAGGACAGCGAAAGAGGCAAGGAAAAATGAAACAATCACACCGCTTCAATTGTCTGCTCGAGCAATTCCTTCATCTCTCAGCCCTGTCAGGATTGTCACCTGTCTCCCCTTATGGTCTCAAGATGGGCTACGACAAAACCAATACGACAAGGAGAGAAGTTAAAATTCAATTCGCTAAAGCCACAAATAACAGGAGAAGGCGGCCTACTTTTCTGGCCAAAGCCTAGGGCACAGAGGTGGACCCAAACATCTGAAAGCATGCAGCAATGCACACCTCAGAAGGGCGATATTTCCACAACCCAGGGGCCACCACAGAGAAGGCCCTCTCTCATGCCCTTGCATCTTTAACTGCTGAAGATCTGTCCTGCGGATTTTAACTGACGGGTAGATTTTAACTACCTGGGAGGAGGTGCTCTTTTAGATAGGGGGTGCCAAGCTCTTCAATGCTTTATAAGTCAGAAACTGGTGAATTGGCAATCACAGCAATTCCTCCAAGATGGATGTGGGATGTACCCAGTATGTGGGATGTGCGCCAATGCAATTTTTGACATTCAATTCATAATGAAACAAATATTTGAAAATCCAAATTTTTACGAATAAAGAAAAAACAAATGCCTGGAATTTGAACCGGTATGAATACATTCATGTCTATTTGTTTGAATATCCTATATATATCCAATGACATGACTCTTGTACAAATCCAATATTCACTGCCTTCCTAAATATATATAAGGAAGGGGCATGACACACCTTGAGGGGGAGGCTAATCCATAGTCTGGGGGCCATCACAGAAAAGGCTCTCTCCAGGGTGCCCACCAACCTCACTGTTGAAGGTGGTGGGACAACCAGGAGGGCCTCACCACTTGAACTTAAGGCATGGGCAGGTCGATATGGGAGAAGGCGCTCCTTTAGATATCTGGAGCCCAAGTCATTTAGGGCCTTATAAGTCAAAGTTAGCACCTTGAATTGGGCTCGGTAGTCAATTGGCAGCCAGTGCAGTTCTTTTAGAACCGGCGTGATATGCGTCCGGCTAGATGTTCCAGTCAGCATTCTAGCCGCTGCATTTTGCACTAGCTGCAACTTCCGAACCGTCTTCAAGGGCAGCCTCATGTAGAGCGCATTACAGTAGTCCAATCTAGAGGTTACCAGAACATGGATAACTGTGGCCGAGTCATCTCTATCCAGAAGAGGCTTCAGTTGACGTACTAGCCGTAGTTGGGAGTAGGCGCTCCTGGCCACGGCCTCCACCTGAGCTTCAAGTGTTAGCATGGAGTCCAGGAGAACCCACAAGTTACGCAACTGTCCCTTCCAGGGCATTGCAACCCCTTCAAGGACAGGATGTCTCCCAACTACATGTACCCAAGATCCTGTGACACACAGCACCTCTGACTCGTCTGGATTCAGCTTCAGTTTATTCACCCTCATCCAGCCCATTACTGCCTCCAGACACCTGTCAAGGACTTCAACCGCCTCTCCTGATTCAGATGTTACGGAGAGATAGAGCTGGGTTTCATCTGCATACTGATGACACCTTACTCCAAATCTCCTGATGACCTCTCCCAGCGGCTTCATATAGATGTTAAACAGCATGGGAGATAAGATCGATCCCTGAGGAACCCCACAGGTGAGTTCCCAGGGAGTCGAAACAGCATCTCCCACAGCCACTATCTGGGATCTATACTGGAGATAGGAGCAGAAACAGTGCCAAGCATTGCCTCTCACTCCTAAACTCCGTAGTCTCTCCAAAAGGATACCATGGTCAATGGTATCAAAAGCCGCTGAGAGGTCCAGGATTGTGGCTTGCAAATCATCTTCAAGGACAGTCCCACATAGAACCTCCTCCGGGAGGCAGCCAGATATCTTGCCCGGTGGCAATAAGGCAGGAAATCGTCCCTCCACAATTACCACCTCCTAACTAGACAACAGCACCATGGCCAGCACTGTCTTGGTGCATTTTGCTGTTGCACGCATTTGGGTGTCCCAAACATCTGGAAGTGCACAGTGACACCTCTGCACATGGACAGATGCCTGCTTTTCATCTCTATGCATGCGCGCTGGATGAAACTACAATGGTGGCTCTGAAAGAAGGTGAATGAAAAGTGTTCTTAATGGAAAACACACAAACAGAGCTGGGTTTCCCAACATTAGCATTCAGGGCTTTGGGGGTGGGTGGGCAGGGAAGCAGGCCTATGTTGGGGTTGCTTCAGATATGTGAAGTTTAGGGATGTACATGAATATTTGTAACATTCAAAATCCATACGGATTTGGCCGAATTCGGAGATTCATATTTGAATCCCAACATTGGCACATTCAAAGACTGACATTTGAGTTTGAATCAAATGTTCTGAAAAATTTGTATGAAGCTTCGTATGGGATTCGCACCACACTGAACATCCCTAATGAGACCATCCCACTGAAACAGCGCCATAATTGCACTACATTTCCTAGGGTTGTGCACAAATGTTCAAATGCATTTGAAGTTCAATCGAATTGACCAAATTTTAACATTCGAATTCAAATCGAGTGTCCCTAAATCTGAATTTAACATTTTGATCTGAATTTTGAATTTTGGATCTATTCGTTCGAGTTATTCAGACATTTACATGTATATGAGTTCATACACAATGCATACTTGAAGATCCGCATCTTTTCCACATCTGTAGGCATTTGTACACATACAGGATGAAAACTCGTTGCATATGGGATAACTACAGGATGCATACGTACAGATGTGTACAGACCCGGGGAAGATGAGTTATCAACATTCGTAAGAGCAAATTCAAATGAAAAATTCAAATGAACAGATTCAAGTTTCCTTAATTCAAATCGAATTTGGTTAAACTCAAATTTAACAGATTCAAATCGAATCCAAAAAATTTCCTCTATCTGGATCACAGAGTACATTGCGGTAGCCCAATCTAGGGGCTACCAGGGCCTATTAGCGTCCACAGGAGCCTGCCTTCTCCGGGAACCATAGAAGTTAATGGGAACGGAACCCGCCATCAGTCCATTTGTTAGCAAAGGCTGCCTTTCAGCTTGATGGTTGTTTAAGCACCTTGCCGAAAACAGGTCTGCCTCCCCTGCCACACTCTGTATTGATATCTCAGAGAAGCAGCTCATTAGTCATTATCAATGCTCGTCTTCCTTGGAGACTTCCTTAATAATGGCTTCGTAAGGGTATTGCCTTTTACCGCAGTTGCTTTAAAGCAGTAGCTCATCAGTGTTAATGGCGATCTTGTTAGTTTCTAGCCATACAAACATTTGTGTAATGCATCCATCATGCTGCTGCCAATTAAAAGCCCCTGAGTAATAATAACCTTTCTTTCCATGGCCATAAATTCATTATTAAGCCTTGAATATACAGACCTACTGATTGGAGTCGGCAGCAAAAGTGCCATTGCTTTGTGAACCCAATACAAGGAGCTGAAGTTTACCAGTTGCAGGGGTCTGCAAGCCCAGAGAGAGATACATGCCCTGGGTTGGGGTTGGTACACTTGAAGAGAAGAAGAAGAAGAAGAAGAAGAAGAAGAAGAAGAAGAAGAAGAAGAAGAAGAAGAAGAAGAAGAAGAAGAAGAAGAAGAAGAAGAAGAAGAAGAAGAAGAAGAAGAAGAAGAAGAAGAAGAAGAAGAAGAAGAAGAAGAAGAAGAAGAAGAAGAAGAAGAAGAAGAAGAAGAAGAAGAAGAAGAAGAAGAAGATTTTACACCACGCTTTTCTCACCCTTGAGGGGGCTTAAAGTGGCTGACAAATCTTCTGTTCTTCTCCCCACAAGAGACAACCTGTAAGGTAGATGGGGCTGTGACAGCTCAGAAAGACAGCTGTGACTAGCCCAAGGTCACCCACATGGCTTCATGGAGGAGTACAGAATCAAACCCCAGCAGTTAATGCCAGCGGTTAACATTCACTTTGGAGCCTGATTCAGAGCTTCAGAATGGGGAGGGGAGTCAGGGGGTAAAAATCCCACCCAAAACACTTTAGAAACTTCCCAGGTCTGATCCAAACTACACAAACACACACACACACACACACATAAAATATATATTCATGGCATCCTTCTCACTTGCTGCAAGTCATGCTGAATGAATGATTGATGAAATACTCAAGTATCATTTTTTCTGCTCCTTAAGAGTCCACCTGTGGGAGTTTCCTTATATTTTCACTGGCTTTTAGCGGCATCCCTAATCAGGTCCCAAGTACCCAACGACAATAAGGGAAGTGGAGAATCATGTACTTGCCTTCTTTTCCCTGAGTTGTTACTCTCTGCTGTTTAGCAGAGCAGCCCACGATTTAGCGTAAACCAAGAAGCAACTTCCAGCAAAAGCCATTTCCCACACCCACAGACCCCCGGAATATTTCAAGACGTTGAAAAAATTCAGAATGCGTGAGAGTGCTTTCGGACGTAATCACTCCCCTTGGATTGGAACCAAAGCCTACCTCCCCAAAGTGCGCTTCCTGCTCAACGTTACCCATCCGTAAAATCCGCAAACTGCCGATTCACAGCTAGTGATGTTTTTGCTGAAGAGCAAATGCATCAGAGACCATTTAAAAGGAAAGAAAGCCAACAGCTAATCGGTCTGGGCCATTTCTTACCAAGACCAGGAGATGACTGGCAGCGTCCTCCGCTTCGCGATTTGGCACTACCCTTCCTGCCCGCTGGACCGGAAAGGAGCGTGACGTACCAACGTTGGCTAGCGCTTGCACTTGGGGCCCTAGTATACTTTAGCCGCCTGTTTCGCCAAGACTGAATACTTACCTGATTGGATTGCAGGGTCAGTCCTCTTCTGGGCTCCGCCATTTTGGATGCGGCGCCCTATGCTACTGCACATGTGTCAGCGCCATCACTTGGGCGGCACCTCAGACAACCATAGAGGACTGGAAAAGGTGCTAATGGCCGCTGCCCAGACACTCCAGGTAAGCATTTGGTCAACGTTGGTAAAGGTGTGGAAAACAGTTTTGTGCTCTACACCTAATCAACAATTAGTGAACTTCTGGTGAGGCAGGGCACACATGGAGGCCGCAACAGCCTAGCCCACGTGTGGATGCTCTTCACCGGAATTTCACTAATCATGCACTATTTATTTATTTATTTATTTATTTATTTATTTATTTATTTATTTATTTATTTATTTATTTATTTATTTATTTACATTTCCATCCCACCCCAGACCCGGAGGTCTCTGGGTAGGTAACGACCTTTAAAACAACAGATTAAAAACAGAACATACATTAAAAGTCCTTGTAAAAAATCAGCTGTAGTGCAAATAGGCCTCTGGAGGAGATTAGAGATGTGCAGGAAAGTTCTAAACATTCGAAATTCAATTGGATTCGATCGAATGTGGACATCCAAATAGAATGCCTTCACATTCGAATTTAAATATTCAAAAGAATTTAGAATGTTCCAGCTCTCTTCTGAGCTCTCACAGCCCCACCTACCTCACAGGGTGTTCCGTTGTGGGGAGAAGAACAGAAGGTTTGTCAGCCACTTTGAGTCCCTTTAAGGGTGGGGAAAATGGGGTATAAAAACCAACTGCTGCTGCTACTACTACTATTACTGTTACTACTATGGGATGTGCACGAATGTTCAAAACATTCAAAATTTGATTGAATGTGTTCAAATTAGAACGTTGGAATTTGAATCAAATGTCTTTAAATTTGAATTTAAACATTCAAATGAATTTTGGATTTTTTAAGCTATTTGTTCGAATTATTCAGATGTTCATATGTGTACGGGTACGTACACAACACATACTTGGATTGTACACATCTTTCCCACATTCGTATGCATTTGTACAGATCTGTACAAGACGAAAACAGGTTGCATACAGGATAAATATGGGATGCATACAGACATGTACAGACGCGTATAGATGCCTACGAGGTCCGTAACAATGCATATGGGCACATACGAATGTTGTCGACATTTGTAAGTGCAAATTTGAATTTAAAACTCAAACAAATATAAAATTCGAATGAATAGATTCGAATTTGCTTAATTTGAATTGAATTTGGGAAAATTTGAATTTTAAAGATTCCAATTTTCAGATATTTGATCTGAATTGAATTGAATCCCCAAAATTGCATCCATGCACACCCTACTACTACTACTACTACTACTACTACTACTACTACTACTACTACTACTACTACTACTACTACTACTACTCTACGTTGTCTGCATGCTAGTGGAGACTGTGGCAGGCCCAAGGTGAGGCCTGCCAAATCTCCATTAGCGCATAGACAACAGACCCCTGTTCTGTGTTACATTTCAGAAGGGGCCAAAAATCAACATTCCTTTCCTTAGACCCCTGGGAGGGGGTGTACTGGGCCCGTACAAGAAGACATGCCACCACAATGGTCCCCCATGGCCTCAGCATGCTGGTTGAGTTTCCCATCATCTGTATTTAGGACCTAGGGTGCTTCCACATTGGCCACCAAAAAACGGATCTAAAATGATCCATTTTTCAGCAATCTGACCTCCCGAGGATCTGCCACAAATAGTGACGGACCCGAAGGGTCCTTGCGCATCTGCACACAAGTGGGGAGGCTGGACTCCAGAAGATGGATGGAGTGGGTGCTGCGTGGACACATCAGCACCCATTCCAAAAGTCCTCTGGCTCGTGCGCCGTCGACGCCACCCCTGGAACCGCGGGACTGAAGTGGTGAGTTGCCAGTCACCGCATGTTTGCAGTGATGCCTGGCGGGCAAGGGAGGGGCTTTGGAAGCAGGAAGTCCTGATTCCACCCTTCCCAACATGGCAGCCAGAGGGACGTCCGTCCCTTCGCCTGGCCGTGTGCAGAAGCTTCCTGCTTCTGCGCACATCCAGGTGAAGAGACGGATGTAAGACCTGATTTTTCAGGTCTTACATTTAATCCGGATTTCAATGGCAAAACCGGTTTTAAAAACTGGTCTTGCACGCCAAAATGCGGAAGCAGTGTCTGCAAAGAGTCTCCAATCAGGTCTGCGTTGCGGAAGCCATTTAAGGTAAGTGTTTTAAATCTTACTCTGGGGGGGGGGGTTAAACCGGTTTCCACAGCTAGTGCGGAAACACCCCTAGGCGCATTTAAATTGGAGGCATGATGGGAAATCCTGGATTGGAATTTTTGCCCCATAGCAGGGGGAACAGACGAGCAAAAATAATCACAAAAGGCTGATTCCACTGATTCCATTTACTGTTCTGTGCCTGAGACAAAAATGAGATGCCATGAAAACAGCCTGTGGTGGGAACATCCTCCGAGTTCCCCCATGCTGGTATCAAAATCGTTGTTCAGTTGTATTTTAGCGTCCTATTGATTATGCATAATTCAGGAACGTCCCGCAGGCACAAGCAGTAACCTGAGAGGAAGGAAAACGAGGAGACGAGGCCAAAAACACAAAAGATGAATTGCTGTGGGTAAACAAGGCTTCATTATCCGGAATAATATACTAAATATGCCAGCTCAGAGACAGGCAGTCTTCCTGCGTCAATATATCCAGGAGGCAGAACAGGGGGGTGGGAGGGTGGGTGGATGGATGGATGGGCGAGAACATCCCAGCATCAGGAAATCTCTGCTTTAACGTGTCTCCTATGTTAAAAGCAGGTGCTGAAGAGATGCTCTTGAGCTCAGCAGCCTCCTGACTCGCTCCAGTCCCTTAGCCGGAAAGGTTCCTGCTTGTTTGTTCTTCCTTAATTAATGCCAGCGGTTGGCATTCACTTTGGAGCCTGATTCAGAGCTTCGGCGTGGGGAGAGGAGCCGGGGGTAGGAACCCCAGCCCTACATGAATGCAAAACACTCTGGACACTTCCTGAGTCTGATCCAAACTCCAGTTCAGGGAAGAAAGGAGGAAGAAGAAGGCAGAAGAAGGAGGAGGAGGAAATGAAGAAGAAGAAAGGGGAGGAGGAGGAAGAGAAGGAGTAGAGGAGTTGACTTTTATATCCTACTTTTCTCACCCTTAAGGGGACTCACCTTATCCTGCTGACAAACCTGTTCTTCTCCCCACAACAGACACCCTGTGGAGCTGTGAGAGCTCAGAAAAGAGAGCTGTGACTAGCCCAAGGCCACCCAGCTGGCTGCACACAGGAGGAGGAAGAAGAGTTGGTTTTCATATCCCACTTTTCTCACCCTTAAGGGGACTCAAGGTGGCTGATAAACCTTCTGTTCCTCTCCCCACAACAGACACCCTGTGGGAGCTGTGGGAGCTCAGACGAAAGCTGTGTCTAGCCCAAGGCCACCCAACTGGCTTCACGGAGGAAGACAAAGATGAAGACAAAGAAGAAGAAGAAAGGGTTGGTTTACATATCCCACTTTTCTCACCCTTATGGGGACTCAAGGTGGCTGACAAACCTTCTGTTCTTCTCCCTGCAGCAAACAGCCTGGGAGATAGGTAGGGCTGTGAGGGCTCAGAAAGAGAGCTGTGACTAGCCAAAGCTCACCCAAATGACATTGTCAAAAGTTGGCTTTTCTCACCCTTAAGGGGACTCAAAGCGGCTGACAAGCCTTCTGTTCCTCTCCCCACAACAGATCCCTGTGGGGTGGGTGGGGCTGTGAAAGCTCACAAAGAGAGCTGTGCCTAGCCCAGGGTCGCCCTGCTATCTTCATGGAGGAGCATGGAACTGAACAGGGAAGCTATTAGATAAGATTCTGGCGCTCTAACCACACCACCCAAACTGGCCCTTTCCTCTCCCTCTCCCTTAATCTTGCAGGTAGTTGAAAACCTGTATTTTCCCCACCAGTTGAGGGCTTGAGACCTGAAACCAGTTCCTAAAGACTGGAGGAAACCATCCAGCTCTCAGAGCCATTGGGATTTAGAATGCTTCCTTTGGGCCATTCTTCACCAGCTGGTACCCCAGACCAACAAACGTCCCAGGAGCCTCCCTTCTGAATGCTGGGGCACTCTAAGGGAAGCCACACCCCCTTAGACCACTCCCCCGGGTTGGGTCCCCCTTAGACCCTACTAGCATTTGGAATTTAGGCTTCTAATACATTTGCTGGCTCGCTGTACCAGCCAGCGCAGAATTACCCTTTGCTTGCCACCATCGCTTGTAAACAACTGTCTTTGCAATCTGTAGTGATAAAAAAAAAGTTATATTCTTTTTTCACAGAATTGGAACAGATTCTGTTCCTCCAGGGCAACATCACGGATGTCCAATACTGGATGATGAGCAAGGGTATAAAATCCTCTTGCTTTCTAAAAGGATATTGTCCGACCTTTCAAAGCAACCTTTGGATATGTTCCTAGGTTGTTGTTTTTTAACAGGCGCACGCTGAAATGCACAGAGACAAATGAAGATTCCCATTCCAAGCACCATGAGGTTTCTTTTAATCCCTGTTCATCGTATAGATGTTATTAGGTAGCATTAAATCCGAGCCAACTCCTGGTGGCCTCCAAGTCACAGTTTACTGGCAGATACAGAAGAGGTTTACTGTGGCCTCCTTCCAGGGAGGTGCCAGCGACTGAACTTCTTGATCTTCTGCTTCCTGACCCACCAGATCATGGCCTTCAAAATATATGGATGTTCCTGAGGTGCCCATCCAACTCCTAGGCTTCTCCATCAGCCCTGGGTTTGCCTTAACCTGCTTGAGGTTCCAAGAACTCTCAGGGCAGAGAGCTGGCCCAATGCTGTTTCCTCATCCATGCAGATGGGCAGGAATTCCCTTTGCCCATTTGAGCCAAAATAGCCAACTTCTTGGGCCATTTCCAGCCCAGTTTGAAAGCAGACAACCACCCCCTCCTGAAACATCACACATGGTTCACACAGAGCACCCCATCACATAAGAACATAAGAGGAACTCTGACGGATGAGGCCACAGCCCATCTAGTCCAGCATCCTGTCTCACATAGTGGCCCACCAATTGCTTCCGGGCATCTCAAGCAGAAGATGAAGACACAACCTTCCCCTGCTCTTGGATCCTGCCTGTTTCTTCAACCCAGGAGTGAGATCTATGGATCCATTCTAGTAGCCATTGATACACCCGCTCTCCATGAGAACCCTGATGGATAAGGCCACAGCCCATCTAGCCCTCACTGTGACCTACCAATTGCCTCTCAGCATCCCAAGCAGAAGGCAAAGACAAAACCTTCACCTGGTCCATGGTCACACCTTCACTTTAAACCTTCTTCAATCCATCTTTAGGCCCGACTGCTCTCACCTTTTCATTTCTATCTGCTTTATTTGTGGACTCCCCATCTAAGATGGTCCAAATGGAAGGTAGAAAGTCCACAGATAAAACAGAAATGAAAAGGTGGAATCGGTCAGACCTGAAGGTGGACTGAAGGAGGTTTGAAATGAAGACGTGACTGTGGCCCTGCTCTCGATTTCCTGAAAATGGGCCTTGGAACCATCCTGCCTGTCTCAACCAGCCTGGAAGAGGCACCTAGGCATCCATTCTAGTAGCCCTTGATCCACCTGTCCTCCATTCATTCATCCAATCCTTTCTTAAAGCTGTCCACGCTGGAGTTGGTGCAAATAGTCCCACCGTCAGCTGGACTAAAAGGCCAGTAATCCGATTCAGGGGGAGTCCTCCGACTTTCTGTTTTTTATTTGTTTGCTCCTAGGATGGAATCTATCCACTTTGGATAATGGAGGCCATAAATCAGAGAAGAATTATGGATGCAGAGGAACCGCTGAGAAATTATTGGTCAACCCATTTAGCTGACTAAGAGCAGGGTTTAATTTACTCCTCTTTTGTTTTCTGCTTTCTTCCACAGCCCTTCCAGAAGCAGCCCTAACCCTTTCTCCTCCATCAGTCACTGACCGTGTAATGGCCCTCTTACTGCAGAGGTTGAATTGTAGCACAATTAATTGTAATAATAGGTTAAGACCAAATAATTAATGAAGGAACGGCTGTTGTGGTCTGGCAAACATGTTGGGCTATAAATTCCTATTTAACAGAGCTGAGTTCCAGAAATCTACACACAAACACACACACACACACAGGGTGTGCACAAATGCAATTTTTGACATTTGATTCAATTAGAAGAGAATATTCAAATGGCTGAATTTGTGCAAACAGAGAAAAGACGAACCGATTTGAATATATTCGTATGAATACTCGATTCATATGTGATGATACGAATGTCGACAACATTCGTATGTGTCCGTATGCATCCATACACATCCCATTTTTATCCCATATGCAACCCGTTTTCATCACATATGTATCCGTACAATTGCGTACTGATACGAATAAGATGCATGCAGATACATATGATATCCGTACACATACGAATATCAGAATAATTTGTACAAATGATTCTAAACATTGATGTTCCGGATTTAGTTGCAATGCCTCCAGTCAGTGCTTTGAGCTTCTTGAACGGAATGCTCAGTATAGAAATGACAAACAAACAGCACCCACCTGAGAGCAAATCTGCCCCTCCCCAGAGCAGCATCCCATAATATGAGCAGTCAGGAACGTTCCTAAGCAAAGGACAACCTGCAAGGCAGGCCTAGGGTGACTCTACTTCCCTCCAAATAGAGAGCGGTTGCTATTTAGAGGTTGGTTATCCTGCTTAAAAGCAGGGGGGTTAATCAGTTCATTATCTCTTATCTGATTTTTCTGGCCACTTACCATTTAATTATTCTCTGCACCTGCAGATGCAAAAGCTCCAATTATTGCCTCCTGGAGAAAACTTATTTGGCTTATTCCGGAGATGCTGAGATTTCTAAGCAGCTAGGACTTTTGCAACAGCCAGACCAAAAATGCATGCCGCCATTGCACTGGACTAGAAAGTGCACTAATGTGTTAGTAAGGGTGAGCACGAATACTGGTAACATTAGAAATTTGGCCAAATTCAACCAAATTCGGATATTCAGACCTGAATCAAATGTTACGGTATTTGTATGGTAACATTTGAGTGAATTTCCAGACATTTGTACCAGGGATGTGCACCGATATTCAAAAATTCAAAATTCCAATTTGAATTTGGCGAAAACTGACATTCGAATTAGAATCGGATTTTTCAAAAATCCGAATTTCCGAATTTGGATCAAATCCGGATTTTTGAAAATCTGATTCGGATGTTTGAATGATTCAGCTGAATTTGACATCGTATACCATATCCAAATATTGGGTCTATTTGCGCATATAATGTGGGATGCAAACGGAATGCAAACATGAAAAAACAGGATGCAAACGGATTCAAAAACTGGAAACGAAGAAGAGTTGGCTTTTCAACCCTTCTTTTCTCACCCATTTAAGGAGACTAAAAGTGGCTGACAAACTTTCTGTTCTTCTCCCCACACCAGACACCCTTTGAGGTAGGTGGGGCTGTGAGAGCTCAGAAGGGAGCTGTGACTTGCCCAATGTCACCCAGCTGGCTTCATGGGGGAAGAAGAAGAGCTGGCTTTTCTACCTCACTTTTCTCACCCATTTCAGGGGACTCAAAGCGGCTGACAAAGTTTCTGTTCTTCTCCACACAACGGAACACCCTGTGAGGTGTGAGGGGCTGTGAGAGCTCAGAGGAGAGCTGTGACTCGCCCAAGGTCACCCAGCTGGCTTCATGAGGGAGGGCGGAATCGAACCCGGTATTCCCAGATAAGAGTCCAGCTCCCTAACCACTAGACCAAACAGAGGCCTCCCTCCCCCCGTGGTGCAAAGCGAATGAGGAGGATTCTTCTCTGGGTGTAGGACGAAGCTTTGAAGACAGGATTCTTGTCTCCTAACAATTGTCAGTTCTGCGTTCTTGGAGGTTACAACTCCCATTAGAAAGCTCAGACAGAGAGACACACTCAGGCTGTAAGAGACATTTGCAGAGGCGGCCTTGGGAAGTCTCATGTATCAGCAAAGTGTGGGAGGCACTTGCCGGAAATCCTAGTTTGAAGTTCTGCCAGCAAACCAAACAGCTTCTCTTGACTTGGATGGGTTTGCAAAATGAGCTGCATTTCAAAATGCTGTAAAACACAGGAGCAGTTGCCCAGAATCTGTGTAATCAGGCTGGCAAAAGAGATTTAGGCAGATCTGTTCCACCTTCCAGAGCAGACCCGGATCTAATATTCTAGGGCAGCAGCTGATCAGAGAGGCCTTGGTCCAGGAATCAAGGGACAGGTGAGTAGGAGGTTAGGGCAAAAGAACATAAGAGGAGCCCTGCAGGATCAGGCCACAGCTCGTCTAGCCCAGCAACCAATCTCACGCAGTGGTCCACCAATTGCCCCTGGGCATCTCAGGCAGAAGAAAAAGGCAGGACCTTTGCCTCTTCCCAGCTCCCTACAAATGGCCTTTAGAGACCTCCTGCCTGTATCTCCTTGAAGGGAGTACCTGGATATCCATTCTGATAGCCATTGATACACCTGTCCTCCATGAATGAAGAGAAGTCCTGCTGGATCAGGGCACAGCCCATCTAGTTCAGCATCCCATCTCACACAGTGGTCCACCAAGTACCTCTGGCTACCCAAAGTAGCAGGCAAAGACAAAACCTTCCCGTGCTCTCAGTTCCCTGCATATAGCTTTAGAGGCATCCCACCTGCCACTCCAACCTGGAGGTAGTACCTAGGTATCCGTGCTAGATAAGAACATCAGAGGAGCCCTGTTGGATGAGGCCACAGCCCTTCAGTCCAGCATTCTGTCTCACACAGTGGAGCACCTCAAGCAGAAGACAAAGGCGAAATCTTCACCGGTCTCAGTTCCCTGCAAACGGCCTTGAGACGCATCTTGCCTGTCTCTCCATCCTGGAGGAAGTACCTAGGCATCCGTTCATGCCACATGACCACCACCACCCGCGGCTGGCATGATAACCTCAGCTTCCTTGCCCCAAAAAACCATACATCTGCTTGGTGAAACTAGTTCATTGCATACTGGGGGTAAGGAAGCTTTTTGCAGCCTCACAGGTCCATCTATACCACCTGAAAGCCCTCTAGGACTTATAGATGTTTAAAATGAATGTATTAACCCGCAAAGCCCTGGTAACAGTTTCTGCTAGGGATAAGTATGAATATTTGCATTTGAAATTCATACGAATTTAGCAGAATTCAGACATTCAGATTTGCATCGAATGTTGGCACACTCAAAGACTGACATTCGAATTCGAATTGAATATTTTGAGACATTTTTGTGTGAAGCTTCAGATGGGATTTGTATAGGATTCATATGCTATTCGTATGCATTCATATGGGATTTGTATGGGATTGAACATTTGCAACGAATACGAAGCCTACCACATTGGAAGGGGATTTACTCAAATGAATACAAATTTTCTTGCATTTGATTCGATACAAATTGAATACAAAAGATTATATTCGTGCACATTGGCAAACTAGAGCAAGTCCAAGGGAGGGCTGCCAAAATGGTGAGTGGTCTGGAAACCATGTCCTTCGAGGAAAGGTTGAAGGATCTAGGAGGGTTTATCCTACAGAAGAGAAGACTGAGTGGAGACATGATCGTGGTCTTCAAGTCTGTCTGAGATGGTTTAGGAGATCCTGCCTTGAGCAGGGGGTTGGACTCGATGACCCAGGAGGTCCCCTCCAACTCTACCATTCTATGATTCTATGATTCTATGATTCTAAGTATCTGAAGGGCCATCACAGTGCAGAGGGATCATCCCTATTCTCACTCACACAAGACAGGAGGACTAGAAACACTGGGAGTCAAGGCAGATTAGATATCATGAAAAACTTCCTGACAAGGCGATCAGTCCATGGAATAAGTTGCCAGAGGAGGTAGTGGGTTCTCCTTCTCTGAAGGTCTTCAAGCAGAGGCTGGACCTACATCTGTCTGGGATGGTTTAGAAAATCTCCATTGAGCAGGTGATTGAACTTGAGGACCCTAGAGGTCCCTTCCAACTCTATAATTCTATTATTCTATTCTATGATTTCGTTAAAAAAAATGGTTGTTCTCATACGATTTCCCACTAGTTTGAAACGAAAAATACCAGGGTTTTTTTCCCACGGGGAAAAAAATGTCCTTTTCATGGACAAAAACACAGCAAGACACTAGATTATTTTGCATTTCTGTTAACATTCGCAAATGGAATATCTGAACAAGAAGAGTAAGAGTTGGCTTTATACCCTGCTTTTCTCACCCATTTAAGAGGACTCAAAGCAGCCGACAAACCTTCTGTTCTTCTCCCCCGCAAGAGAGCTGTGACTAGCCCAAGGCCACCAAGCTGGCTTTGGGCGGAAAGGAGTGCAGAATCAAACCAGGAAACCTTCAGATAAGAATCTGAAATGAACACGTCGTCTTCTGGTTAGAGTGTCATTTCTGAACATGAATCAAAATTGGCACATCTCTAATATAATGCCTGTATCATTCATAAACACATGCGCGCCCACATCCATCACTTTGAAAGTAATCCAAGAGAGCTTTATACATGCTGTTCCGAGTGGTTCCAAGCAGGAAAACGTGGAAGAAGGATTTGCTTTCCTATCAGTCACAAACTATTGCATCTTGCCTCGATTCATCAGTCTTCAGTCACTTGTTTGGACCACCACTAAATGCCGCCCTTTAGCGATACAGTTTTCTCATTAATCTGGACCCAAGTTTCTTTTGCTTCTCTTTTGCTTCTGCGATTTGCCTCCGACAGGATGATGGAAGATGCCCGTGGAATCTTCCTAAAGGCTTCCAATTCTAAAACCTGACGTAGAGAGAACACCTATAAAAAGATTATGAAGCTGTTCTAGAGATAAGCGTGCCCCACAGTGCATTTGTCCGGAACACTAAGAAAGCTGATCCATCAAATTGCCACCAGGAACATCTGGTAGAAATGTGGTAAAAGAAACAATGCAGGGCTCTTTTGCAGAACAAGATGTCTCCATGGTTGGGATGTGCACAAGAAGAAGAAGAAGAAGAAGAAGAGTTGGCTTTTCTACCCCACTTTTCTCGCCCATTTAAGGGGACTCAAAGCAGCTGACAAACCTTCTATTCTTCTCCCCACAACAGACACCCTGTGAGTTGGGTGGGGCTGTGAAAGAAGAGAGCTGTGACTAGCCCGAGGTCGTCCATCTGGTTTCATGGAGGAAGAAGAAGAAGAAGAAGAAGAAGAAGAAGAAGAAGAAGAAGAAGAGTTGGCTTTTTTACCCCGCTTTTCTCACCCATTTAAGGGGACTCTAAGCGGCTGACAAACATTCTATTCTTCTCCCCACAACAGAACACCCTGTGAGGTAGGTGAGGCTGTGAGAGCTCAGAGGAGAGCTGTGACTAGCCCAAGGTCACCCAGCTGGCCTCATGGGGGAGGGCGGAATCGAACCCGGTATTCCCAGATAAGAGTCCGGCTCCCTAACCACTAGACAAAACTGGCACAAATGTTTTTTTACATTCAGTTCTCACCAAATGGCATGTAAGAAAATTCATATTCATTCTAATAGATCCCCTTCAAATGTGGTTGGATTCCATTTGATACAAATGTATTCGTATAAATTCATACAAATATCTGATACGGACACATACGTATCCGATACGTCTCCCTTAACATATCCGCTCTGAAAGCGTCAAACCTGCCTTGAATCCACTTTTAATCTGCTCTCAAACCATGTTGAATGCACTCTGGATTCCATTGCAGATGTGACCAGCACAGCCATCTTCCCACCTCCACCATTTCACTAATGTTCGGAAGCTGCGTATGAATGTTTCTTGAGGCATGGAGGAGTCTTTTGGCTCTCAGATGCCAGAAAACAGGTGTAAACCTTTAAAAGAAAGGAAAGGTTTCCCCCCAATCTTTCCGGCTATTCCAGTCTATCTACAGAAGGCAAACAATTAGCAGAACAATGTCCATTGGGCGAACCTCTCCTTAGGCTTCCGGAGAGAAAGGCGGCTGCTGCCTCCAGATAAGCGGCTTATGGATCTTCCGGATGCCCGTTCCCAAAGCGGCGGCTGATTCTGGCTGATTTAGATACACTTTCTCAGATTTATTTCTCTCCTCCATTCCTCTGAATTTTGGGGTTTTTAAAAGGACTTCCCTGGTTTAAGGATACTTGACGTAGCCACCTGTTCCCAGTACACAGGGAAAAAAGGAAAGATGGGAGAGAAATAAGGAGGAGGCTTTATGTTGTCATGGGAGGCCGAGGGGGGTGGCAGAATCCAGGAGGGGCAGGGGGAAGAGGGGAGGGGGGAGAAGGAAGGAAGGAAGGAAGGAAGGAAAAGAGGACGAGGAGAGGGAAAGAGAAAGGGAAGGGAGGAGGAAGAGAGGGCAGATAAGAGGGGAGGGGAAAGGAAGTGAAAGGGAGGAGGAGGGAGAGGAGAGGGGGAAAGAAGGGAGGGGAGAGAGGGAATATAAGAGTGGAGGGGAAAGGAAAGCAAGGGAAGGAGTAGAGGGAAGGGAGGAGGAGAGAGGAGAGGGAAGGAAAGGGAAAGGAGGAGGGAGAGAGGGCAGATGGAAGGGGAAGAGAAGTAAGAGAAGTGGGAGGCAGATGAGAGGGGAGGGGAAGGAAGGAAGGAAGGAGGAAAAGGGAGGTGGGCAGGAAAAAGTGGATGTCATCCATCCATCCATCCATCCATCCATCCATCCATCCATCCATCCATCCATCCATCCATCCATCCATCCATCCATCCATCCATCATCTGTCTGTCTGTCTGTCATCTGTCTGTCTATCATCTGTCACACTTATCTATCATGCCTATTATCTGTGTATCCACCCACCCACCCACCCACCCATCCCTCCCTCCCTCCCTCCCTCCATCCATCCATCCATCCATCCATCCATCCATCCATCCATCCATCCATCCATCCCATATTCCTCCCTCACCAACCTTGGGCACCTTCATGCCCTCCTCAGATGCCAAGCCCTGATCCTGCAGGGACGCTCTATTAATAACTGCATATTAGTAACTTTGCCCACCATCGAAAAGTGACAATTTCAGGCAATGAAATCCTTTACTGATAACTCACTGGTCTTCTTTCTCTCTCTCTCTCTCCCCACTCCTATTTCCTCCTTCAAATTGGGGGGGGGGCGGCACTTATCCTGTCAGGAGGGGCTGGAATGATGCTAATGACAGGCAGGCACAATTTGCCAATGCATTTCCCACTTGATAAAAGGCACTTCACCCAGGCATAATATTAAATATCTAAGAGCCCCATTTCCCTAAAAGTAACATTCAAGTCCTGGAGGTTTTAATAGAGGAGCCTCAAATCACATTTTCTTTCTTTTTAAAAGATTTAAAGATTACTCTTAAATCACCAGTTTAAAGCCATTCTCTGAGCTCAAAAAAATAGCTTTCATCCAAAATACTTCTTTTGATTATTATTTTTTTTCATCTCCTCAGATTCCTTCCATCGTAATCATCATTCTTATGTATCGAAAATCTTCCGCCTTCATCCATTATCTACGGAAGTTTCCTTCGTTGTATTCCATTTATTTGTTTGTTTGTTTAGTTTGCATTTTTGTCCTCCCTGACACCTGAAGGCCTCAGAAACAAGGGGTCTGTTTGCACTTAATTTCAATGGGAACCCTAACCCAAGCTAACCATCACCCGAACCCGAACCCCTAACTCCCTAACCCCCTAACCCTAACCCTAACCCCCAACTCCTTACTCAACTCCTAACCCCTAACTCCTAACACTAAACCCCTAAACCCTAAACCCTAACCCTGACCCCTAACTCCTAACTCAACTCCTAACCCCTAACTCCTAACCCTAAACCCCTAAACCCTAACCCTAACCCCTAACCCCCAACCCCTAACTCCTAACCCCTAACTCAACTCCTAACCCCTAACTCCTAACCCCTAACCCTAACCCTAACCCTGACCCTAACCCCCAACCCCTAACTCCTAACCCTAACCTTTAACTCCTAACTCCTAACCCCCTAACCCCCTAAACCCTAACCCTGACTCCTAACCCCTAACTCCTAACTCAACTCCTAACCCCTAACTCCTAACTCAATTCCTAACCCCTAACTCCTAATTCCTAACTCAACTCCTAACCCCTAACTCTTAACTCCTAACCCCTAACCCCTAACTCCTAACTCCTAACCCCTAACCCTAACCCTGACTCCTAACCCCTAACTCCTAACTCCTAACTCAACTCCTAACCCCTGACTCAACTCCTAACTACTAACTACTAACCCCTAACTCCTAACCCCTAACTCCTAATTCCTAACTCCTAACTCCTAACCCTCACCCCCTCACCCTCTGCCCCTTACCCCTAACCCCTGGCCCCTAACCCATAACACATAACCATAACCCTGTTTTTAAATAGCATCTGCAAACTCCACCTAGTCTGTGTCTGGTTGCAGCTTAAATTAAAAATAGGGCAAAAAAAAGAAGTAGTGTGATTTATTTCTGTCTCTTTCTGCCGAATATTTCTTTGTTTGGGTTTTTTTTAAGTCTAATATTCTGTCCCTTGTTCCTAGCAAGTCTTCCTTTCAGAAGAGCCAGAAAGGCTAGAGGTCCATCTTTAAATAGCCAGCATTGATTAGCATATCACTGCAAACTAGCAACAGAGAAATAAAGTGAATACAAGTGTGGGGGGAAGATTTGGAATTTAAATCAGATTTAGATAGGATTTTGTTGTGGCTATTTCTGTCTTTTATTGTGTTCGATCTCAGCCCTCCCACAAACCTCGCATACAATAAGGAAAGGAACAAGACCATAATGCAATACATTGTAGCAATATGTTTTATTAGTTTTAAGCTTCTTTCCTACCAGGGCTTTGTCAGGTGAGGAGTCAGGTAAGACCTCACGTTGATTAACACCTTCAGGAGAGACCCTCTTTATAACATGCCGCCTGTATCAGCAGGTATAAGGGCACACAGGAGGGCCTTCTCAGTGGTGGCCCCTAGGCTGAGAAATCATGGGTGTTTTTCCACTGGCAGAAAGTACCCATTTTTGCACCCATTAAGGACCCATTTGGGTGTGAACCGGATAACCCCATTTCCACCACGGCACCCATTTGGGACACATTTGTTTCCACTGCCGCTGGGGAAATCATCTCAGCCTTTAATCTGGATTTTCTGTAGACCCCATTAATGGGGACTACAATGGGGTCTTCAGCCAGAAAATCCGGATTAAAGGGAGCCTGTTTCCACGTTAGTTTGGCAATGGGGTCTAGGGGAGGCTAGGGGGAGGGGGCACCCATGGGAGGGAGCCCCAAACCTAGGCTTTGAAATCATTTCAAAGCCATTTCGAAGTTACTTTGAAGTTGCCTTCGGAGATTAGCAAAAGCTCCGAAGTCCCTCCGAAGGCAACTTCAAAGATTACCACAGGCTCCGAAGACAAACCTCCGATAACAAAGGGAGATCAAAGTGGACTATTAACTTCAGGCATGGAAAGAGGTGCATATTTAATGAGGCTGATTCATCCCTGCTCACAAAGAGGTAATACATATGCAGGCTCTCGCAAGGGGTTTGTCTTCAGAGCCTTTGCTAATCTCTGAAGTTGCCTTCAGAGGGACTTCTGAGCCTTTGCTAACCTTTGAAGGCAACTTCGGAGGGACTTCGGAGGGACTTCAGAGATTGCACCCTCTGTCCCCCAAAACACCTGGGGTGACAGGCAGACCCCCTGTGGGTCAATCCGGATTCCCCACATGGGTGCGAAGGTGTTTCCATGGCAGGGGGATTAGCACCCATTGCTAATAGGTGCTACACCTCCTGTGGAAACACATTGGGTGCTTCCCTTAATCCAGATCTACTAGATCCAGATTAAGGAATGTACCCTTTCCTTAGATCCGGATCTTCTTAGATCCAGATCTAAGGGCTGCAGTGAAAAAACACCCCATAACTCCTCTGAGGTGCATCTGGTCCCATCATTTGGGTGCATGGTGAAGAATCACCACTTTGGCCTTGGGCTGAAGAAGCTGACCGCTCTCCCCTTTCAGGCATGGTTATTGGCTGAATTGGTTTTACTGTAACCCGCTTGAATCGGATCTATTAAATTCGAATTTAACAAGATTCAGTTCGTATTTACCAAATTTGAATCTATTCGTTGGAATTTTTTATTTGAATCTGCACATACAAATGCCGATAACATTCGTATGTGCCCATAAACATCGTTACATATCCCATACACCTCCGTGTATGCATCCTGTAGTTATCCCGTATGCAACCCATTTTCATCCCATACAGATCCATACAAATGCATACGGATGCAGGAAAGATGCAGATTTTCAAGTACGCATCGTGTACTACACATACGAATGTCCGGATATGACGCAGGAGGAGAATCCATGGAGGTGATTGGCTGGAGGCAGGCAAGTGGGCAGGTCAGAGGTCCCTGGTGATGTCACATCCTGTGTTCAGAGGTGGGAAAATCCTCAAACAGGAAGAGAAGGGGCCATGTGCTTCTTAACACCATGCGCTTAGTGGACTCCATATTCCCACAGAGCAGTTGCACCAAATGGAAAGAATTCAGCACCCTGGTGGTGCAGAGCATTTACCACGCAAGTCTATGGGAGAAAATTTCTCCTGAAGCATATTATACTGATGCTTGACTGTTAGCCCTTTATACCCTGAAGCTTGGAATTGGAGCTAGAAATAAAGGCCGGGCAGCCTAGTGGTTACTACAGTTTTTCTCAACATGTCTGCTCCATATTGAGAACCAAAAACCATTTTCCACCTCCAGAGCAAATTAGCAGCTGATAGTTTTGTAGCAATTTCTAGCTGGCTTATTTATTAGAATCCGATAAGCCATCTGCTCAGCAGGAAAAGGTAAAAGAGGCTTAATTCTTCTCTCTGTGTGTGTTTCATGCTTTATTTTCTCAATTATGTGGGTTGAACCTGATTGCTTCTAAGGCCTTCATGGACCTGCATTCAATTCTTGGGAAAGCTTCAGCAGCATTTACATGGAGTCCCTGTCAATTGCCTGGCGCTTGATTAGAGCGTTTTGTTTTTAAAAGTTCGTTCCATCTACTCCGGACTTAGTCAGATTTATCTTCAGTGCATGGGCAAAGGGTTAAATTCAAAGGCACTGTAGCCTGCAAATAATGTTTGCCACACATTCCATTCTGCTTCACAAAAAGTAGAATTCCAAAACCCACATAAATTATGCAAAGCAATTAAACACTTCCACCCATATGATTACTCAGCTAATTTTGCAGTATTTATTCTACTTTTAGCCAATTACAGTTAAAAGTGTGGATGGATCCAGATGCACAAACATATTCACTCTGCCACTTGTGGGAAGGAACATTGAATCAACCTAGTTTTCAAGCCCACCATGAACAGAATTAGTGCCAGGAGTCATTGACATTTTGGAACTCATTCACATGTTGAAAACTGTACACTTAGAAGGATTCACAGCTCCATTGATCACAGGATTACCCCATGCACAACAGAGCCTGAAAGGCCGTTTTTGCATTTACCTCCATTAATCTGGAATTAGAAGATCCAGATCTTTGAAATCCAGTCCTCGTTGAATCTGGACTTCGAAGATCCGGATCTCGGCAAGGACCACATGTGTCTGCACATGCTGTCTAGCACCCATGGGTGCTAAACATGGCCACTGTGTGGCCGCTGTAGCATCCATGCCAAGGCTCCATTTGGCAGTAGCACAATTGGTCAGTATATTGACCAATCACAGCGTACTTACGTCAACAGTGAGCATGAATTGCATGGATGTTCCGGTTGTCCCAGCCGGTTGACCAAATAGAGGCTACAAGGGCGGGGACAGCTACAAAGACTGCTTCATTGCAGCTACGCAGCCTGTGCTCAACTTCGTAGGCAGCTACGAATGACGTGCAGGACTACGTAGCTCCGAATGGTGGGGCAGAGCCGGAGCCACGCCACTGCAAATGGCAGACACTAAGCCCGCCTCTAGATGCCATTGCCCTGGTTGCCTTGTGAACACACATTGGTTTTTTTCCCACTGGCACTGAGTACCCATTAAGTACCCATTGGGGACCAATTAAGGACCCATTAGGCTCAGAGCAAGAAGACCCCATTTCCACTACCGACCACATTAGAACCCAATTTGTTCACACCTGTACTAGGGAAATATGGATTAAATGGGACCTTCAGGACCTATAATCCAGATTTCCTGTGGACCCCATTAAAGGGGTTTACAATCCGGTCTTCAGGCATCAAATCCAGATTAGATGTGTCTCCCCCCCAAAAAAAACGTGGCATGACTGGTGTCTCCCACTTGGGTAGCCTCTGCGTGCTTGCCTAGCACCCATTGCTACTAGGTCCTACACTGCCCATGGATACTTCCTTAGACCTAGTATATAGGACACATACAGGACTTACCTTCTGCATCAGAGGCTGGATTCAGGACCCTTCGTGGCGGGCGCTTCCGCACACCGGAGCACGAGACCCATTCTTAATGGGGTCTTGCCGCTGAAAGATCCGGCCTCCAGGAAGGCCCCTCGCCTCGATCCATTCGGAAGCAGGACGCTTTCACACATGGAGAGGCGAGGGGCCAGATGTGCCGGTGGCCGCCATCTTCAGAAGGATTTTGCTGGCGCTAGTACAGACAAATGGGATCCTTAAGAGGTCTTAAGTGTGGACAGTGCATGACTGATCTGTACCAATCGAGTACCAATTGGGGTCCTAATGGGGTCTAAATGGAGTCTTCATTCCTAGTGCAAAAACAGTCAAAAAATCTAAGAGCAGTCCTTTTTTAACACATTTGGAGCAAAGTGTGGGCAGAGACGTGCATAAACTGAATTCCTTTGTCTGGTTCGCCATCAAAGCAACCCTCCATTTGGTTTGACTTGCTGGCAAATCATTTGATAAAATATCCGGCTGTTTGCATTCAATTTCCAGATAGCCCAAAAAGAAAAAAAAAAAGCTCTTCTTCCATTAAAAAAAAGGTTTTTCAAAGCAAAAATATAGCAAACCTGTTCACGGGTGGGGAGCTGTTTCAGTTTAATCAATTTTTAGATGTTCGAACAACCGGATGTCCAGCTCACTGTGAACATCCACAAACATGAGCCATTTGTTTGGCATTTCAAACACAACCAAATTTTGCACATCGCCACTTGCCTCTTCCTGCTAACTGAAAAATTCTCCTGCCATCCATGCCCTGATTGGGAAAGTATACGCCAAAGCGAGGTAGGGTGGGGGGAACCATGGGAGATATTAGTGGAAACATTTTTTCAAAGGCTGAATGATACAAGCACCATGAATTTCGAGCAGAAAGATTTAAGAACATTCTGCTTTGAGCCTAAATGTACTTTTCATATAACTATGGATTTGCATATGTTATTGATATATTAATTTTTTATATACTTCATTCAAATATATCTCAGCTTTCACCCAAAGGTCCCTGGATGGGTTGCAGACAATAAAAAGATAAAATTCCTATTACAGGCTAATACAGTTTTAAAATAGAACCCTCCCTTCCTGGAAGAACAACACTCAAAGGGTGCATCCCCATGGGAGCCAGTTGCTTTACTAGTGACATGATTAATAAAAATCCACGTTGTAACTTGCAATAAAGAGTCCCCATGTGGTTTGGGGCAACGCGGATTAAAATTGTACGTTCCTGTCCCCATGGAAGCCGCTTTTTGTGAGCCCGCATCTTTTTCTCCCCCCTCCCTACCCGCTGGAGTAATGACAGGCTCCCTTCAGCTGTCAGATCCAGCTCCCTGCATTCACGTAATGCAGCTGCTTTAGCGCATAAGCAAATCAGCGATCTGCCCCTTTCTTTCACAGTGGAGGCTGCATTAGTAGTAGGAGGAGAGGGATTCCTTCCCTTCCTTTCTCTCAATTTCTTCCTGGGTTTCCTCTTTGGTTTCTCTCCCCCCCCCCTCTTGTAAGCTTCACTCATTTTCTCCATGCTGTTTTCTCCCGCTCCCCCCCCCCCTTGCCAGAGCATGCAATTGCCCAGGCAAGGGCTTCCTTTACCCCAAACGAGTGCTTGACAGGTGCTATGTAGTCAGCTGGGCAGCTGTCAGGCAGGGATAGGGGCTGTTGTGCACACGTACAGAGCTTCGCTAAAATGATTAAAAGCAGCTGCTTTCACAGCTCTTCTCACCGTTTTAGCGGGGCAGCATCCTCATGCTCCCAGGATAATCCACAGTTTCCCGCTAAGTCAGATGTAGTACTGTTTGAAAGGGGTTTTTTTCTAAACCAGATTTTCCTCCTTTGCGCCTGATGTAGCCTGGAGTAAAGCTGTGCATAGAAACGCTCTGAGGCAAAACAAGCTTAACTTTGGAATATTTTCAGCATGGAGACGTGCCCATAAAGGGCTAAACATCAAAGGCCTGGAGGTAAAGAGATATGTTTTAACCAGGCATTGAAAGTCATAGAATGTTAGTCCCCACCATGCCTCCACTGGGAAGCTATTCCAAAACCTGGGGGCCAACACAGAAAAGGCCCCCTCTCATGCCCCTGCCCTTCACACCTTTGAGGGTAGTGGCACTGCAAGAAGGGCCTCCCTTTGTGCTCTTAATACTTAGGCAAGTTAACATGGGAGAAGGAGACTCCTTCAGATATATGAAGCCCAAGCAGTATGTTGTCAAGGGGCTATCTGTCGAAACTCCATCATTAGGCCTAAGGGTTAGAGATGTGCACAATTTTTTTCTTATTCAAATTCAAATTGAATCGAATATCCAAACATTCAATTCAATTCAAATGTTTAGAATCCAAATGCAACAAAAATCCGATTCAAATTGAATACATTCGAAGCTATTTGTTCTGAATGTTAGATTTGAATCTGAAGGTACGAATGTCGACAACATCCCTATGTGTTGTACGTATCTGTATGCATTTCGTACACATCCCATCTTTACACTGTCCGCACTGTCCATGGGGGAGAGGGACGAGGTAAGCCGGTTGCAATCAGAAAAAACAAATCATTTGGGTTTAGCCGAATGGCGGAGACTTACCACATCCATGATCTGCCTGAGACTGAGGCTGAAAGATACGGTTAGTGGCTGAGAATCATTGGCAACAGGTCTTTCCAAAGGATTATAGTTCTTCAGCAGCTCCTTGTAAAGTTTCCTCTGGTATTCCCCTTGGAGGGACCCTGGCGGAAGAAGAGGCAAACGTGAAATCTTAAAATGTCACATGCTTCTAATGTCACCCAACTTCGCTCAAAAGAACCACAAACCTGAAGCCTAGATAGAGATAGGACCCCAAAATGCCCAGATTCCTTTTGTTAAACAGGGGCGTCTTTCCACTAGCACTAAGTACCCATTAAGTACCCATTAGGGACCCATTAAGGACCCATTAGGCTCAGAGCAGGAAGACCCCATTTCCACTAAAAACCCCATTAGAGCCACATTTGTTTCCACCTGTTCTAGGGAAATCCGGATCTTAGGGTCCTTCGGGACCTATGATCCGGATTTCAGGTAGACACCATGGGGTCTTCAGGCATCAAATCCGGATTATACAGAGCCTGGGGTCTTCAGGCATCAAATCCTGATTATACAGAGCCTGTTTCCACCACAATTGGACAATGGGCTCTAGGGGGGCTTAGGGGGCTCACCCATGGGGGGGTGCCCCCAAACCCAAAGCTCCGAAGCCTGTGCACAATCTCTGAAGCTGGCTCTGAAGAATAGCACAGGGTCCAAAGAGGACCCCATTCAAGAGCAATGCCATTCCTATGGACCTTTGTTAAAGGCTCCGGAGAATCTTCAAAGTTTGTGGCAGACTGCTCTGAAGATTTTCCAGAGTCTCTCCGGAGATTGCACCCCCTGTCCCCCCAAAAAACCTAGGGTGACAGGCAGGCCCCATGTGGGTCAATCTGGATTAGACACATGGGTGCTCTGCCATTTCCACTGTGAGCAAGCTAGCACTGACTGCTACTGGGTGCTAGACCACCCGTGGAAACGCATTGGGTACTTCCCTTAATCTGGGTGTACTAGGACCCATTCCTTAGATCCGGATCATCTTAGATCCGGATTGAGGGAGGTCAGTGGAAAAGAACCCTAGATGTTCTTATTAGGGATATGCAAGGATATTCAAAACATTCAAAATTTGATCAAATTTGTTTTAATTCAGACATTCAAATTCAAATCAAACATCTACACATTCATTTTTTAACATTCAAAAGATTTCAAATGTTTTGAATCATTCATACAAATCATTCTATGGTGAGGCCACATTTGGAATATTGCGTACAATTCTGGTCACCACACCTCAAAAAGGATATTGCGGAACTGGAAAAGGTGCAGAAAAGGGCAACCAGAATGATTAAGGGGCTGGAACACCTCCCTTATGAAATCAGACTGCAACGTCTAAGCCTCTTTAGTCTGGAGAGACGGCGTTTAAGAGGGGACCTGATTGAAGTATATAAAATTATGCAGGGTATAGAAAAGGCGGATAGAGAAAATTTCTTTTCTCTATCACACAACACTAGAACCAGGGGGCATCTATGAAGCTGATGAGTAGGAGGGTCATATAAGACAAGGGGAAGGACTTCTTCATCCAGAGGGTCATCGGTCTATGGACTTTGCTGCTGGAAGAGGTGGTGACAGCTACCAGCCTAGATGGCCTTAAGGTAGAGTTACATTTATGGATGACAGATGTATCAATGGCTACTAGAACGAATACCTAGGTGCATCCTTCAGGCTGGGGGGGGGGGAGCGGGGTGCTTCTAAGGCCATTTGCTGGGATTCGAGAGCAGGCAAGGGCTCATCCTTGTCTCTGTTTCAGATGCCCATGAGCATTTGGTGGGATCCATTGGAATATCAAATGTTATGAATATTTGTGCACATCCCAAATGAGGATGGGACGCTTTTCCTTAAGAGGATGACTGGAAAAAGTCCTGTCTCTTCACACTCTTCTTAGGGTGACTAGTGGGGTTACACTTATGTTGGTAATGGAGTTGTGTGCTGTCCTTGCTAGCTGGAGCCACTGAATCGGTGCGCAAGTATCAAGGTCAGGTTGTTGTAGGGGGTTTGGGGGGGGGGTCCCTCAAGTATGGTGCGGAAGCTTTAGCTCACATTGAATGAGATTTCTGCAAGAAAGTTCCAGGGCATGGGACCCCTTTTCTCAACGTGTTGCAATTGGCTGACAATTTGGAGCAGTGCTGATTTAACGGTTAGGCTTAGGCTTAGGCTTAGGCTTAGGCTTAGGCTTAGGGCCAACCCTGGGCAACTTTGGGGGGGGGGGGGGGAATATGCAAAAACTTTGTAAATATCCCAACAATTGCAGAATGTTTTTGTCTTTTCTTTTGCCCACTTTTCTTTTGTCTCTTTTCAGCACTTGCTGTTCAAGTTGATCTTTCAACCCCACAAGATGTTCTTCCAGAAAACAAAACAGATGTACAAAGAGATAGCAAGAAGTAGATTTCATTTAAGAGGTTATTTATTTTCCTCTTAACATTCTTAGGTAAGAGAATTTTGTTTTTGTTTATAAAACTTCATAAAAAGGGGAGAAGAGGAGGAGGAGGAGGAAGAGGAAGAAGATGAAAGGGGAAGAGTTGCTCGAGCATATAAGAACAAAGGTCTCTTGAGTCCAAGATTCTGCCTCTGCAGACACCAACCATATGTCAATGTTTACTCCTTGCATCTCTACTTCAAGGACTAGGGAAAAGGAGCTTTCCAATCTACCAACAGCCATAAGACCACATTGGTCCCTTAGGAGATGCTCAGCCATAGTGGACATCACCATTAGCCATCTGCCCTGAGTTCCAGAGCAAATGCCAGCTGCAATCCAAGCATTTCTGAGAGGACAGGTCCAAACTTCAAGCATTCGAGGGGGGGGAGAGATATTAATTGCCCACGTTACACCAATTTCCACTGATCCGTTAACTGTGAACATACCCCAGGACAGCTGATGGATCAGGACATTCAGAACAAAAGAGAAGCCTAGCTGGATTGAACCACAGCCCATCCAGTCCAGCATCCCATCTCACACATGGCCACCAATTGCTTCTGGGCATCTCAAGCAAAAGACAAGGGCAACAAACTTTACCAGCTTGCCTCTCCAACCACCTGAGGGATGGTCATGGATATTCAAAAATTCAAAAACCCCATTCAAATCCATCGAATGTCAACATTCGAATTCGAATAGGATTTTTTAAAACCCGAATGCATACATTCGAATGAATTTTGGATTTTTGAAAATCTGATACAGATTTTCAAATGATTCAGATGAGTAGCTCCATATCTATCGTATACAAATGTGCGTGGAAATTATACGTATTTGTGAATATAATGCGGGATGCACACAGGATAAATACGGGTTCGCACAAATTTGTATAACGGATACAAATCTTATCAACATTTGTATATTCAGATACAAATTGGATTTTCAAAAGTACGAATCCGGGTCATTCAGATTTGAATTGGATTTTCAAAAATCCGGATTTTTGAAATTCAAATTGAATTTTTAAATATTTGTTTTGACGCAAATTCCAATGCAAAAAATATATTTGTGCACAACCCGAATACACCTGCCCTCCACGAATTTGCCTAATCCCTTCTTAAAGCCATCCATGATGGTTGCTGCCAAGTTCCAGCAACTTTCCTGTTAGTAAATTCCACAAACCACCCATGCCCTTCTGGATGAAAAAAAAATATTTCTCCTTGTCAATCTTAACTCTTCTGCCCATTAGCTTCATAGACAGGGGACTGTGAGGTGAGACAGACATCATACCGTGGTCCATTGAGCATGATAACATGCGCTTTCTCACACAGACACTCTTACATGGTGAAGCGAGGAGAAGAGCCACCATCCATCCTGTCCTGTCAAAATGATAGCTCCGGTGTCATAGGGAACAGCGTTGTGGGCAGAATACAGGGCTAGAATCTAGCTGCTCTTGGCTTTAAATTGCCTTTCAGCCAAGCAAGCCCAAATATCTAAAGGAACACCTTCTCCCATGCCGACCTGTCCCTGCCTTATAATCTGGTGGAGAGGCCCTCCTGGTTGTCCCACCACCCTCAACAGTGAAATGGATGGGCACCCGGGAGAGGGCCTTCTCAGTGATGGCCCCCAGCCTATGGAATAGTCTCCCCCTTGAGGTGTGTCAAGCTCCGTCTCTGTACAAGTTCAGGAAGGCAGTAAAGACGTACCTCTTGCCATGGCCTTAGGCTAAATGTGGTTACATTTCCCACACACACACACACGTTCAAGTAGTAATGTTTTTACTACATATTTGGTTTGTTTTAAATGTTTTAAAATATATTGTATGTTTCAATGTGCGGAATTTTTAAGCATTGTTACCCGTCCTGAAACCTCTGGGTATAGGGTGGGATGGGTGTACGAACAGACGGACAGATGGACGGACAGACAGACAGACAGATAATAAATGCCCCATGGCAAGCCTGGGAGGTTAACAGGAGGGGAGGGGAACAATATGTCCCACCTAGGGATGTGCATGAATATTTGTAACATTCTGCACGTATTCATCCAAATTTCAACATTTGTAGATAAATTAAATGTCACAGCAGTTGTACATTAACATCTGTACAGATACAGATGTTTCAGACATCCGTACAGATAGTTCGGACATTTGTTAAACTCGGGAGGTAAGAAAGCAGCTGCAATGGATACAAATTGTTTTCGACATGGATCGAGAGCAGATTAAAAGTGGATTCATGTTGGATTTGACAATTTCAGAGGGTGGATATGTCACGGGATAAGTATTGGATACATATCCATTCGTGTTGGATACATATTCGTTTGTACTGGATACATATTGGATGTTCATACAAATTTGTACAGATCCATTCATCTCAAATAGAATCCTGCCACATTTGAAGGGGATCTATTCCAACGGAGACAGATTTTCTAAAGAAAATTTCTAATGGGTCAAATCACCTATCCGTGCCCATCTTTAGTCCTACCATGAGATCTTCAGAAGAAATCTGCCTTTCTTTCCTTTCTGTTAGCGATGTGCCCAAAAATTCACAACATTCAAAATCCACACGAATTTGGACGAATTCGTACATTCAAATTCAAATCGAATGTTGGTGCATCCAAAGATCAACATTCAAATCCAAAGTGAATGTTTCGATACAGTCGTATGAAGCTTCGTTACGGATTCCAATGAGATTTGCATGCGAATTTGTATTGAACGTTCATATCGAATATGAATCCTGCCACATTCGAAGGGGATCCATTGGAACAAATAAAATTTTCTTACGTTCGATGCGATACAAATCGAAAATCCCTACTTTCTCAACTCTTTTCCAGTCACTGCCCAAAGTGACAAGGCTTTCCAAATCCTGGAGAAGCAACCAAATAAGCTCAGAGAGTTGTGACAGGTAGGAAAAAGCCACCCACGAGCTGATGCATTTGCAGAATTTTTGCATTTAATTATGCCCCATTAAACAAGTCAGTTGTACACAGCAAGCTAAGGCCCTTTCTGGACTCTCCTTGTTTTGATCCGAACCAGTGGGTCTAGTTATTCCATCTGCAGTGACAGCATTGATCCAGTTCTTGCTTCCCCGCAGCTGCAAAAGTTGTGTGGTCTTTCCAGCTGACATCACACACACACACACACACACACACAAAATACTGCTAGGAACAACAATTCCTAACCTCGTGGCTTTGGGAGTGGTTTTTTCATGCTGCTCTATGACAACCCACTGAATAGCGGACCTTAGTGATTTTGGATCAGGGAGGCACGCCATCTCCACATCTATGTGATCTGGAACAAGTCCAATTGAAGATCCAATTAAACGGGTCTACAACAGATCCGCTTTAAGGGCCTCTTAATCCAGGCCTGGCTTTGTCTTGTGCAAAAGGGGCCAGATTAACAGGGGAGACGTACCTCCTGGATCCATATTAATGTGTGGATGAAGAGACCCAGGATCTGGACTCCACCCAGGTAAGTGCAGAAAGGGCCAAAAGCCAGATGAGTGCATTGGCCATAGTGGCCACATGCAGACAGTACATTTGAAGAAGAAGCAGAAGAAGGCCAGCATTGGAACATCTGCAAGCCCAGATTTGGGGCCAGGCTGGTTTGAATGAGTACGCTTGGAGAGAGGCCAGATCAACACTTTGCGGGTGTTTTGTGGCTCCGAGTGGAATGCTGGGAGTTGTGGTCCCATGGCATCCAGAGAGGTGCACTTTGAGTACCCCGCTTTGCAGAGAAACTCTTGCTTACCTAAAGCAGCTATTTACCATGACACCCCTAAAAAGCAGGTCACTGTCCTGGTCTTCATTCTGGCAGGAATAAGCCAAGCTTTCCTTGCATGAGCCAACATAACCTCTGCTACATTTTACTTTTCTGTTTGTATCCTCTGATTAGATGTTCCAGAGCACTTCTGTATCCCTGCCAAGAAAGCTGCTTGGAGTCTGGGAGTGGCTGTAGCTCAGAGCCAGAGCAAACTGCCTGGGAAGCAGGGGCTCACCATTTCAATCCCCAGCCTCTCCCCAGAAGCAGGCAATGGCAAACCACTCATGTATCCCTGCCAAGAAAACTGCTTGGAGTCTGGGAATGGCTGTAGCTTAGAGCCAGAGCAAACTGGCTGGGAAACAGGGGGTCACCATTTCAATCCCTAGCCTCTCCCCAGAAGCAAACCACTCATGTATCCCTGCCAAGAAAGCTGCTTGGAGTCTGTGAGTGGCTGTAGCCCAATGGCAGAGCAAACTGCAAGGAAAGCGGGGATTCACCAGTTCAATCCCCAGCCTCTCCCCAGAAGCAGGCAATGGCAAACTACTCATGTATCCCTGCCAGGAAAACTGTGCCGAGTCACCAGAAGTCACCCTGACTCAACACACAAGTAGAACAAAACATCTTTGCAGACACGCGCGCATAGGTCTAGAGCTTTGGAACTGAACCCTGTTCATTCCTCCCAAAAAAGGGCCGCGGAACATTCCCCTCACGTCTGAGACAGCAGCCAAGATTTTTACCCCCTTTGGTACACATGATCCAACTGTAGCCAAGTATTTCTGTGGAAGTTTAAGCCCCTCCTCAAATCTCAGGACTCTTGCTTTGAAAAATGCCCTTTTAACTCTCATTTTAAAGCCACCACAACCAAATGTATCAAATGTATCAATGACTGAGAAGTGCATGCTTGGGAGAAAGAAATAAGGGTGTATTCCTTTAAGTTCTCTCTCTCTCTCTCTCTCTCTCTCACACACACACACACACACACACACACTTATTCAAGATCTGAGTTGCACCAGCAAAGGGGTGTGTGTGTCAATGCTCCAACTTGGACTGCGTCCACACCTACATTTTAATCCAGCTTCAGTCCACTTTCAGAGTGAGATAAGCCATTGGCAAAGGGACAAGCTGCTTGTTTGTGGTTTTATCTAACTTAGAAAATCCACCTTTGAGCCAGATAACATGGAAGGAAAATGGCAAGTCACTTAGCCGGCGTGTTCTTCCGCTCTGAAAGTGGACTGAAGTTGGATTGAAATGTAGGGATCTGACTTTCCTATTCCCCTACCTGCTGGTCTGCTATTCCTGATGCTGTGCAGTCCTAGACTTTACCTGGCCAGCGGGGGTTGTGATGGTGAGGGAACCTCGGAGAGAAGTACAGGGAAAGCCCCGAGCCAAGCCCACCTGGTTCTCACGCTCTTGGCTCTTTGGTCTTCTGGATCACAGCAGCATTGGGAATGTCTCACGCTTGGTGCCTTTTGCCCACCGCTCAAGAAAGCCTCAATGAAGAGCCTCCAGTGCCCAGAGCCATAAGGCACCAAAACCGAGAGAGATGATGGAGATGGAGATGATGACGATGACGATGATGATGATGATGATGATCCAAAGCCCCCTCCTCCCCTCCAGAGGATACAGGCGGTGGGAGGTGGAAAGAGAGCCACTCTGCCAATGCTCAGGAGCACTCTCGATTTCACGCCAGCCTGCCTGCCTGTCTGCCCGCCCGCCTGCCTGCCCACCTCTGCATCATCCCAGCTGGGCTCCGGGGAAGGGGGAAGGGGAGGGAGGATCCCTATAGAAGCTCCCCGGCCTCGGATCAGAGGGTGCCGGGCACCAACCCAGGGGAAAGTCTCGCCCGCAGAGCCCCGAGAGCCTCGGGGAGCTGGAGAGAAGCCACGAGCCGCGCGGACTCACCGGGCACGAGTCCCCCCGCGAGGATCAGCACCACGGAGAGCTCCCGGAGCCCCATGCCCGGCGCGTCCGGCAGCAAGGGCAGCGGAGGAGGAAGACCAGGGCTGATGCCCACCTTGCCAAGCGCAAAGTTCGGCTCCAGTCCCGGAGCGGCGGCGGGCGGCGCTTTGGCAGATCGGAGGAAGGCGGGGAGGCAGGCAGGCAGGCAGGCGCCCGGGGGTGCTCCGGGGAACCCCGTTTGCAAACACCAGGTTGGGAGCCCCTCTTTCTCCTCCTCCTCCGCTGGGTTCGCAGCTCCAGTTTCCTCCTCTGCCAGCTGCCGGCTTGGCCGCGGCGCTGGGATGCTCAGCGCCTGCTCTCTTGCCTTCCTCCTCCTCCTCCTCCTCCTCCTCTTCCCACGTGACGGGCTTCCCTCCTTCCGAGTCGATCCCACCACTGGGGCGCCCCAGTCGCCAAGAGGCAGCCGGTTGCTGCTGCAGGCGCCGCGGCCAAGAGGGAAATGATGCTCTACGACCAGGGAAGAGCCTGATTTTATAGGGGGAGTGAGTCTCGGTCCCCCGCCCTCCCTTCTGAGCTCTCGCAGCCCCACCTGCCTCACAGGGTGTCTGTGGCTGGGAGAATAGAAAGCTTTTTCAGCTGCTTTGAGTCCCTTTAAATGGGTGAGGAAGGCAGGGTAGAAAAAACAACTTTTCTTCTTCCTCCATGAAGCCAGCTGGGCGGCCTTGGGCTAGTCACAGCTCTCTTTCTGAGCTCCCACACAGCCAGCTGCCTCACGGGGTGTCTGTGGTGGAAAGAAAAACTGAAGGTTTGTCAGTCACTTTGAGGCCTCTTTGAAAAGCAGGGTAGAAAAGACACTTCTTCTCCCTCCTTCCAGCCACCCGCTGATGGCTGTCAACATCAGCCTGGCACCGGGGGGGGGGGGGGCACAACAAGGCTACGATCCCTGCCAGACCTCTCCCCATCCTCCTTTTATCCTACCCAAGCTCTGATTTCATTTTGTGGCAGGGAGGGGGGTATCTGACCCCCAGGGAAGGAAGTCAGGTGAATATTTGCTTCCCACACACCCATGCAATTGAGGAAACCTTGCTGGATCTGTTTGGGTGCCTGAGGGGATTCCATGGCTGTGGTCACACCTAAGTTTTAATCCAGATTCAGTCTACCTTCAGAGCGAGAGAACACCTCAGTAACATGACCAGTAATTTTATTTCCACATCATCTATCCCAAAAGTGAATTTTCAGAGTTATTTAACACTGACAGCAAACCACTTATCACATTGCTGAGGTGTTCTCTCGCTCTGAAACTGGTTTGAAGCTGGATTAAACCTTCAGGGTGACCTCAGCCTTAGATCTAATCCAGCTTCAGTCCACTTGCAGAATGAGAGAACACTTCAGGCAAAGTGACCAGTAATTTTCTTTGTGCAATATCTATCCCAAAGGGGGAATTTTCTGAGTTATTTAATACTGAAAGCAAACCTATTTTCACTTTGCTAAGGTGTTCTCTCGCTCTGAAAGTGGACTGAAGCCGGATTAAACCTTAAGTGAGCCAGTTTGGTCTAGTGGTTAGGGAGCTAGACTCTTATCTGGGAATACCTGGTTCAATTCCACCCTTCCCCATGAAGCTAGCTGGGTGACCTTGGGCTAGTCACAGCTCTCTTCTGAGCTCTCACAGCCCCACCTACCTCACAGGGTGTCTATTGTGGGGAGAAGAATAGAAGCTTTGTCAGCCACTTTGAGTCCTCTTAAATGGGGGAGAAAAGCGGGGTAGAAAAGCCAACTCTTCTTCTTCTTCTGTGTGACCTCCTCAGCCCATGAGAGGAGAAGCAGCACTTGGACGGGAAAAGCAAAGACCCAAAAGACTATGTCCACACATGGAATCATCTTTTTTAAAAAAAAGGTCTTCTGAGTTGTCTTAGAATTAGCAGAAGTTTTCACCAGATCCCACCAGATCCTTACTGCTTCACTTCTATGTCCAACACAGTATCCTGACGCTGAGATCTGAAGCTATACACATGTTAATCATTGCACCATTTTCCAGTCCTCATTTCAGGGAGCCTACAGCCGGTGAGAGGCAATCTGGGGACTGAATAAAATGTATTATTTTATTTATTTATTTGCATTTTTATCCCGCCCTATACCCAAGGGTCCCAGGACAGGTTACAAGATATAAAATTAACACATTAAAACCAATAACATATTAAACATATTAAAACTAGGGATGTGCATGAATATTCAAAACATTCAAAATTCCATCAAATTTGTTAGAATTTGGACATTTGCATTTGAATCGAAGCTCTATAAATTTGAATTTAAACATTTGAATGAATTTCAAATTGTTGAACCTATTCATTCGAATTAGTTGGACATTCGTATGCGTTCAGATGCATACATGATGCGTTCTTGCCCGGAAGGATCTTTCCCACATCTGCACGCATTTGTACGGATCCATATGGGACAAAAACGGGATGTATACGGGATAAATACAGGATGTGTATGGATATGTACAGATGTGTACTGATGTGTACGGGCACGTACAAATGTTGTCGACATTCGTATGTAGAAATTCGAATAAAAATTCCAATGAATAGGTTTGAATTTACTCAATTTGAATCAATTGTGGATAAATTCAAATTTTATAGATTCTAATCAAATTGAATATTTTGATATTCGATTCAAATAAATCAGAATCCTGAAAATTGCATTCATATACACCCCCATTTAAAACCATGGCAGTGTCTGAATGTGGGGAGGAAAAGGCTGTTCCGTTACTTAGCCAAAGGCCAGGGTAAAGAGGTACGTCCTCACAGTTTGTCTAAAACACATAGAGTGAAGTCTGGAAGCCACCACTGAAAAGGCCCTATTCCAGGTGCCCACTGCTTTTGGTGCTGTGTGATGGTACAACCAGGAGGGTCTTCCCTCCAGATCTTAGGGCACAGGCAGGTCTATATGAGCATATGGGTCATGATTTCCTTCAGTAATTTTATGTCCATGGGTCACCTCTGTTCTGGACAGAAGAGTGGGAAGGGACCTTGATTCAGCTTCCATCCATCACAGTCACACAGGGGACAGTTAGTCTTTTGTTCCCATAGCCCCCCACTGTGACCTGGGAGCTCATTGGCTGGTTGTATTTTTTCCTCTCCACATTTCTCCTTACAAATAAAACCATCAGGAGAGCTCAAAGGAGACAGAAACATAGGAAGAAAGAAACCGAGCGCAACGTACATTTAGGTCACAGCTTGAGGACTTTACAGCGGAGAAGGCACGGGATGGAAAACACCGCAAGGTTTTCAACCCCATAGGTCCTTGGCTGTCCACACACGAGAATACAAACTGCAACAGGAAGGAGACGGCATGACCAGAAAGATGAAAAGCCTGAAAAATGCAGAATGAAGGAGAAAAAGGAGGTGGGATGATAGGGAAATGAGTGACACTTTTAAATATGTCCTTACAAGAAGAAGAAGAAGAAGAAGAAGAAGAAGAAGAAGAAGAAGAAGAAGAAGAAGAAGAAGAGAGTTGGCTTTTCCACCCTACTTTTCTCACCCATTTAAGGGGACTCAAAGCGGCTGACAAAGCTTTTCCCCATAACAGACACCCTGTGAGATAGGTGGGGCTGTGAGAGCTCAGAACAGAGCTGTGACTGGCCCAAGGTCACCCAGCTGGCTTCACGGAGGAAGGCGGAATCGAACCCGGTGTTCCCAGATAAGAGTCCAGCTCCCTAACCACTAGACCAAACTGGCTAATCATTTAGGGTCTTCCCTTGAACTGGTGTGAACGCACGGGGTCTTAATGGGGTCTGGTCTGGGAACAAGGTATTCCTAGTGGGGGGAAAAACCCCCTTAAAGTCCTTCACCACATGTGACCCAAATATCTGAAGGAGTTCCTCTTCCCATGTAGAACTGCCTTTCAGCTGAGATCCACTGGAAAGGCTCATGGAGAGGAGGCCATGGGCGTGACCTTCTCTGTAGTGGCCCCAGGCTCTGGAACAGTCTTGCTACAGACATACACTAGGCCCTACAAGGAGTTCCTGATGCCAGCTGGGCTTTTGGCAACTGAGGCTGTTTCCCTATGGTGCATTAGGCTATTGTGTGGGTTTTTTGCTTCTTTTTCTTTTCTTTTCTTGATGTAGCGATAGAGTCATTTTCTTAGCTGCCCTGGGAATACTGTTTAGGGCAGTACATAAATAATCCAAACAAATAAATAAGCAAGCAAGCCAACTTTGAATTGAAGCATGCAGGAAAGAGAGACAGAGAGAAGTCTGAAGCTCTAAGCTGCTCTGGGTATGGAGGAAGGAAATCTTTTTTTTTCAGCCTGAATGCCTGACTAATGCACATTTTCTTCTTAACAGTTCTCAGAATCTGTGGCCTGCTTTGAAGCAATCTGAAAAATGCGGCAAAGGAGAATCTAATTCAATTTTAGACAAGGTAGCAGCATAAAGCAATATGTATCTCTCAAAATAACCCTGTGTCTTTCTTCCAGCGTAGTCCCGCCTGCATTTACTCAAAGGGAAAAAGAACATCATAGATTTCAGCTGGCGTTGCTGTCAATAGTCCAAGATGTGTCTTGTCTTGTGTGAAGATTCAAATGAAATTATTTGATAAGATCTCAAACACTAATGGGTTAGGTAGTGTGCCAGCATTGTGAGGGAGAGATAAAGAGATGACGGTGGTATTGAAGAAGCACTGTTTCCTGTGGTAATACGCAATCATGAAAACTGGATGCTGAGATCTTCAGATTATGTTCCTAAGAAAACCACAGCCTATAAAAATAACCCATCAATCACTCTAGACTAAGAGTGTGCACAAATACAATTTTAATATTTAAATGTCTGAATTTGTACAAATAGAGAAAAAACGAATGTATTAAAATTCAAACCAGTTTGAATACATTTGTATCTATTTGTACAAATATTCAACACGTATTTGATGATACAACAACATTTGTATGCATCAGTATGCATGAGTAAGCATCTGTACACATCTGTACGCATCCCATTTTTATCCCGTATGCATCCCATATGTAACCGTACAAATGTGTATGGATACGAATAAGATGTGTACAAATACATACATAATGTGTACGTATCCGTACACATACAAATGCCAAAATGATTCATACGAATGATTTGAAATATTTGCATTCATTCAACTATTAAAAAAATGAATGCCTAAGATATTCGATTAAAATTCAAATGTCTGAATTTGGCCAAATTCGATTGACAAATGAATATTTTGAATATTTTTGCACATCCCTACACTAGACCAAATTAACCTTCATTGCTGCTTTGATGAGCAACAACCTAAATTTACTTGACCTCAGTGCAAAATAAGATCATGTTAAGCAGGGGAAGGTTAAGAAAAACAACAAAGAGAAGACAGAATCAGAGATCCAAGTGACATGGAATTTGCATGAAAGAGCATGAAATGTTGCTACAGATAAGCCAAGCTGATTTAATGTTCAAGAGCCGAACTCATCTCACGGGCACCTAATAGCACCAATGAAAATTACAGTAATTCAAATAAGAACTTTTCAGCAGTGGATTATTAGCCCTGCGAATTATGCCAAGGACTAATATTTGCTTCATTCTCAAATCTCTCCGCTGATTAAAATATAATTTCCTTAGACTTCTGAAATTATTCTTTGCTTTTATCTGGAATTTATCTTTTTATAGTGAACTGTAAGATGTCAAGTTTATCACCCACATGTCAGGATTTCTTCAGTAATGGATTTCTGTGAACAACAACACATTCGAGTTCCCTACCTGGGAACCCACCCACAGAAGATTAAGAAATATTTTTACAACATGCTCAGCTGGCCAAGTTAAATAAACAACAATACAGGCATGAATGTGATCCTGGCTTAGTAATTGTGACACCCTCTTCAAAGTGCTGCTTTTATATTTATGGGAAAAGGAATACAGTCAGACAAAGACGGATAAGAAAAAATACAATCTCTGTATCCCTCTAGTTAAGACCCTGTTGGATCAGGCCACAGCCCATCTAGTCTAGCATCCCATCTTGCACAGGGGTCTATCAACTGCTTCTGAGCATCTCAAGCAGAAGACAAAGGGCAAACCTTCACCAGCTCTTAACTCCCTGCACATGGCCTTTAGAGGCCCTCTGCCTGCCTCTCCAACCTGGAGGGGGTACCTAGGCATCCATTGTAGGAGGAAGTGATAAACCTGTCCTCCTTTGTCCTAACCTGGATCAGGCTACAGCCTATCTAGTCCAGCATCCTTACACAATGGTCCACCACTTGCTTCTGGTCATCTCAAGCAGAAGATGAAAGCAAAACCTCACTGCAATTGGCCTTTAGGGGCCTCCTGCCTGTCTCTCCAACCTGGAGGGGGTACCTAGGCATCCAATGTAGGAGGCAAACCTGTCCTCCTTAAATTAAGAGGAACCTTGCTGGATCAGGCTACAGCCTATCTAGTCCAGCATCCTTACACAACCCATCTAGTCTAGCATCCAGTCTCACACAGTGGCTCACCAAATGCTTATGGGCAACTCCAGCAGAAGATGAAGGTAAAACCTTCACCTACTCTCAGATCCCTGCAAATGGCCTTTAGAGGTATCTCCAACCTGCAGGTGGCAACTGGGAACCCGTTCTAGTAGCCTAGTTCACACTTCATGGGATACCATCCCACTGAAGTTAAATTCAGGAACAGTGGCTGGCGTTTGCACTTTGAGCACTGGTACAACACTCAGTTTATCCACATGCGTTTGAGGTCCAGACAGACCATCCCAGAGTGCCTGAATCAGTTGTGTGCAAATATTTGAAACATTCAAAATCCAATCGAATTTGTTCGAATTCAGACATTTGAATTCGATTCGAATGTCTATACGTTTGAATTTAACATGCAAATAAATTTTCAAATCTTTGAAATCATTTGCATGAATTATTCAGACATTTGCATGAATTTGCATGAATTATTCAGGTGTGAAATCTGGGGGTACTCCTGGACTCTGCGCTAACACTTGAAGCTCAGGTGGAGGCCGTGGCCAACTAAGGTTGGTGCGTCAAGTGAAAACTTTTTTGGACAGAGATGACCTGGCCACAGTTATCCACGCTCTGGTAACCTCCAGGTTGGACTATTGTAATGCTCTCTACATGGGGCTTCCCTTGAAGACGGTTCAGAAGTTGCAGTTAGTGCAAAATGCAGCCGCCAGAATGCCGACCGGAACAGCTAGCTGGACGCATATTACGCCGGTTCTAAAAGAACTGCACTGGCCGCCAATTCACTACCGAGCCCAATTCAAGGTGCTAACTCTAAGGCCCTAAATGACTTGGGCCCCAGATATCTAAAGGAGCGCCTTCTCCCATATCAATCTGCCCGAGTCTTAAGATCTGGAGGGGAGGCCATCCTGGTTATCCCACTGCCTTCAGCAGCTAGGAGGGTGGGTACCCGGGAGAGGCCCTTCTTGGTAGTGGCCCCCAGGCTGTGGAATGGTCTCCCCTTGGAGGCGCGTCAGGCCCCTTCTCTGTTTATTTTCAGGAAGGCGGTGAAGATGCACCTCTTCACTGAGGCCTTTGGCTAAATGCTCTCTACGCTTCCCCCCTTGCAAACACTACTGCTTTTTAAACTCTTTTTGTATCATTTTTATTCTTCTTATTATTATCATGCTGGATTTTAAACCTTGCACTGGTTTTAGTATAGTCTGATACAGTTTTAAATGTTGTGAGGCGCCCAGAGACCCTTGGGTATGGGGCAGGATATAAATATAAATATACAATAAATAAATAAATAAATAAATAAATATCTGTACAGATAGGTACGTATTACATACATATCCATAGGCATTTTATTCGTTTGCATACATATTTGTACAGATATGTAGGGGACAAAAACAGGTTGCATACAGGATAAAAATGGGATGTGTACAGATGCATACAGACACATACGAATGTTGCTGACATTAGTATCTTGAAATACGAACTGAACATTCGTACCAATAGATAAGAATGTATTTGATTTGAATAGAATGTGAATACATTTTAAACATTCAAACCGGTTCAAATCTTTGGATATTCGATTTGAATCTACTTCGATTTAAACCCAAAAACTGCATCCATGCACCCCCCCCAATCACTATATCAATGGCCACAGCAATTTCTGCCGTGCACTGGGCCGTGGTTGTGAATGCTGTCAAGTGGGCGCATTGTCGTCTCTCCCAATCACGCTGCGGACTCTCTGGGACCAAAGCAGCGGCGTGCCGTGCAGGACTGGTAAATGCAAAAAGGCAACCCTGAGAGTAAACAATACGTCCTTCACCTGTCTTGTTGCAGGATTAGGGAATTGCACACCTGCACATGGCAGAGCATAGATCTCTCTTAAAGACTCTTGTCAGGTGTGGGTTGGAAGCAGGGAGTCTCCGTATTGTTCAAGGCCCTTATGAGTGTTTTATTTATATGGATTAACATCTGTGGGGTATTTTACAGTTCGCTAAGCTGAAACGTATAGCTAAGCTACATTTCAAAGGAAACAAACAATTAGGCTGTCATCCTTAAATCATAAATTCCAGGCAATTAGAGACAGCAGGGGGAAAAAGAAAGACCACGTCTATTGACTAAACATACCGCATTGGATTGACTTGGCTAATCAAAACTTGAAAACGAAATTAAAGTCAGTGAGATATAAAATCTTGCACATATGGGGTCCCCTCCTCCCTTAAAGCCCTTCCATCTGCTTTGGGATTTCCCCGGGGAGGGGTAACCTTGAAAGAGCGTCGGGAGGAAATTTCACCGAGATGTACGAAGAATCTGAGAAAAGTTCAGGTCTGGGGACTAGCGACAGTGCGGGTGGATTTTAGCCACTGGAGACAAACCCCATAAAGGACGTGGCTGTAGTTCTGTGGTAGAAAACTGCCTGCAAAGCAGACGCCTTTGCCAGTTCAGTCCCCAGACTCTACCCAGAAGCAGGCAATGGCAAACTACTTCTGTATCCTTGCCAAGAAAACTGCATAGAAGGGCCCATGGAGACTACAAGTGAATGTAGGTCAGATTGACTAAAATGCCTGGAAAGCCAAGGGTTGCCAATTCAGTCCCCAGACTCTACCCAGAAGCAGGCAATGGCAAACCACTTCTGTATCCTTGCCAATAAAACTGCACAGAAGGGCCCATGGAAACTACAAGAGAATGTAGCTCAGTAGCAGACCAAACTGCCTGGAGAGCCAATGATTGCCAGTTCAATCCCCAGACTTTCCCCAGAAGTGGGCAATGGCAAACCACTTCTGTATCCTTGCCAATAAAACTGCACAGAAGGGCCCATGGAAACTACAAGAGAATGTAGCTCAGTAGCAGACCAAACTGCCTGGAGAGCCAAGAGTTACCAGTTCAATCCCCAGCCTCTCCCCAGAAGCAGGCAATGGCAAAC
This sequence comes from Aspidoscelis tigris stejnegeri, assembly GCA_023333525.1. Classification (NCBI taxonomy): domain Eukaryota; kingdom Metazoa; phylum Chordata; class Lepidosauria; order Squamata; family Teiidae; genus Aspidoscelis; species Aspidoscelis tigris. The sequence continues at coordinate 9,287,294 of JALMGA010000017.1, read as the reverse complement.
TCATTTCTGCATCCCTGCCAGGAAAACTGCAGTCAATGAGGTGTCAGTCATGACTCAGTTGTACCCAAGAACAACAAGACAAACTCCATGCATATTCATAAACTCTGTGTATATTTTAAAGGTGCTTCTGCATTTTTAATAGCTGCCTGGAAAAAGGAGCCGCGCGTGGCACTGACTGACTGTCAGCCTACGTCTGCTCCAGTCCTAGGAGCCCTAGAGTTCCCTGTTCTGCACCATTGCAGGATCTGCAGTCCCAGGGTCTTCGCAGTGCCTGAGACCCATTTTGCAAGCCCTTTTTCTTGGTCTTGGGGCAGAATGCAAAATGTCATGCCTCTGGGGGGCGGGAAAGATTTTGTTTCCTGCTACGACCTTCAGTTGATTCTTAAATGGTTGCATTTGTTTTTTATAAGCTTTTCCCCCTCATTTTTATAGAAACTGATACTTTATGCGTCTTCACCCCCTCCCCTTCACAGAGGAAGGGAAGTTTACAAGGGCCGTAAAATAAATACTAATTTTACCAGTTCTGCTCATAAACCTTCGTAGAACAAAAAAGTCCATAGCTGTTATCAAGTAAATCTAAAAATATCTTCCAGGGCACAGAATTTACTTCATTTATTTTGATTTGCTTGGATTTTTATCCCACCCGATACTCAAAGCAGCTGACGAACCTTCTGTTCTTCTCCCCACAACAGACACCCTGTGAGGTAGGAGGGGCTGTGAGAGCTCAGAAGAGAGCTGTGACTAGCTCAAGGTCACCCAGCTGGCTTCATGGGGTAGGGCGGAATCAAACCTGGTATTCCCAGAAAAGAGTCTGGCTCCCTAACCACTAGACCAAGCTGGCTCACAAAATAACCCACTAGCAAGGGATAACATGGGATATCGATACCCCACAATGACCCCTTCCTACCTAGACTGTGCCATGGCTGGCAGGGTCATTGCACATTTTTAATCATGAGCACCTCTGGCCACCTGGGCCATGGAGTGTCCAGATGTGCTTGCCTTCACATCGGTGCATGTGTGGAGGTCTGGTTCAGCCTCCAGAAAAGGGATCTTTACGAATGTTCTAAACGTTCGACATTCCACCGTATTCGAGCAAATGTGGACATTCAAATTTCAAACAGAACATCTTCACATTCAAATTTAAATATTCAAATGAATTCCAAATGTTCTGAAACATTCAAAAGTACGAATCTCATACGTATCTGTATGCATTTGTGCTTATAGTACGGGACGAAAACCGGATGCAAACAGGATAAAACTGAATGCGCACGAAATGTTGTCGATATTCGTATCTTCAGCGCCGGGTTTTCAAGCAATAGTTTTTTGCAGGTTTAATAAATGGTTGCTGGTGTTTTGTTTTTATTCTCTTTCCTTTCCTTTCTTCATCCCTTACCTGCCCACACTCAAGAGGAGAAATGATAAAACAAACCAAAACCCAGGAAAGAATGGTGCATTTTCGTAACCTTAAGGTTTCTAATGATGGATTTTTTTTTTATTTTTTTAAAAAAGCCCCTGGGGACCCAAGTCTACAGTTTATGCATTTTGAGAAAGGTCCGCCACTGCTCCTTAGTATGCAGCATTAGGTATGACTGCTCATAAATTGCCAGGCTTAATTTCTTGCATTATTGAAAGCAAAGTTGCTTGCTTTCTACCACCTACAAGCATAGCATAGATCCTTTCCTTCTCTCCCTATGAGTTAAGGAAAGACACAGAAGAGACAGAGGGCCTATTTGCACGTGGCTTTATCCTGCATTATATCCCAGAATAGGAGTCTGCTGTCCACATGCTAGTTTAATCCATAGCAGGCCCCAGGTGAGACCTGCTGGAGTCTGCATTAACATCTGGACAACAGACCCCTATCCTGAGTTATATTCCAGAGTACGGTCCAGAGAGACAATAAATGCCAGTGCCTAAACTGTTAGTACACTGCAACATCTAAAAACAGGGATACTGCAACCTGCTTTCTTGCAACAACCTCGCAAGAGGCAAATATCACAGAAGTGAAATCCTGAACCCTCTATAAATGTCACAAGGATCACGGCGGACGCTTAAGCAAACCAGACACAGTTGCGGTGTTGATATTTCAAAGGTCTGGAGAGGAGCAAAGCCTGTTTCGTTTGCCACTGTGTCTGAGAACCAGAACTTCCGTTTCACTTTGGGGGTCTTTCTGCAACGCCTGTTCTCCGATCGGAAGCACTGGGTCTGGCGTAGACAGGCCAGCTGGTCCACAGAACATCTGAGCCTATTCGCACTTTGGCCAGTAGTCAACAATTAGGCAACATCTGGGAAGAGCATCCACACTCGGAGAAGGCTGTCACAGGCTCCAAGCACGCCCTGCTTCCCCAGAAGTTGCCCAATGATTGATTAGGTGTGGAGCACTAAATTATGCTCCACACCTTTACCAACTTTACCTAAAAGATTACCTGGAGCATCTGGCAGCACAACCATTCACTCTACTTCCCGTTCCCTATGGTAGGTGGGCAGGGGAGGCGACCTGAGTGCAGGTGCGGTCGCGGTGGCAGCCATGTTTAATCGCTGACCTCTGACATGACCGGACCTCTGAACCCCAGGACCATGAGAGGGGTGTTCAGTCAGTGACGGAGTAGTGCGCACTGCATGTTCCAACACAACCATGTTTGGTGATGCCCCCGATAGGATCGGCTGCAATACAGCCCCGTGCTTGGACACGCCCCTCTGCAATGGCGGCCAATCGCAGCAGTGAAGAGGCTTCAGATGCAGCGGCACAGGCAGGTAAATGGGAGAACCATTCGAACTTCTGGCCAATAATGGACTCTTTGGGGAGCTTCCCCCTATGACAAGAAGAAGAAGAAGAAGAGTTGGCTTTTCTACCCCACTTTTCTCACCCATTTAAGGGGACACAAAGTGGCTGACAAAGCTTTTCTATTCTTCTCCCCACAACAGACACCCTGTGAGGTAGGTGGGGCTGTGAGAGCTCAGAAGAGAGCTGTGACTAGCCCAAGGTCACCCAGCTGGCTTCGTGGGGTATGGTGGAATCAAACCCAGTATTCCCAGATAAGGGTCTGGCTCCCTAACCACTAGACCAAACTGGCTCAGGAGGAGGAGAAGGAAGAAGAGGAGCTGGCTGTGAGAGCTCAGAAGAGAGCTGTGACTAGCCCAAGGTCACCCAGCTGGCTTCGTAGGCGAGGGCAGCGTCAAAACCGGTATTCCCAGATAAGAGTCCGGCTCCTTAACCACTAGAGCAAAGTTTACCAGCCCGAGTTCAGGGCAGACTAGTCAGCTAAGGGTGTTTTTCCACTGTCACTAGAAGCACCCATTAAGAACCCATTAATGGGTACAAAAATGCCATTACGTACCCATTAATGGGTATTTAATTGGTACTTTTAGTGACAGTGGAAAAACACCCTAAGTGCAAAATGGCCTCCGTAACTGGAACAGCCCCATCTGCACTACACTTCTCATTCAGAGCAACCCGTATGCCAGCATCGAATCTGACACAAGCTTTGGAGCGGAATGTCCAAATTCATACGAATAGAGCAGTGGTTCTCAACCTTCCTAATGCCGTGACCCCTTAATGGAGTTCCTCATGTTGTGGAGACCCCCAACCACGGGGGTAGACCAGCTGGGAAGTGGGAGGGAAGGGTGTCGGGAGACTCGTCGCGACCCCTCTGAAAGGGTAGTTCGACCCCCAAAGGGGTCCCAACCCCCAGGTTGAGAACTACTGGAATAGAGGGAAAAAATGAGTGTATTAAAATTCAAACCGAGTGTTCGATACTCATTTGATTATACGAACGTCAACAACATTCAAATGTATCCATCCCATACGTATCCACACAGATGCGTACGAGTATGAATGAACATTTCCTCCCTTTTCCTTAAAAATTAAAAACAAAAAACCACGAGCAGAACTAATAACCTGATAATTCTCAAATGTAGAAGGAAAGATCGTGAGCCTATCATCTTTTTAACAATATTACTTATTTTTTATTCACAGTCATGTGCTTTGACATTTTATATATTTTAATGAATGCATGCTTTTGTGAGCAGGCACACTCGTTCTAATTTTAGTTTTGGGGCAGCTGTTAAGAACAGAGCCGATCAATCACTTAATCAATGTTCATTCAGATGTTCAGACCCAACGGATTCAGTCAGGCTCATGCTCAGAAGAGTTTGTTTGAGATCCCAGTCCCTCATTATCTAGTCATTACAATATAGGGATATAATTTGCCTCCTCCGTTTTCTTTTCCTTTAAGCTATTGGTTTTTCCTTTTGCAACCACGATTAAGCATAATGGAGCCTTTTTTCCCCCAAATTGTCCTTAATAAGCCAGCTGCGTAAAGGAAAATTCCCAGGGCTTCTTACCTTTTGCTCAAAAGGAAGGGTTGTTGGGTTTTTTTTGCATCACTGCCTGAAAGACCCAAAAGGGGAAATTGCCTTTTAAGTGACAACATCAGGGCACATAATTTGCACCAGTAATAAATTGCTGGATCCAAAATATTCTCAATTAATTCTGCGGATTACGCAAGAGATTATTCCCAAGAAATGCTGTGGAAGCTTCTTGTCTCCTGGAGCCTAAAAGATTATGTTGAATCTGCAAGATATGCATAGGATATTTTTCTTTTCCAATTCTTACTGACAGAATTACAAGAATATTTTACAAGTCGCGCATAACATGAAGGATCCGTGGTTTGGGGCTGACCCCTAGTGGCTCACCTGAAATTCGACAAGGTGATGTTTTTCCCTTCTCTCTGGCTGGCTGCATTCTTATGCAATAATCAAAGGACTCCAAAGCAGGGCCCTTTCTGCACTTAGCTGATAAGTTTGCTGTGAACTAGAGGCCATTTCACACTGTGACTTAGGCTAAGGCACGCAGGGATGCTTTCCCCATTCACACATAGTCAGGTAAGGAACGTGTCTTGACGTGTTCCTACCTTCCTACATGCAAAAGGGGAAAGCGTCCCCACATGTCTTAGCCTGAGAAGGCCAGCACGGGGGTGGGACCCCACTCCCAGGCCTGTCCAGATTGGGCCTGTCAGGGGCCTTCCCCGGGTTCCGATGGGTTCTAGGGGACCAGATTGGGTCCCCTAGGGCCCACAGGAACCACCACCCCCGGGCACCCACCCTCTCGGGCCCAGGCCTATGCAGAGATGCCCACGGGCATGCGAGGTACATACCTCGTGCTTGCCATGTCCTGAAATGGCGAGCCGGCCCAGTGGCACTGTGCACCTGCGCATGGCAGCTGCTCTGATTTGCTAGCTGGGAGGACCGATCTGGACAGGCCTGGGGCAGGACCTTCAGCTGTCAGGGAGCGAGCATGCAAATGCGCTCCCTTCCTAACAGCTGCGGAACGGCCAGGGATGGCCACAGATGCACTGGGCGGGGTGTAGAGCACAATTAAATGGTCTACACCTGGAATGCGTCTAGAACGCCTTTGGACAGGCTGGAATGCTCCACCGCAGGGTGTCCTACACGCGTTATGTCAGCCCTCGTGCAAATAGGCCTTAGGGCTGGTAAACATCCGGTAAAGGTGGACCATTCGCACTTGTCATGAGCAAAGCTTCCCCAAAGGGTCCATTACTGGCCAGAAGCGCAAATGGTCCTCCCGTTTACCAGCCCGCATGGCTGCGTCTGAAGCCGCAAGTTCCACCTCCTCTCTGCCACGACTGGCCCTTCTGTGTGATGCTTGGACGCCATTGTGAGAGGGACGTGTTCAAGTAAAAGAACATATCACGGCCAACCACGTCGGCACTCTTGATCGAACGCACAGTGCCCACTATTTGGTCGCTGATCAAACACCCGTCTCACAACTCGATGACCGGGCACCACGCCCTGGGATTGGTGCTTGGGTCACCTCAGAGATCAGTGATCGATCACAGATGCCACGCCGCCGCACCCGCGTGGACGTCACCTTCCCCACCCACCGACCACAGGGAACCGGAAGAAGAGTGAATGGTTGTGCCACTGGAAGCTTTAGGTAAGCTATTGGTCAACGCTGGTAAAGGTGTGGAGCATGATCTAGTGCTCTGTGCCTAATCAACCATTGGTGAACTTCTGGGAGGAAGGGCATGCTCAGAGGCAGTAACAGCCTCCTCTGAGTGTGGATGCTCTTGGGTGTCTCCTAGTTCACAAATGGTTGATTACGTCTGAGTAGACCCCAGGTTAGAGGTAATAGAGTGTGGCAGCTACCACCTCCAACCCACATTAATGGCCAGGGAACATTGTTTGTGTGGCAGAAACCAACTGTCAGCCACTTCTGAGATGTGGCTACAGCATTCCTCTCTATTTTCTCCTGTGTTAAGGAGCCACAGTCCAGGGTTAAGGCTCTGTTTGCATCTTATCACCTTGCAGCCTTTGCACCATCCTTTATGGCTTTGACTCTTACCTGGGAATACTGGGTTTGATTCTGCCCTCCTCCACGAAGCCAGCTGGGTGACTGTAGGAAACTCTTAACACGCTTGGGGCCCCTTAACACACACACACACACACACACTCCTAAGAGCCCCGAGTTTCTTTGAACTCCTGCTGGAAAATCATGAGCTGCTGGAAAGTTTTATGTTGATCTATTAAAAAGACAAAACAAGGAGCAACAAGCATTCAGCTGACACCAAAATGCCCACAGATATGAAAAGGACAGACAACTGAGCAAGTTCTTACAGTTAAGCCGGTGAATCCTAGAATGCTGCTCCAAAAGTTTAAAAGACGAAAAAGACGTGAACAAAGCGAGCAAGTGAACACAAAACAAAGCTCTATTCCTTACTCTATGGGATTTTGTCCAACAGAGTCCTGATCTCCCTGTCTTCAGTCAGATAAAGGATCCTTGGCTGCTCCCCCAAAGATTCTTTTATCCCCCAAACTCCTACATTAGGGACTTGAATCACCAGGTGTTTGGAATTGGGTGGAGAGGCTCAAAGACCATCATCCCAAATGTATTTGAGCTGGTCTCTTCTAGCCTGTGTCAAAGTTACATCTATGCAAATGGTACCAGATTAATTCTGCCAGACCCCCAAGGGCAACCAGACTACAGTGACCTTGGGCTAGCCACATCTCTTTCTGAGTTCTCACAGCCCTACCTGCTTCACAGGGTGTTCTGTTGTTGGGGAGAAGAATAGAAGGTTTGTCAGCTGCTTTGAGTCCCCTTAAATGGGTGAGAAAGGCAGAGTAGAAAAGCCAGCTCTTCTTCTTCTTCTCCCTCCATGAAACCAGATGGATGACCTTGGGTTAGTCACAGCTCTCTTCTGAGATCTCAATGGCTACTTTCCCTGAAAGTGGACTGAAGCCAGATTAAACCTTAGGTGTGACCACAGCCTTGGAGAGATACTGTGGAAAGAAAATTACTGGTCACTTTGTCAATGTGTCCTCTCACTCTGAAAGTGGACTGAAGCCAGATTAAACCTTAGGTGTGACCACAGCCAGAGTCAGAGGATTCAGCTGGAACTACAGGACTGGGGATGATCCCCTAAGCTCTGCAAAGCTTGAGACCACAATACCTGACAGGGGGTTTCATGGTCCCATATGATCTGGACAGAACCTTACAGTCACACTGGTAGGGTCTAGGTGGGACCCACCACCCCTCGAATCCACCCCTTAGACCAGATCTGCAGCCAAAAAGGGATGCTCCTAGCCCATTTGTTGGCCTAGTGTATCAGCCAGAGCAACATCATGGAAATCATGTTTTAATGAGGGCTGTTCAAAACACCAAATTAAGTGTGGGATCTCCACGCCCAGGATAAAAGGCCCTGACAATGTCTTCTCATCTATCTCTCCTGCCATGTCAATGATGCTCACTAACCCACATCCATCAAGCAAGTGTCAAATTCCTGATGCAGTGCTTTCAATTAGTCAAGAAGCAATAGATAATTCAGGCTTTTGGACGCGTACCAAGAGCTCCGCTTTTCACATGAATCACGGCTGGGGATCTGCAATTATATTCTCTTCTTATGGGCGACATCAGCTGATTAGATCATCATTCCGCAGGCAAAAGACTGATGCGACATTGTTTCCTCACAGCACGATCTGCTGCCAAAATCAAAAGGAAGTTCTCACATTTGTTCCCCATTTCTGCATTCTGCCCTCCGGCCTGCAGATATGGATCTATCCCATTTTATGCCCGGGACCCTGAATGGCAGCTAAGTGCAACCAGGTCCATAATGTCTTCATCGCCAAAACGAGTCCTTTGCAGGGACGTCCCCAAGGTCATCTCAGTATTTTCCAAAACTTTGGAGAAAATAATAACATTGCAAGCACAAAGCACAATTTGCATTAAATAAAAGCCAAGCCCCTAGACTAAGGATGTGCACAAATTCATAGGCATTCGAAATCCAATCGAATGTGCCGAATTTTGACAATCGAACTCGGATAGAGTGTCCCAAAATTCAAATGTAAACATTTGAATTGAGTTTCAAACTTTGGATCTTTTAGTTTGAATTATCCAGACATTCAGGCCACATCCCCATTACAATCTTAATTCGGTTTCGATACGGTTTCAATCCTCGCAGACCCCATGTCAGTTTGGCTTAACACGCTTTCTGCGTGTTAAATCGCCCCAAAGCATTGTAAATGTTACCCCTCACTTCAACAGGTCTCACTCCGGTTCGTGCGCTTGATACATGTTACATTTTTTACTGTGGGGACCGTGCCGTTTTAAGGGATGAGAATCCATGTTTAGGGATTCCCTCCCTCAATCTTGCTTCCAAAGATAGTGATTTCAGTGTGAAAATCCACCCTTTACAGCAGCCGCTACACTGTAGTAACCCAGGCACTTCACGCCTGATAACAATATTGCAATTTTGCACAATTCTAGCTCTTTGGAGTTCTGATCTTTAGAAAGGGAAAGGAAAGCAGCTGCAGGTTCTGGGAGATGTGTGAATGTTTAAAGCAAGGGGGCTTGAGTTGCCACTGCTGCTGTGTGCCCTGGGCAATGGGAAGAGGAGGGGAAAGAATTGCTGGCTGCCCGCTGCCGTTTTTCCTCCATCCAGGCAAGCGGCAGCCACCCAGCCACCCAGCTAGGCTCCGTGAAGGGGTCCCTTATGGGTGGCGCACTCACACCAGGAGGAAGAGGGCAGGGCAGCCCCGAAAAGCAGCTTTGAAAAAGTAGCAACTTGAGTCCCCCCTTATGTCACGTACACCACGTACAATCCTCAGAATCCGGATCGAACGCAATTGAGTTGAAAGTAATGGGATCAGGCAAATTCGCGTTTGCATCCAGTTCTATTATTTCGGTTTAGGGAAACCATATTAAGCTTATAATGGGGATGCAGCTTCATAGGTGTATGGGTGCATATGCAGTGCATATCTGAAGATCCACATCTTTCCCGCATCTGTACGCATTTGTAGGGATTTGTACGGAATGAAAACAGGTTGCATACAGGACAACTACGGGATGCATACGGACGTGTATGGATGCGTACCGATGTGGGGAAGATGCGTACATGCACATACGAATGTTGCCAACATTTGTATGTGCAGATTCGAATCAAAAATTCAAACAAACAGATTCAAATTTGGTAAATGCGAACTGAATCTTGTTAAATTTGAAAAGATTCGAATCGAAGCAGATTTTGGGGTATTTGATTCAAACAGAATGTCAAAAAAAATTCATTTACATGCCTATTCTAGACTTTGCTCATAGTTTATTTTAGAAGAAGAAGAAGAAGAAGAAGAAGAAGCCTGCTGCCGTTTTCTCTGTATAATGCAATTGCATTTTATGTCACCAGAGCCCTGGAAATTGCTACGTCGGAAGAGTGCGGAAAAAGGAAATGAAAAGTGATGCTAATTACCATAACAACGGAGATTGTTTCTCGGAGGGAGGGGGAAACATCTATTTTCACACACACACACACAGACACACACACATGCATTAAAGAGCAAGAAAGACGAAAAGGGATTCTGCTTGGATGAAGAGACAGCCTGTGTCCTTGGATCAGCATCGGGAAGAACTTGAACTGTTGCTGGTAATTTGCCACAGCGGCCATACCCGCATGCCCCTTGCCAGGAGGGGGAGGAAACTATCCCAGTCCGCTCTGTTCTGGATAAGGTGGGAAGAACTGTCTGCACTGGGAGAGATGGAGAGAGAGATGGAGAGGTGGAGAGGTGGATAGATAGAGGGGGGATGGATGGACAGACAGACAGAAGGGTGGGTTCAGTTCAAACCAAGCCTGTTCTAACAAAGTTCCAACAAAGGAGTTGGATTTTCTACCCAGCTTTTCTCACCCATTTAAGGGACTCAAAGCAGCTGACAAACCTTCCATTCTTTTCCCCACAACAGACACCGTGTGGGGTAGCTGGGGCTGTGAGAGCTCAGAGGAGAGCTATGACTAGCCTAAGGTCACCCAGCTGGCTTCACGGGAGAGGGTGGAATCGAACCCGGTATTCCCAGATAAGAGTCCAGCTCCCTAACCGCTAGACTAGGGTGGTAGAAGCTTCATGCTTGCACCCTAATCCACACTAAAGACCGGAACATGGACTCTCAAAGACCATTCCCTAGAGGTGGAATGGGACCGCTGGTGGGCGCATGTAGGCATGTGCACGAAAATTCAAAACGTTCAAAATTCGATCAAATTTGTTTGCGAATTTGGACATCTGAATTCCAATCAGATGACTATAAATTCAAATTTGAACATTTGAATGAATTTTGAATTTTTGAAACTATTCATTCAAATTGTTTGGACATTCATATGTGTACAGATACGTACACAAGGCATACTTGCCCCTATGCATCTTTCCCACATCTGTACACATTTGTATGGATCCATTCTGGATGAAAACGGGATGCAGGCAGGATGCGTACAGATACCCTGTCCTTGATGGGGTTGCAATATCCAGGAAAGGACAGGTGCGTAACTTGGGGGTACTCCTGGACTCTGCGCTAACACTTGAAGCTGAGGTAGAGGCCGTGGCCAGGAGTGCCTACTCCCAACTACAGTTGGTACATCAACTGAAACCTTTCTTGGGCAGAGATGACCTAGCCACAGTTTTCCACGCTCTGGTAACCTCCAGGTTGGACTACTGTAACGCGCTCTACATGGGGCTTCCCTTGAAGACGGTTCGGAAGTTGCAGCTGGTGCAAAATGCAGCTGCTAGAGTGCTGACAGGAACAGCTAGCTGGACACATATTACACCGGTTTTAAAAGAACTGCACTGGCTGCCAATTCACTACCGAGCCAAATTCAAGGTGCTAACTCTGACTTATAAGGCCCTAAATGTCTTGGGCCCCAGATATCTAAAGGAGCGCCTTCTCCCGTATCGACCTGCCCGTGTTTTAAGATCTGGAGGGGAGGCCCTTCTGGTGATCCCTCCGCCTTCAGTAGCTAGGCAGGTGGGCACCTGGGAGAGGGCCTTCTCGGTAGTGGCCCCCAGGCTATGGAATGGTCTCCCCCTCGGGGTGCGTCAGGCTCCTTCCTTGTTCCTATTTAGGAAGACGGTGAAAGCGTTCCTCTTTACGCAGGCCTTTGGTTAAATGTCCCCCACACTTCCCCCATTGAAAATCACTGTTGCTTTTAACTGTTTTTGTATTTTTCTAAGGTTGTATTTTTAAACTTGTTTCTGATTTTATGATTGATATAATCTTTAAATGTCTGTTTTTAAATGTTGTGAGCTGCCCAGAGACCCTTGGGTATGGGGCAGCATATAAATGTAAATATAAATATTGTTTTGTCCCCAGAGCAATGCTATGAACTGGCATGTAGTGAAATCTCTGGCTCTAGGAAACACAGCCTGAACATAAGACTTGTCCACAACTTCTTAGATTTTTAAAGGCTTTACTGGTTACAAACACACATAACCTGAAATAATTTCTTTTCTCTCAACAGTCTTGGTTAAATACCTTGTTCTCTCTCCTTTGTGAGTTTTATCTTTCTTCTTCTGTGCTTTATCTTTCTTCTGTGGACTTTGTCTTTTGTCAAAGGAAAATGCTCTTTCCAGGTCTGACTTGGTTGCAAACTCACTACATACAAAACTGAAACTAACTGGAGAGGCAGTATAAGACCCTAGAATTTCCCACAATCCTTTTCTTTCTTAAAGCTATAAACATCTATTTCCCCTTCTAAACTAATACATAGAAAAGCCTATAATATCTTTAACTAAATGTATGTCTCAAGAGCATCATGATGCTCTGGAGGCATGACAAATATAAATAAATAAATAAAATAAATAGGAATGTTGCCCATAGAGATTCGAACATATTTGATCCGAACCAATTGTGAATACACTCAAATTTTATTCGAATCCAATCCAGTCCCTAAAATTGCATTCATGCACACCCTTATCCGCATGCTGCCACTTCTGAGCTGATTTTGAGCTTTTTTAAAAGTGCATCACATGTGGTCCTCAGGCAACTCGCCACATCTGTGCCTGGTGAGTGGCACAATGCAAAGATGCACCCAGCAGGTGTCTTCTCTGTAGTTAACACACATAAGAGTAACAATCAGGTAACAATCTCTCCACAGCATGGCAGCTTGTAATAACAAATAAAGCTGAATCTGTTCTTTCACGTTGCTCCTCTAATGTGTTCCTTTTTTGCTCCTGGGAAGGGGGAAAATGGGGGAAGCCGCTTCATAAAAGGTATGGGGGGGGTTTGCTGCTAATTCTGATGCACCTCTGAACTAACCCATTGATGACTATTGTGCTTATTGTGCTTAGATTATTTATTCATAATCTAAGGAAAAGCTATAAACAGTGTAAACTTTGAAGCATACAATAGCTGCATATGTTGCCATGAGAACGTAAGAATTTATGAGGAGCCCTGCTGGATCAGGCCACAGTCCATCTAATCCAGCAACCTGTCTCATACAGTGGTCCACCCATTGCTTCTGGGCATCTCAAGCAGGAGACCAAGGCAAAACTTTCACCTGCACTTGACTTCCTGCAAGTGGCCTTTAGAGACATCTAGGCATCCATTCTAAGTAAGAACATAAGAAAAACCCTGCTGGATCCAGCCACAGCCCATCTAGCCCAGCATCCTGTTCCACACAGCGGCCCACCAATTGCTTCTGGGCATCTCAAGCAGGAGACCAAGGCAAAACCTTCACCTGCTCCCAACTTCCTGCAAATGGCCTTTAAAGGCATACTACCTTTCCCTCCAACCAGGAGATAGTACCCGGGCATCTATTCTAGTAGTCACTGATACACCTGTCCTCCACATATTAAGAGGTGGGATCAGGCCACTGCCCATCTAGTCCAGCATCCTGCTTCACACAGTGGCCCACCCATTGCTTCTGGGCATCTCAAGCAGAAGACAAAAGCAAAATGATCACCTGCTCTTGAATCCCTGCAAATGGCCCTGAGAGGCATCCTGCCTGTCCCTCCGATCTGGAGGCAACCATTTTGGGAGCCATTGATACATCTTTTCTCCATGCATTAAGAGAAGCTGTGCTGGATCTGCCCTCCCCACATCTAGCACAGTGTGTCATCTCACGTACCCTGACCAGACGGTGTGGCCCGGAAAGGACCCAAGTTAATCACACTTCCATCCATCCATCCATCCATCCATCCATCCATCCATCCATCCATCCATCCATCCATCCATCCATCCATCCATGGATTGACTGGGGATCATTAAAACAACATTTATTAAAACAAAAGAATTCACAAGTGGGTAGGGAAAAGTGTATCCTCATTTAACCAAAAGCCAGGGCAAAGAGGTACATCTTCATGGGCTTCCGAAACGTGTACAATGAAGGTGATTGGTGCACCTCAAGCGGGAGACTATTCCATAGCGTAGGGGCCATCACTGTGAAGGCCCTCTCCCAGATGCCCACACCATTTGCTGCTGAAGGTAGCGGGACAACTGGGAGGGCCTCCCCTCCAGATCTTAAGACAGGGACCGCTCTCCTCAGATCTCATGATTTGGATGCAATCGCACACATGAAGAGAAGGACGCTGCATGTTTTTGAGATTCGTGTCCATGGCCACACGCAGCTCCTCACACACACACCCAAAGAAGCAGTGAGGCAGAGATGAGCTGCCTTTTCCAAAAGGCACGAAACTCTCATTTGTAATGCCTTTCATCCCTGAGCACAGATAATGAAAGCAATTGTTCCTAATGAATCCTCGGACATGTCTTACAAAAGAGCCAATGGCTACTTAAAACCTATCTCTGTCATCTGCTGGATTCATGTTCAAGAACTGCACCTAAAACGATAAGGCCAAGGACAGACTGGCGCAATCAGATAATTGGAATCACTCTGGCAGCCTGGAATATTAACTCCTCAAATTAATCAGCTTGTTTTGGTGTAAATTCCCTGGAAGAAATAGACCGATTGCTTAAAAGGGTTTATTTTCATTTATCACGCTGGCTTCGTAACGAACGGGATTCCAGCCAGCCGAAAAAGTAGCAACACTGTGTTGATCAGAATACCAAAATTCATAAAAGTTATCGGGGGGGGGGATGAATTCCAAACCCACATCAGAGATTTTGCAAACCATTTCCAGAATCACTCTGTTGTCTGTGTTTGGGCCTGTCCCCAGGCAATTTAAAGTCTGCTAAAAGTCTTCTTTTGCCTCTGAGCGCCCCCATGCCAGGGTTTTTAACAAGCTTCCAGCACTACAAAAGCAGGAAAAGCCGCGACAAAATACGTGCCCTTTAAAGAAGAGTTTCAGCACTCTTTCTGGAAGTCGCAGGTTTTCCTTGCAACATTTACCTTGGGGACACTGAATGGCAAAAGGGGCAGGGATACAGCCATAAAGCATTCACACATCTCCCAGAAATACTGCAGCTTCCCTTCCTTTCCTTTGTAAAGGTCAGAACTTTCAAAGAGCCAGAATTGCTCAGAATTGCAACATTGTTATCAGTTGTGAAGTGGGTGATCTGTGAAAGTGTTAAGAGTAAATGAGCGCATGATCGCGCGGCCGAGGGCAGCAGCCAAGCCATTTCAAACAGAGAACAGAGTGAAAGTAAGTGCTGAGAGTGAATGAGATCTGGCTATTTTTCTTTGAACAAGAGAGGGGGCGGGGAGAAAAGGATGTGGGGAAAGAAAACACACTTCTGTGGGGACGGAAGGTGCGTTTTAAACTCGTATTTTGCTGAGCCTCATGCGGACACTTATTCCGGAAGTGCAGGGCACTTTTAAAGTCCGCTTGAATACAGTGACAGTAGAGGGAGACTAGAGAGGCAAATAAGTCTTTTGAGGATTCAGCCTTTGTTTAATTAGGGATGTCCACGAATATTTGTCACATTAATTATTCATACAACTTCATCTGAATTCGGACATTTGGACACAAATCGAATCATGTTATCTATGCTTTTTGCTCCATCTTGAATCCTTCGCCTGGGACTGTCTGGGCCCTGATTTGAAACTGGTTCACATAATAGCTGATGGATTGCTGACGGGTCGTGACCGCTCACAGCTATGAGATGCGCATGAATATTTGTAACATTCGAAATTCATACGAATTTCTATGAATTCAGAGATTCGTATATGAACTGAATGTTATGACCAGCAGTTCTCAACCTTCCTAATGCCACGACCCCTTAACGCAGTTGCTCATGTTGTTGAGACCCCCAACCACAAGGGTGGGGCAGCTCAGGTGAGGATGGGTCAGGAAGGTGGGAGACTTGTCATGACCCCTTTGAAAGGGTAGCTCGACCCCCAAAGGGGTTGCAACCCACAGATTGAGAACCGCTGGTTATGACATTCATACATTTGACATTCGTATTCGTACAAATGTTTCAGAACATCCGTGAAACAGGGAGGTGGGAAAGCGGATGTACCAGTCACATCTGCAACAGATCTACAGTGCATTTGACCGGGATTGAAAGTGGGCTCAAAGTGGATTCAGGATGGATTTGACACTTTCAGGGTGCAGATTTGTTAAGGGATACGTATCGGATACACGTTCATTTGTATTGGATTCATATCGGATACGTTTTCATTTGTATCGGATACGTATTGGATATTCGTACATATTCGTACAAATATGTTTTTATCAAATAGAATTTGAAGGGGATCTATTCACACGAATATGGATTTTCCAACATTCAATTTGTTACGAATCAAATGTCTAAAAACCTATTCATGCACATCACTAGTTTACATCTGATCAGTTTAGTTTTGCATGGGATTTCCACCACGGCTGCCCATCAATGAAAAATGACGCATTTAGCAACAAAAGCAAAAGCCAGAAAAACTAAGTTAATAACAGGCCCATGACCTTATGGGCACATCAGTAATTCTGATTCTAAACTTTGTAAGCTGCTGAAACCATCTCGCAACCATAGAACTCACCTTCTCACCTTCTCCCAAAGAACTCAAAGCCATGAAGGTTGTTGTTCTTCCTTCCTCTTTATCCTCACAACACCCCTGTCAGGTGAGGGTGAGGGTTAACCCCTGTGAAGTAGGTTAGAAAATGACCCCAAGATCAACCTGTCAATTTCCAGGGATTTTAATCCCCAGACCCTACCATTGACATTCTTGTTACTCCAGGACCCTGGCCACACTAGTTTAGGATGACCTCAGGTCGTGTTATATTACTTTTATTTAATTCATTTTCCAGACCAGCCTACTCCTGTTAAACCGTCTTAATCCTAGTCCTCATTTTTACAGGACTGAGGAGGGCTCAGCCAGTCCTGGCATCCCAGGTTGTCTTCTTTTCCTCAGTGTGACCGGGGGGACGGGCTACAGGAGGCTGAACTGTGCTGTGGTGGGTGGGTCCAGTCTTTCCTTTCAGCCAATCGACACACATGGAGTTTGTGAGGTACCTCCCCTTCTCTCCTCAGTATATGTGTATGATTACTCTACCTGTCATTTTTCTTCTGCTGCTGCTGATGGTGATGGTGGTGGATTCACCATTGACAAATCTAAACCCTGACGCTAACCGTGAATTGCTACAGCCTGGGCACCTCTCGTGGAATTAGATCCCTCAGCCCTAATTCCAGGGTCCTGGGGGATTATTTCTGACTAGAGACGTTGTCAACCTTAGATTTCTACCATCTAAAAGCTAACCTCCTCTCTGTCCTGCTTCTCAAGGTCACTGTTTATTCACCACAGCATAAATGTCCTGTCCATTTTCTCCAGAAGCTGCCAAGGAAGAGCCACCATTGGGGTCGACACCAGGACTCATAGCTAGAGAATACACAGTCATCATTCCAGCAATGTCCTTTGGTCCGCTTACTGCATATGGGGAGCCTGGAAGAGCAAACAGAAAGGTAGACTTGAGGAGAGATTGATTGATTTGTTCGTGTTTGTTTGTTCATTCCTTTGTTTGTTTGTTTGTTTGTTTGTTTGTTCGTTCGTTCGTTCGTTCATTCGTTCATTTGTTCATCCATATTTCTATCCTGACCTATACCCAGAGGAATGGTTATGTTCTGCAGGTACACTTGCCGAAATCTGAGTCTTGTACAGTGGCTGAATTAAACTCTATTAAGGAGGCTATTTCATGTTGACCAAGCCTGTGTTCACAAGTAGCAAAAAAAAGGGAGGGATCTCAAAACCATCTTAGAGACAGTAGTGTGTGGCCCTCGTGTCCTCATCCCATCTCTAATCCACCTTTTCTAGCCTAGAATGTGTGTGAGAGAGATGCACACTGGGGCAGACTGGGGCATGAATTATCTTAAGTGGGAACCCTCTCTAAGAGGATCTTGGAGGCTTTCCCTGTGTGTAAGTACAGCCTAAGTGCAGAAGCAGGTGTCATGGCTCCTGTCATCAGCACTCCTTTGTCCAACGGTGAAGGGCCAGTTGCGGTGCCCAGCCAGGCTCAGGCAGGCCACCCGGCCAGACAAAATGAGGAATGCCTCACTCAAGTAGTCAGTGAGCCTATAGCTCAAGATGACAGCAGCTTAGAATCAGAAGACGCCAGGCGACACCCTTTGCCAACCAATCTGACACATGAGCGGGAACAGCTGCGCTCTGCAGATCAGAAAGAATCCGCACCCATCACCTGTGGTGAAGGAGGCATGACTCTGATTCACCTATTTAAGGCGGCACATTCTGAGAAGCTTTGTTGCAGACAAATGCTCTTAAACCTGCAGCTTCGGAATCCATGACCTTGCTTCTTGATTGACTACTGACCACTCTGACCTTCTGATAACTTCGACCCTGGAACTCGTTTGACCACGCGTTTAACTTTTGAGCCTCCAAGGTACCTTGATTTGGACTTTTGCTGCGGATGACTATTATTGCTGTCTGTTGCTGCTGCTATTCCTCTGGGTGCCCATGTACGTTTGTTCTCTGCACCTCACTGGCTGAACACATGACAGCAGGCAAACTTCAGGGTTGCGGATGTGCACACGTTTTTTTTTTATTATTCCATTCATATTGAATCGAATGCAAGAAAATTCATATTCGTTTGAATGAATCCCTTCAAATGTGGTAGGATCTGAATTTGATGCGAATGTTAGATATGAACCCCAAACAAATCCCATATGAATTCCATATGAATCCTTAACGAAGCTTCATACAAATGTGTCGAAATTCAATTTGAATGTCAATCTTTGAATGTGCCAACATTCAATTCAAATTCAAATGCCCAAATATTTGTGCACCTCCCTTTTCAGGGTACAATATCAAAGTGCTGCTTCCCCTCCCAAATTGCGTAGTTAAAGGAAAACTCTATGAAAGGAAAACGCACCAAGAAATTTTCCAACAAGAAAATTTCCTAAATCCTTTAGGAAAGACCCTATTATGGGAAATAATTGTACTTACATTCATCTTCTACTTCACTTGTGACCTCCTGCCTAAATGAAAAATGTAATTTTAGAGCCATTTTTACTGGCTGGAAGGAGAAAAAAATTGAGGGAGAAAAAATATTTCTATTATATACTATACCTTTTAAGCTCTTCCGATGGTTTCCCTGTATAAAAATAAATCTGCATTGTGAAGCTGAAATATTTTTGCAAATAAGCATCCACTTTTCAACTCACTTTATTCTAATTTTCTCGCTTTACCTTTCAAATGCTTCTTCCAACAAAGGAAAGCGATACCACCAATTAGAAGGATGCCACCGATCACACTCAAGGAGATGTATAAAGAAGCCGGTACAGTCTGGTCAGGGCCTATATGAGTTCAGCAAATAATAAGAATTAAGAAGAGTTGTTTTTTAGACCTCACTTTCCCCATCCCTAAAGGCATTCAAAGCAGCTAGCAAACCTCTTGTTCTTCTCCCCATGCTAGTCACTCTGTGAGGTAGGTGGGGCTTTGAGAACTCAGAAGAGAGCTGTGACTAGCCCAAGGTCACCCAGCTGGCTTCATGGAGGAGGGGGGAATCAAACTCGGTATTCTCAGATAAATAAACGTTGTGAAGGTTGTAGGGATGTGCACAAATATTTGTGCAATTTCAAATTCATATGGATTTTAACATTTACGATCACCTGTGAATCAAATGGATCCAGCCTGTGTTGACGTTTCACAGAAGCTGCAACAAAGGCTGGATCTCCCCACCCCGGCCTCTCATCCCCTGTGACCACACCACCTTACCCCCATGGCCACTGCGCTTTCATCCTCTGCGGCCTCTGCCACCATTCACACGCTCCTCCTAGGAGCAAGTAGGCCTTCCAGAGGTACACATCCATAAGCTACCTTATGGCAGTAAAGGTCCACCCCAGGCCTCTGGACTCTCTTCTATCTGCCCTCCCTAACCCCCAATGTGGCCGTGGCCTCCACAGCCTCTGCTGCCATTCTAATGCTCCTCCAAGGCCCAAGTACGCCTTCCAGAGATTTGTACGCACCTTGGGGGGGGGGCATGATGGTGGCCGTGGTGGCGGCAGGTGAGTGGGGGGTGAGGCAGGGTGGTAAGGATGTAGGGATGTGTACAAATGTTGTATTGAATTGAATGCAAGGAAATTTGTATTTGTTCAAAGAGATCCCCTTCAAGCATGGTAGGATTCAAATTTGATACAAATGTTCACTACAGATTCACACACAAATCGCTTACGAACCCCATACAAATCCATAGCAAAGCTTCATACAAATGTACCAAATCATTAGATTCAAATTTGAACGCCAATCTTCAAATGTACCAACGTTCCATTTGAATGCGAATGTTCAAATCTATGCAAATTCATACAAATTTAGAATGTTATTGATATTCATGCACAGCCCTAGAAAGGAGGAGTGGGAGTTTCCCTTCACCCACAAACATTTGTTGGATGGTTTTGGCTTCACACACAAACATTTGTTGGATGTTCGCATGTGAAGCCAAAACCACCCATATTTGTTCGTGGGGGGGAGGATTCGAACGAAGCTGAATATTCTGCCATTTGATTTGCATTGAATCAAATGGGGAAAATTGACTTTTTGTGCGTCCCTAGGAGGTCGTTCCCCCATTTCAGCAGCAGACATTTTATTAGAATTTCTAAACTCACCTCCTGACTTGGGAAGAAGAGGGTTCACTTCCACAGATATGTCATTCACGATCTTCCACACGTGTGTCTTGTTGTATGTACTGACTACACATATGTACTTTCCACTATCAGAGCTGGAGACATTAAAGATCGTAAGGGTGCCGTTGCAGAAATCCCCCTGCCTGCATGACACATTGTACCACCGCCTGTCTTTTACTTCCGGGTCAACACAGCAGTTTGTGTCACTGGTTATGTCGTTTTCTTCATTTGTAACCGAGAGCAGACAGGTGGCCGGTTCACCTTCCTTAAACCAAAAGATGGTGTAAACCAACGATGGCATCACTTGGATTTCACAGGGAAGCGTGAGATTACCCTTTTCTTCAACAGACCTTATTGTCCCCCCAGGCTGCTCAGAACGACTCTGAATTATCTCCTCTGAAAAGCAAAGGAAGGATAAATTCAATACAAGTTACCATAGGCTATTTAGGGGCACAGTTGAAGATTGATATCCGAATTCCAATCAAATGTTTTGATGCATCTGTATGAAGCTTCATATGGGATTCATATATGAGATCCTTATGCTATACGTAACCTATACCAACGCATGTGTATCGGGTACCTACCCTATATGAATGAATACATATCGGTATGTATCCAACACGTAACCCCAGTTTAACAAATGTATAAACTATTCATATGAATGTTCCGAAACATCCAAATTCATGTGAATATTAAAATGTCATAACATTTAATTTGTGTACGAATATCCAAATATTGTGTAATGTTAATGTATATGTTTTTAGGTTTTTTTAAATAACGAATATATTTTTTAAAAAAATAGTACAAATAATTCAAAACATTTGAATTCGTTCAGATGTTAAAAAACAAATGTATAGACATCTGATTTGAATTCGACGTCTGAATTGAAATGAATTTGATTGAATTTCGAATGTTTCCAATATTCTTATTTTTAAGCCACTCACCTTCTTTAGGATCAATCATTGCTACAATAAAGAAGTCAAAAATCCTGCAGTGCTCTCTGTTGGTAAAAAGTGGAGCAACTTTCTCTGAGTTGTTAAGCATCCACCTTCTGCATGCAAAGACTCCTCCGCCCGAAGAAGCAGAAATGGTCAATGTCCCTGGCATGCATTCTTCACCATTTCTTTTTATGCAAGAAAGAGAAGTCTTACTTCCATTACAGGTAACTCGTTGGAACTTCTGCAATGATGAACAGTCATCTCCAGCCCACCAGTCTGTTGTGTTGTGTTCTCTTGATGTGTTGCAGGTGATCTCATAATCTTCATGCTCGCAATGATGAAAGAAGGTGTCTCCTGTAGTGTGAACCAAAGTGATTCATGAACATCATAATGAGCAAGAATATTCGAAGCATTCAAAATTCAATCAAATTCGCTCAAATTTGGACATTTGAATTCAAACTGAATGTCTATACATTCATTTTTTAACTTTCAGACAAATTCAGATGTTTCAAATAATTTGTACAAATTATTTGGACATTCATATGGGTATTCATATCCGTACGCCTTTGTCAACATTTCCTACGGGTGCATTGTCAACATTCGTATCTTAAAATAAGAATCAAAAATTCATATGGATAGATACGGATGTATTCAAATCAGATTCGAATTTGAATAAATTCATTTTTTCTCTATTTGTTCCAATTCAAACATTCAAGTATTCAGTTCAAATCAAATCCAAAAATTGTGTTCATGCACAGTAGGGTTAACGTGCTAGGAGATTCTCTAAGAAACTAGTCGATTCTTCTCCTTGGAGAAAGCTCCACAGTGGCCCTTTCCTTGGATCTGTGAAAGCTCACAGGGAGCCTCCAAGAGGGCTAAAGCAAACAAGCCATGATTCCAACTGAAAGCATCTCTTTGACCTTAACAAACAGCATCTAGTGCTCAACGCAATATACTGTACCTGCCTAGTACATGAAGCAGAATGTCATCTAAGTATATTATAAATAAACAGGAGGCAAATGGGAAGTCACAGGGACCATTCACCATACCCTGTTTGTCCTTAAATGAAAGATAACAAGAAGCATAACAAGGGGTGGAAGGGAAGGGAAGGGAGGGGAAGTGTGACTTGAGAGAACAGGAAATTCACTGATTCACCCCTCTTTAGTAGAACGTAAGAATTTGCTTCGTCCTTGTCTCTACCCACTTTCAGTTGCTCCAGTGACATTTGGAGCAGGGATTCTCCCCAAATGGGATGGAATCGGCTTCCCTTTCAGCAAAAAGGCTGCCTTGAAATCAGGAAGGCTACATGCATGAGCTTTCTTAAGCACATATGAGTAGCTCTGGTATGACTAGATCTTATATTATAGAGTCGCCCGTCACTTCCTCTACCCTTCCAGGGAACTGAATCATTGAAGCTCATTGAAAGTTGAAAACAACTGAAGCTGTACGGTTCTACAGCCAGCACCGGAGAGGTCATTTTGAAGGGGGCTGGAAATCAGCCTAACCATTTCTACATGGGCCCAAACAAGCTGAAGAGCAAGGGATAGTTGGGTTCAAAGTAGTGTCTATAAGGCCTCTGAAAGCTCTGATGCTAAGGAGAAAAGTGAGCACTTACCTGGGGGCGTTTCCTCACTAACCTTCCAATGACCAAAGAATGGAGTCCGATGACCCAATGTTGACTGGCAGGGGGTGGGGGTTCCCACTGACCTCCCTTAATCCGGATCTAAGATGATCCGGAGCTAAGGAATGGGTCCTTCAACTAATCTGGATCTGGTAGATCCAGATTAAGGGAAATACCCAATGTGTTTCCACAGGTGGTCTATCACCCAATAGCAATGGGTGATAGCTTGCTTGCAGTGGAAACGTCAGAACACCCATGTGTCTAATCCAGATTGACCCACATGGGGCCCACCTGTCAACCCAGGTTTTTGGGGGGACAGGGGATGCAATCTTCCATAGACACTCTGGAGATTCTTCAAAGATTCTCCAGACCAGGTCCGGAGAATCTTTGAAGTTTGCAGCAGATCACTCCAGAGAACCTCCTTCCTCCATTCGCCTCTTTTCCTTCGGAGTTCTCTGGTCCTCTTCAAAGCCTGTGCTATTCTTCAGAGCTGACTTTGGAGCCAGCTTCAGAGAATGTGCACAGGCTTCAAACCTTTGGGCTTGAGGGCACTGCCATGGGTGCCCCCCCGAGCCCTCCCCCCGAGCCCCTTGCCTGATTGTGGTGGAAACAGGCTCCCTATAATCCAGATTTGATGCCTGAAGACCCCATTGTAGATCCTTTTAATGGGGTCTACAGGGAATCTGGATTATAGGTCCTGAAGGACCCATATGATCTGGATTTCCCTAGAACAGGTGGAAACAAATGTGGCTCTAAGAGGGTCTGTAGTGGAAATGGGGTCTTCCTGCTCTGAGCCTAATGGGTCCTTAATGGGTCCCTAATGGGTACTTAGTGCTAGTGCTACTTAGAGCTCTAGTCAATTTTACCCATTCCCTCCCCCAGGATTGGATACTTACCGTGTTTGATCCAGGGCCCGGTCTTCTGCTGGGCACTGCCATTTTGGCTGTGTCAGCCTCTGTGACTGCGCATGTGTCAGTGCCACCCCCTTCACAACGCAGACACTCTGTGCACACGCAGTCACATCTATGGCCGTCCAGGGTGCCAGCAAACTTGTGCAGCACCTCAAACAACCCCAGAGCACTGGCAAGGGCAAATGGCCACGCCGCTGGACGCTTCAAGTAAGTAATTAGGTAACGTTGGTTAACGTGCTCCACACCATTTCGATTAGTGCACTTCAGGGGAGGGAACAACCTACTCCAGGTGTGTATGCTCTTTCCCAAAGGTGCACTAACTGTACACTAGAGGTCATAGTGTGAAAAGGCCTCTGCTCTGAGTGAGCCGGTTTCGTCTAGTGCAGCGGTTCTCAACCTTCCTAATGCCGCGACCCCTTAATGGAGTTCCTCGTGTTGTGAAGACCCCCAACCACGGGGGTAGAGCAGCTGGGAAGTGGGAGGGAAGGGCAGTGGGAAACTTGTCACGGCCCCTCTGAAAGGATAGTTCGACCCCCAAAGGGGTCCTGACCCCCAGGTTGAGAACCACTGGTCTAGTGGTTAGGGAGCCAGACTTTTACCTGGGAATACCAGGTTCAATTCCGCCCTTCCCCATGAAGCCAGCTGGGTGGCTCTTCCAAGCTCTCACAGCCCCAACTACCTCAGGTGTCTGTTGTGCAGAGAAGAACAGAAGGTTTGTCAGCCACTTTGAGTTCCCTTAAATGAGTGAGAAAAGCGGGGTAGAAAAGCCAATTCTTCTCTGCATAGGGATGTAACTACCATTGCATATGCGGAGCTTTCTGCCAGACACTCCCTAACCAAAGGAGGAATAGAAACCACTATAGCTAGCTAGGGTGCATCTATTTTGGTAGTTGCTGGGCTTGGCATTTAATTATTATTGCTCCCCATGCATGATTTTAATCTCATTTTGCCTAGCATAGCAGCTAGGGATGTGCACGAATATTCGTAACTTTCCAAATTCATGCAAATTTGGACATTCGAATTCTAATCGAACGTTGGCACATTTGAAGATTGGCATCCGAATTCACATCAAATGTTTTGATACTTCATTGAAAAGTTACAGATTTGTGCGGGATTCATACGGGATTCGAATTGAATTCATATAGAACATTTGTATCAAATTTAAATCCTAACACATTCAAAGGGGATCCATTCAAACAAACAGGAATTCTCTTGATTTGATTCAATACAAATTGAATACACACAAACAAACAAAAATCATGCCCATCTTTAATAGCAGCCCAACCTGGCTTTCTTTGTTGGGATCCCTTTGCATCCCACCTAAACCCCTGGTTCTGCAACAGCAGGTGGAGAAAGAGGAGCAACCATTGCAATTTGGAAACATGGTTCCACGTACAAAGGGGACGCCCTTCAAGAGAACTGACTGCCCATGTTTGCCATGATGGAAGAAAACAAGCAGAGAGTATCTCTGGTTGCTATTCTCTACAAGCAGTTCAGTAGTGGGTTTCCCCGGATCAATTTCCTGAAGATGCCAAAGATCTCGAGAACATTTGACCAAAAAGAAAGCAAAAGAAGGTGAAGAAGGAGAAAGAAGGAGGAGGAGGAGGAGGAGAAGAGTTGGCTTTTCTACCCTGCTTTTCTCACCAATTTGAGGGGACTCAAAGCAGTTAACAAACCTATTTTTCTCCCCACAACAGACACCCTGTGAGGTAGGTGGGGCTGTGAGAGCTCAGAAGAGAGCTGTGACTAGCCCAAGGTCACTCAGCTGGCTTCATGGGGGAGGAGGGAATCGAACCCAGTATTCCCAGATAAGGGTCTGGTTCCCTAGCCACTAGACTAAGGAGCCGGTGAATATTCCTTGTAAAACACTTACCTTTAATTTCTCTTGAGAAGGCGAGGATCAGCAAGAGAATCATGATCGGAATGGCCCAAAAAGTGACTTTCTTCCTGTACTATTTTCCCACAAGCTGCAAAGAAAGCAGAAGTTCTGAAGCCCGCATGAAGCAGAAAACCACAGGAAATAGCTTGCCAACACAAGCACTATTTATAAAAGCTGACTGCTTCATGTATCTGCCATGGCTGGATCAAAGTGTTTCCACAACTGAGTCACCTACTTACCAACCAGTAGTAGCTCTTCTCACAGTAGCAAATAGCTATAGCTCATGGGTGGTGTGCTTCATCATTGTAGTAGATCTCCTAGGTCCCAAACTAAACTCAACTGCAGAATCATTTGTAGACTTCACAGGCCAGGATAGTTCCAAACTGCTAGGCTGCATCCCTATTACAAGCTTGTTTCGCTTTCCCTAAACCGAAATAATAGAATCAGATGCAAACGCGAATTTGCC
Source organism: Aspidoscelis tigris stejnegeri (assembly GCA_023333525.1). Classification (NCBI taxonomy): domain Eukaryota; kingdom Metazoa; phylum Chordata; class Lepidosauria; order Squamata; family Teiidae; genus Aspidoscelis; species Aspidoscelis tigris. Next base: position 9,261,189 of record JALMGA010000017.1, on the reverse strand, counting down.
TGTTCCCATTACTTTTAACTTAATCGCGTTGGATCCGGATTCTGAGGATCATATGTGGCATACGTGACTCAAGGGGGGACTCAAGTGGCTACTTTTTAAAAGCTGCTTTTCAGGGCTGCCCTGCCCTCTTCCTCCTGGCATGGACGTGCCACCCATAAGGGGCCCCTTCACGGAGCCTAGCTGGGTGGCTGCCGCTTCCATGGATGGAGGAAAAATGGCAGTGGGCAGCCAGCCAGTGACTCTTTCCCCTCCTCTCCCCATTCCTCAGGGCACACAGCAGCAGTGGCAAATAAAGCCCCTTTGCTTTAAACATTCACACAGAACTTCAGCTGCTTTCCTCCCTTCCTTTCCCTTTCTAAAGATCAGAACTTTTAGAATTGCACAAAATTGCAACATTGTTAATCAGGTGTGAAGTGGTTCCATCGCTACAGTGTAGCGCTGCTGTTAAGGGTGGATTTTTACACTGAAATGAATGTCTTCGGAAGCAAGCTATTGGGAGAGGGAAACCCTAAACATGGATTCTCATTCCTTAAAACGGTAGGGTCCCCACAGTAAAAAATGTAACACGTATCAAGCACAGGATCTGGAGTGAGACCTGTTGAAATGAGGATTAACATTTACAACTCTTTGGAGAAATTTAACACATGAAAAGCATGTTAAGCCAAACTGCCGTGCAGACTCCAAGGATTGAAAACGTTTTGAATCTGAGATAAGGTTGCCATGAAGACACGGCCCTAGATAGCTTCTGATCCATGTGAAGAAGGGAAACAAAAACCTCTAACCAGTTTCCTTCTGTCTTGCTTTAGTGTCTTTTGAAATATGGTAGATTTTGCTAGTGGGGAACTGACACAGGAATGGATCTGCGGTTCAGATGTAGCAATGCCAGAAAGTTTATGTTATGAAAAGCCTTCAGAACCTTGACTTCAAAGGGAGGCCTTGATCTATTTTTTTGCAGAAGCACAAAGCAAGACATGCAATGCTCCTGGAATATCGTTTACCTAACTTACATAATGCCTTTTACCCTTGAAAAATGTATAGGCTCTGGGCATCGTCAAGCAGAAGATGAAGGTGAAGCCTTCACCTGCTCTCAGACCCCTGCAAATGGCTTGAGAGGCATCCTGCCAGTCTCTCCAGGCTGGAGACAAGACCTAGGCATCCATTCTAGCCATCATTGGTATGCCTGTCCTCCATGAATTTGTCCAACCCTCTAAGAACATAAGAGGAGCTATGCTGGATCAGGCCACAGTCCATCTAGTCCAGCATCCCATCTCACACGGCGGCCCACCAATTGCTTCTGGGCATCTCAAGCAGGAGACACAGGCAAAACCTTCACCTGCTCTTGAGTCCCTGCAAATGGTCCTGAGAGGCATCCTGTCTGTTCCTCCAATGTGGAGGTGGTACCTAGGCATCCATTTTATTAGCGAGTTTAGCACATCTCTACTCCTGACTCTGGATGCTCCAAAAACGCCTTCCAAAACACTTGGGACAAAAGAGCACATTTGGTTCGCCTCACCTGGATCCTCAAGAGGGGGGAGATGGAGGAGAATGAGGCTTACAGGAGGAGGAAAATGAGTTTCTTTCAACAAACCGAATGCCGGCGGATCCAGTGTAAATGGCAAACCATGTTGCTGAAAAGATTTTTCAGTTTGGTCCAGTTTGGTCTAGTGCAGTGATTCTCAACCTTCCTAATGCTGTGACCCTTTAAGGCAGTTCCTCATGTTGTGGTGACCTCCAACCTAACCCTAACCCCCAACCATAAAATTATTTCCATTGCTACTTCATAACGATCCCTGTGAAAGAGTAGATCGGCCCCCAAAGGGGTTGCGACCCACAGGTTGAGAATCACTGGTATAGTGGTTAAGGAGCCGGACTGTTATCTATGAATATCGGGTTTGATTCCACACTCCTACATGAAGCCAACTGGGTGACCTTGAGCTAGTCACAGCTCTCTTCTAAGCTCTCACAGACCCACCCACTTCACAGGGTGTGCTGTTGTGGGGAGAAGAACAGAAGGTTTGTCAGCTGCTTTGAGTCCCCTTAACTGGGTGAGAAAAGTGGGGTAGAAGAGCCAACTCTTCTTCTTCCTCCATGAAGCCAGCTGGGTGACCTTGGGCTAGTCACAGCTCTCTTCTGAGCTCTCTCAGCCCCACCCACCTCACAGGGTGTTCTGTTGTGGGGAGAAGAACAGAAGGTTTGTCTGCCGCTTTGAGTTCTCTTAAATGAGTGAGAAAAGCAGGATAGAAAAGCAAACTCCTCCTACTCCTACTATTTCTTCTTCTTCCTCTTCTTCTTCTTCTTTCCTGAAGTCACTGTGTCTCACCTCCTCACCCAAGTCATCATTTACTTTCACCTGCCTTCTTTCAAAATGACAGATTAGCTGAAGAAAACAATATTGTCCCATCCAGACAATAGTGGAGACTATGGGTGCATATGGGATTTTCCACTTTAGGTGCTAAGATATCTTGCCCATCTTGAGTTTTACCCATTTTACCTACTTGCTGTCCCATTACAGGCAGCAAAGTTGCCTTGGACAGACATCTTCTCTCGTCTGTGCCTGCAATTCTCCTGATTATCCACTGGATGGTGCAGCAACATTCACATTCTACCATGAACAAAACCAAGAGTAAATAAAAGAGGAGGAGGAGGAGGAAGGAGAAGGAGGAGAAGAGCAGCTCCTCTACAGAAGTGCACGTAGGAGGAGATAAACCAAGAACCCATTGAACGCAGGTTTCAGAATTCCCTTCCTTGAGTGACTGTGCTACATGACAGAACATCCAGTATTCAGCAAATGAACTGAGTTGTTCCCTTGGAGGGGCTTGTTAGAATTGCAACATAAAAAAAATGGAACCGTAACAATAGTAACTAAAGCAGAAACAAAATAAAAAAACAAACAGTATTGATATTTGGACTTTCTGTGACAATTTGGGGAAACAGGTTGGCTGACATGAATCATATTTACCTTGTAAGGCGTTATAGATTGCTGTTGTCATTTTTTATTTTGTATATTTTATTTTCAATGAATCAAACTCTTCCAACAAGTCCTCGGTGTTGTTTTAAAGGAGATAGATATAAGATGCACAACCCGGACTGTGAGCAATCAGGAGAGCGGGGGGGGGGGGCAGGAAGTTGCCCCAAGCGTATTAAGTGACTCTCAGTTCCTGAAAGTGGCCTTTTGTAGTTGACTAGGGGTGCGCATGGATCTATTTTTGACATCCAACTCGTAATGAATCTAATGTTTGAAAATCTATATTTGTACAAATAGATCACATTTGAATGTGGTGAAATTCCATTCGATGCAAATCTATTTGTGTGAATATTCCATATGTATTGGATACAAATGCATATCCAATACATATCTGATATGAACAAATACGTATCTGAAATGAGCAAATACATATCCAATACGAACAAATACGTATTTGATATGAACTACTACGTATCCAATACGTGTCTGTAACATATCCGGGCTCTGAAAACATCAAATCTGACCTGAATCCACTTTTAATCCACTGTCGGTCCATGTTGACTCTATTCGATACGAATCTATTTGTGTGAATATTCTATACTTATCAGATACGAGTGCATATCCAATACATATCCGATACAAACAAGTACATATCTGAAATGAACAAATACGTATCTGATACGAATGAATATGTATCCAATATGTATCCAATATGAACGAATACATATCTGATATGAACTAATACGTATCCGATACGTGTCTGTAACATATCCGGGCTCTGAAAACATCAAATCTGACCTGAATCCACTTTTAATCCACTGTCGGTCCATGTTGACTCTATTCGATTCGAATCTATTTGTGTGAATATTCTATACTTATCAGATACGAGTGCATATCCAATACATATCCGATACAAACAAATACATATCTGAAATGAACAAATACGTATCTGATATGAATGAATATGTATCCAATATGTATCCAATATGAACGAATACATATCTGATATGAACTAATACGTATCCGATACGTGTCTGTAACATATCTGGGCTCTGAAAACATCAAATCTGACCTGAATCCACTTTTAATCCACTGTTGATCCATGTCGACTCCAAGCTGAATCCACTGCAAATGTGGCTGGCGTTCTGTTCTTCCGCACTGCCAATCTAACAAATGTCTGAACCATTCGTATGAATGTCTGGAAATATTCATATTCATACGAATGTTAGTATACAAATATTGTAACATTCGGTTCATGTACGAATAGCCAAATTTGTATGAATAATGTATGTTATGAATATTTGTGAACATCCCTACACTTGACAGATGGTAACCTTGTCAATGTTAAACTGTTTTTAAATGCCATCCAAGGTCTTTTGGAATGGCACCCCAGTGTGCCAATCACCACTGGGACCACCACTGCTGGCTTCTGCCAGAGTCTTTGAACTTCAGTCTTTAAGTCCTTGTATTTTGTAGTTTTTTTCTGTTTGTTTAACATCCAAACTACTGTCTTATTATATCACTATTACTATTATCTGAAAATATAGAGGTATTGCCTTTTGAAAAACAGACCTGGTCCTGGATGTTTGCATATTTTCCAACTGTCTTTGCTTCTGATTTTTAAAATTTGAATTTTTCCTTTGGCAGCTGATGCAACAGCCTGTGCTGTTATTTGCATCCTGTTCCACTGCGGTTTGTGGCCTTGGAGTGTCACATTTATTGTCAGGGCCAATTTGTCTACTGAATGAAATAATCAAAAAGAATTCTTCATCGGCTAAACAGCAGGTCATTCTTATGTTTGCATGCTGTGCTGGAATTTGATTCCTGGGGTACCTCGGAAGATGCGCAATGGAGTGGGAAGTTCAAGAGGCCACGGCATGCCCACTAAAATATATCCAAAGGAACGTCTTCTCCCATACCGACCTGCCTGTGCCCTAAGATCTGCAGGGGAGACCCTCCTGGTTGTCCCACTGCCTTCAGTAGTGAGGCGGGTGGGCACCCTGGAGAGGGCCTTCTCGGTAATGGCCCCCAGGCTATGGAATAGTCTCCCCCTTGAGGTGCATCAAGCTCCTTCTCTGTTTATGTTCAGGAAGGTGGTGAAGATGCACCTCTTTGCCCTGGCCTTTGGCCAAATGTCAGTCATGTTTCCTCCACTGTAAACACTACTGTTTTAATTGATATTGCATTGCTTTGAACATGTCGGATTTTAAATGCTGTGATGGTTTTTCTTGTTTTAATATATATTATTTTGTTTGATAGAGGCTCTGTCCCCAAAAGGCTTATTAGCCCCTCTCGGCTTCCTCTGCCGTCACTCTGTTATAGCTGACTTTAAAAGTCCCCTCCACTTCCGGAATAAGCGTCCCCTTGGTAGCCGCGATCTAAACGGACTTTCCATCCCCATGGTAGCCGTCTTCTCTTTCCGGGCATCTTTTTCCCCCCGCCCCCTCTCTTGTTAAAAGGAAAAATAGCCAGATCTCCGTCTCCTGAAATGGCTTCCCGCCCCTAGCAAAGGCAGATGATCGCTCATTCATTCACTTTCAGCACTTACTTTCACTCAGTTCTCTGTTAGAAAAGGCTTTCTGCCCCGGCAAAGTCAGCGGCTGCAGCCGTCGGCAGCGCGATCCTTCGCTCATTCTCTTTTAAGGCTTTCACAGATCACTGATAACAATGTTGCAATTCTGAGCAATTCTGGCTCTTTTTACAAAGGAAAGGAAGCGAACCTGCTGCATTTCTCAGATGTGTGAATTCTTTTTGGCTGTGTGTGCAGGCAAGCAATCCCCGCCCCTTTTGCCATGGAGCGTCCTCAAGGCAGATATAGCGAGCAAACCCGCGAATCGCCAAAAGAGCGCTGGAACTCTTCTTTAAAGTGCACGTATTTTATCACGGGTGTCTTGCTTTCCTAAGCTCCCTAAGTGCCTTGTAAAGCCTGGAATGGGGCCGCTCAGAGGCAAAAGAAGAGTTCCAGCAGACTTTCAATTGCATGGGGACAGGGCCATGGTGGACTTTAAAGGCTGTTACCCACCCTGAGACCTTTGGGTATAGGGTGGGAGAGAAATATAAATAATAAATTAATTAAATTAAATTAAATTAAATATAAAATGGATTTCTGGGGGCCCATGGGGAGCATCTACTTTTGCAAGAGTTGCTATAAAGGACTACAGTTGCTTGATTTATCGTTTAATCTGTCAGCTGTAAGCAAATGAGACACCCAGCAAGCTATAATAGATCTGCAAGCTGAAATAAATGCAATAGGTTTCGTTCCCTCTTTCTCTCCCTTTCTGCTCTCTTCTCAAATCCTGTTTCACTTCTGCTTCTGCTGGACAACAGGATGGAGAGACAACAGGCGCCTTTTGCTTTCGGGAAGGATCCCACTTCCAATCCCCCGGGACAGCCCTTGGGGATGCTTAAAGATGTGGTGGTGAGGTGGTTTCTAGAGAAGGAGGCAACTCTTCTGCTGCAGGATGGTACCTTTCCTGAGTGGTTCCATGGACTTGTTACAAGGAAGTAAGCTAAACCCAGCTGCACAAATTGGAGCCTAAAAGCCCTGAAAATGGATAGTTTGGTTGGATTGCCTCTTTCTTCTGAAATAGGAGGTTTAGGATGGTTGGAAATGCTGCTGTTGTTCAACAGATTGGAAGAAGAAGAGGTCCTTAATTTGGCCTTCTCCCTACCCTCACATGAGCAAGCTGTGGGGTGGCTCATGACCAGCAGCGCGCCATTTTATATGGGGGGGGCATAGAAAGACTTCCCAAGCTTCCAACACGGGATTTCCAGCCCCTGGAAACAAACTAGGGGTGAAAATGTGGCAGGAACTCTGTTATCAGGCTGGAAAGGCAGGTGTGACTCAGAGCATCTGGTTGTCTTCAGGCCAGCATGGTGCGCCAAATGTTGGTGAACCAGCAACGTTTTAGAACGGAGGTTCCAGGGAATGGGATTTTCTGATTTCAAGCTAAGGTACCACTTCTGGGTCTTAAGGCAGAAACTGTCTGTCTTTTTGCCTGCCCCAACCCCTGGGCAATTGAAGGTCACCCTTTTAAGCTACAGTAGGGTGAGGGTGGCAGAACAGAGCATTGTAAATGGACTAAGAAGTGGGTTCAGGTTTGGGATGTGCATGAATATTTATAACATTAAAAATTCGGCCCAATTTGGACATTTGAATTCAAATCAAATGTTTCAGTATATTCAATATGAAGCTTCGTATGGGATTCGTATGGGATTTGTATGGGATTTGTACTGGATTGAAAATTCGTATTGAATTTAAATCCTACCACATTCAAAGGCAATCTATTCGGATGGATACAAATTTTCTTGCATTTGATTTAATATATTATTTTGTTTGAAATGGTGGATTTTAAAGGTTGTTACCTGCCCTGAGACCTTCGGCTATAAGGTGGGATAGAAATATAGATAATAAATAAAATGTAAAATAGATTTCTGAGGACCCATGGGGAGAATCTACTTTTGCAAGAGTTACCCCTAACCACAAGACCAAACTGGGTCACTGGGAGAACAGACTGCCTGTCCCCAATGCACCGCGGGTCCAATCCAGGGGGCATTTCCTGGGTTCTTAAGTTCTAAGGACTCTTTCTCTTCAACAGGGAATCCGAGGAGCTGCTGAAAAGGGAAGATTTTGGCTGTTTCCTTATCAGACTGAATAAGAGATCATTTGGTTACATCCTCTCCTACAGGTGAGCTTTTGGATTCAGCTTCTGCTTTAGGATGAGGAAAAGTGTTGCTGTTTTTTAAATAATTATTTGTGTATTTGTGTACTTATGTTTCACTGATTTCCAAAGTCTCGAGGTGATTTGTGATTAAACACACACAAAAAACCCCAAGGAAAATGCAAAGCAAGTAGAAAGATACACAGGGAATCCTTTCACACCACAAACATATGACATAAGTACATCAACATACACAAATATCAGATTCTTAAAAGAAAAAAGTATTACCTACCCATCTTCAGATTAATAAAAAATACTGTATGAAATAGAAAAGTAGGGGGGAAAGAATAGAAAGGTATTCGGAATTCACCTTCTCCTACTGCTTCACCTATGACAAACTTTGAGCATGAAGCTGTTTAAGAAGACATGATCGTAAGAGGAGACCTGTAGGGTCAGGCCACCTGAGATGCTCACTTCAGTGAAATTGATTTCCATAAGGATTTGATTATAATAGCATCCTTATCAGAGTCTCACCTAAATTAGCTGTATCTACTCATGAGTCCTGGTCCCTAACTTCTTCTGGTTGCTTTGTCCTCTATCCTACCAGCCCTGGTGGGTACGAGCCACGGCTCTTTTCTGGTTCTATGAGCCATGAAAGAGGTGAGGTATGGACAGACTTTGGGCATCCAGATGGGCAGGTCTGCCTAATTCCAAATGTACGAAGAGAAGGAGAGCTCTTGCATGAGTACACCAGGAAATTCATCAAACAAAAGGCCACTTGGATGCAAATTTGCATGGCTCCCAAAGCTCCATAACCATAATTTCCATCTGAAGGCAAATTATCTTCCATGATCTCACATTCTTCTGTTCAAACTGACTGGCATCCATCTGCAATCAAAAGTCCCCCAAATTAAAATTCTAGCCCCTTATAGTTTCAATTTCATTCTGACAGGGATTTCTCAATGATGGCTCCCAAATTATGGAATAATCTCTCTCCACCCCCACCCCCCCGGGAAGTGCTCCTGACACCTTCACCTTACATGTTCAGGAGGAAGCTAAATAAGGAAGCAGCTCTTCCTTCCCACTTTTAATATGCCCATTTTAGATTTTGTTTTTAATGTTGCAAACTGCCCTTTGACCTTCAGGTACAGGGTGCGATAAAAATGCAGAGAGAGAGAGATGGATGGAGAGATAGACAGGCAGACAGGTGGTGGAGGTGGGGATGGATGGATGGATGGATGGATGGATGGATGGATGGATGGATGGATGGATGGATGGATGGGTGGGTGGGTGGGTGGGTGGGTGGGTGGGTAGGTAGGTAGGTAGGTAGGTAGGTAGGTAGGTAGGTAGGTAGGTAGGTAGGTAGGTAGGTAGGTAGGTAGGTAGGTAGGTAGATAGATAGATAGATAGATAGATAGATAGATAGATAGATAGATAGATAGATAGATAGATGATAGATTTTTTTAAAAAGGATGGTGACACCATCCACACTTGATCTCCATCACAAATGACGCAAGAGAATGGATGCAAATTGATGTGCCAGGAGTCCTTAAAAGCTCAAAGGCCAATGGTCCCTTATAAATGTAACATTTGTGGTCAAATGCAAAAAAGGCTGTGTGTGGGGAGGCAGGTGCTATTCACCTATATCCTTATTCTGGGCACATTTATTTCTCCCTTTCTCACCTCCCTGTGATATGCATCTGGATTCTATCATCCTGTGCCAAATTTTGCCGAGAACATGGATTGGTTCTCAAACAGAAGGTCAGTACTGAACCTTTAAAAAAAAACTTTTTCTTAAAAGATGTATTGATTGTATTTCAGCATTAGAGACATGCATGAATGTTTTCTTTACATTCTATTTGAATCAAATCAAATACCCAAAAATCCAATTCAATTCTAATCTCTCAAGATTCAATTAGAATTTACTGAACTGGAATCTATTTGTTCAAATTTTTGATTCTAATCTGCACAAATGCAACCTGGTTTTGTCCCCACAACAGACACCCTGTGAGGTGGGTGGGGCTGTAAGAACTCAGAAGAGAGCTGTGACTAGCCCAAGGTCACCCAGCTGGCTTCATGAGGGAGTAAGTAATCAAACCCGGTATTCCCAGCTAAGAGTCCAGCCCTCTAACCACTAGACCAACTGGCTCACATAGATCATAGAAGGCCCTCAATTCATGCATGAGACCATGGGCAGATGGTGCATTTTACCATTTTGCCCATTTTGCTTTGTAAACGATAATCATTGATAAAAATGAGATATGAGGGAGGAGTACAGCAACAATGAGAACAGCCATCTCATCTGGAATTGCTTCTGGACCAAGAAAGCATCACAGGGCTACTGGACAACGTAGAATTGTTTTGCTATGTGTTCCATCTACAGTATGTGTTTACATCTTTGTGGTCCAAACCATTGCTCCTCTGACTGCATTCTCTCTTAAATCTTGAAAAACTGGACAAATCTACTTTTTTTCTCACCAGAGGGAAGGACAGATGCAGACATTTTGTTATCAGTTGCCAACGGAATGGGCAATACGTCGTATCGGGCGACACCCAGACCCACCGAAGCCTTACTGAGTTGATAAGTTACTACCGGACCTCTGAGATTGAGCCTTTTGGAGAAACTCTTACGATGGCCTGTTCAAAGGTCAGTAAAATATCCGAGATTCCCGCTTAGATACGACATTGATTGTCAAAGAAGACTTGATAGGAAAAGTATTTAAGGTGCCTTCTTTAGGTCTCCCTCTCTCCGTCTCCCCCTTTCATGGTTGTAACAAAAAAAGCGGGGAGAAAAGAGATGTGGTTAATGCCAGCACCACTCTAGAAAACCCACAAGGTCAGGTATTGGTTGGAGAATAGAAGGGAAACCCTCCCTCCAGCTTCTCAGGAATGGATGGATGGATGGATGGATGGATGGATGGATGGATGGATGGATGGATGGATGGATGGATGGATGGATGGATGGATGGATGGATGGATGGATGGATGGGTGGGTGGGTGGGTGGGTGGGTGGTTGGGTGGTTGGGTGGGTTTGTTTGTTTGTTTGTTCATTTGTTCATTCACCCGCCCACCCGCCTGCCCACCCGCCTGCCTGCCCACCACATTAAGCCCAACCTATTCCTGCTTTGCAGAAATTAATCCATGCCCTATGTAAGTTTGTTTTTTGTTTGCTTGCTTTTTGAAGCTCTTCAGAATTGTTTTATCGAATTTGGAGATGATCTTTCCTTTCCCAAAAATGTTGGCAGTCTTCTGTCTGTTCTTGTGGAAGAAATTCCCCCAGCAATCAGATTTCTGTTATTGCTTTGGCAATTTTTCCAGTCAATAAGTCAAACTTTGTTTGCAAGGAAGTGATGAGGGATATGTTGTTGTTGATGATGATGATGATGATGATGACCACAACAATAATTATTATTCCCTTCCACCCCTGTAGCCAGAGGAAAAAAGCATATATGATGAAATCTCTTTGGCTCACGTAGCATCTTCAAAGCCCAGTTCAGCCCCAGCCATCCCAGTTCCACTTAATCAAGCATCTGGGAACACACCACCCGTCAGACTGGTGAAGGAGGATTCCAGCCCTCAGCTCCCAAATCCAAGAAAAAAGCTTCAGGAACAGCAAAGATCTTCCTCAAAGGAGACACAGCATATCAGCCTAGAGGTGAGTTTTGCACGTCAACCTAACAAGGCTGTAATCCCATCTAAGTTTGAATTCAGTCTTGTCACAGAGTAAAAGAACATTTCAACAAAGTAACACATTGTGGGTTTTTGTTTTCAGCATTTTGCCGATGAGTTCTCTCACTCTGAAGCTGGAGGCATCTTGGGCAGTTTCAAGACATGTTCTTAATGCACAGCGAAATGTGCAGTCATGATTGGGGCATCGCAAGCAACAATCCATGCATCGTCATGGTGTCGCATTATCCAGTTGTTGCTACGCAGTTACCTTAATGCTGATCTTAAGGACAGTAGCTGCGCAGTATAAAGAAAATTTGAATTTTCCAACCAGCCCGGGCAGAATGGCAAGAGCAGCAGGAGTGCAGGAGGGTAGCTCAAATGTGATTCGCTGCCTCAACCCATGTGCCGACTCAGCTCTCGCAGTTTCTGATGGGAAACTACAGAGCTGCTTTTCGAGTTGGGACAGCCAGTTGTTGCTGCGCAGCAGGCAAGCTGCGTGTTTACCTTTAACTGCGGATTTATTCTACAAGTCTGGAGGTAGCCTTGATCTGGGTTCCTGCCTAAAATGAGGAGTTAGACCCAATAGCCTCCCAACTACATGATTTTAGAATGGAGGCCGAGGTACATCCTCTAGGCTGGGGAGTCAGACAGGCTGCCTCTACAGGCCATTCGCAGGGATTCGAGAGCAGGTGAAGGTTTTGCCCTTGTCTTCTGCTTGAGATGCCCATGGGCAATTGGTGGACCACTGTGTGGGACAGGATGCTGGACTAGATGGGCTGTGGCCTGATCCAGCAGGGCTCCTCTTAGGTTCTTATGATCTTAGAATGGAAGTGAAGAACATAGCTGTCTACGTTTGTCCTATGACCAAAGTGCACAATTGGCAGTCGATTTGTTTTGGTTGCTAGAGCTGCCAAAAGGGATTTGCTGCAGATGTACCAGGAGAAAACAATCCCATATAAAGTTGCCTCTTGCATAATATTAGTAGCCAAGGACATCCAATGAAATCATAAAATCCAGAGCAAATGAAACACAGGATTTCGTTCCAGATTTTTATGGCTGACCACATGGCAAGGGTGAAAGCCTGAGATAATTTAGGCCGCTAGCAGCAAATGCCACTGATTTGAGCATCTAGTCTGTAGAACTCCTTCATGCACGTTCTTGTGCACATGTGCACACTGTCAGTTACATGTAAGAATATTGAATGGAAAGACACCACATTATGGTAGCCCACATAGTGAAAATGGCAAGGGACAGGGGAACCTTGTGTGTAACCTTCCCAAGCTGTGCTTCAGGTTATATTTTAGGATGCATGTTCTCACCTCCTTAAACCCTATTTGCAAAAACAAACGATTTTCTCTGTCCACGTTTTTCCTTCCCGTGTTCATCACTCAGGATCCAGAAGCAACCCCTCCACTACCAGAAAGAAAGCCCTGGCTGCTTGCCGGGTCCTTTGAGGAAGACTGTGTAGATGAGGGAACTCTTAATTCCACCTCAAAGAAGCACCATCCAGACAGTAAGATTTTGGTGATGGCAAGGGACTCGTCCACAGAATCCTGTCCACAAAGTCTTGGAGAAACAAGCCAAGAGACCTCTTCATCCTGCAGGAAAAAACTGAATGCCATCTTTGCCCTAGCTAAGCAATCTGATAGATTACACAGCAAAAAGATCTTAGAAAACTCACAGCCAAAAACAATTTATTCTGAACTTGCTCTAGACCAAAGCAAGGGATGTTCATTATCTCCTGACTCCCAGAGTGGTGGACACTTATCCCTTTCTGCTCCAAAGAAAGGTCTGCTGAACTCTCCTACTTCAACCCCTCCAAAGCTCTCTCCAAAATTACCAAATAAACCTAAGACTGTCCAGGAATTCCAAGGACCACAGCCACCTTTTGCAGCTGAAGAAGATCATCAAAGATCAACCCACCCAAAGGTGTTGCCTGATATACCAAGGGAAGCGATCTATGGGCAGATCCACAAGATGAAAGCACATGAATCTTCTTTCTGCGATGATGCAGGCAATACCTATGAGAAGATTTCTTATGAATGGTCAAACAGCACCACCTATGCGAATAATTCTGAGGATGCTCCAAAGTCATTATCCCCAAAGACCCCAAATCATCATCATCACATCAGCACAAAAAGTGGCCTGTCTTCCAAGACTCAGGTCTGTCCAGAAAATCCATATGAAAAGATCTCTGATCATTTCTCCAAAGGTCCATCGTCCACAACTGAAGAGAACACCTATGAGCAGATTACCTTTGGTCTTGAAAAAAGAACAGAAGCAAAGCCAAAGGTAAGGATGGAATTTAAATGGCATCCCAGAACCCATGGTTTATCCTAAACTGAAGTTCAGGTAGGGAGCTTTCTGCACTTACCTCTGTTCAACATCTTGGTCATCTTCTGGACCTCTTTGTCCACACGCTGGTGCAGACTAGAGAGCCCCCACCCTTTCTGTAACTGGTATGTTCCATCCACACAATACAGAGCATATTCTTAATCAGGAGGTCCAACATGGCCTCCTGGTCCACCTCTGGTCCAGAATATCAGTAAACCTCAATTACAAGGTCTACCGATGTGCTGAGGGAACCATCTTGGTGACACGCCTTGCTGTCCTGCTGAAGTGTGTCCCATGGGGCTTCCGTAGTCAGGAATTTTAATTTTTGGCTGGCTCTGAAGCTGATGCAAGCTTTGAAGCCAATGCAAAGGCTAGTCCAGAGCCAGTTGAGACCAGCCCATTGATCTGGATCTACAGGTTCAGGACTGCACAGGTAAGTGGAGAAAGGCCCTAATCTCTTATTGACATCTTTAGGTGTGCCATTCGCTAATAAGTCACCAACTTGGCATTGGCCACTGTGAAAACAGACTGGCACACTTGATGGGCTGTTGGTCCAATCCATTTCTGGTCTGGACCAAATAAATTTATTCATTCGTTGGTCCAATCCATTTCTTGCTATTCTTCAGCCCTTGGTGGCCTTTTAGAATTATATTTCTTAAACTAACAGCATCACTGTTGTAACCCATTCTAAAACCTTCAGGCAGTTTTATTTTCAATACTTTTTTTTTAATTACCCCTAAATGAATGCAATTTTCAGGATTCAATTTGAATTGAAGATTCGAAGATTCAAATGGATTCGACAGTTTAAAATTTGAATGTATTCACATTCAATACAGATCGAATACATTCAAATCTATTTGTATGAATATTCAATTCGTATTTAAAGATACGAATGTCAACAACATTCTAATGTGTCCATATGTATCCGTATGCATCATTACGCATCTGTATATATCCTGTTTTTATTCCGTATGCATCTCGTTTTCATATGTATGAAATGCATATGTATCTGTACACATATGAATGTCCTAATAAATATATGAATGATTCGAAAGCTTCAAAAATTCATTCAAAGGCTAAATTCAAATGTATAGACATTCAATTCAAATTTGAACGTCTAAATTAAATCAAATTAAATCAAATTTCTAATGTTTTGAATATTCATGCACATCCCTAGCCAACACTAGAGACGTTCATGGATATTTGTAATATTCAAAATTCATGCAAATTCATATGAATTCAGACATTCAAATTCAAATTGAATGTTTTAATACATTCGTAGAAAGCTACTTTACGGATTCCTATGGGATTCATAGCAAGGATCCAAATCGAATTCATATTGAATATTGGCATCAAATGCAAATCCTACCACATTTGTAGGGGATTGAGTCAAAGAAATATGCATTTTCTTGCATTTGATTTGGTACAAATCAATTTTTTAAAAAAAAAAAATCCACGCACACCTTTAGCCAGCACACCTAAACTGGCCTTCTTAAGGGCAGAGGGGCAAATCGGTCCTTCTATTCTGCCTGTCCTAGAGGTGCAATAATACTGAAAAGAAGCATCCAACAGAGGAGGCACATGGGGAATTTGGTTGTCAAAATGTATTTCTTGTTTGGTTCTAGTGGATAACCAACTTGGAAAAATCTTAATGGGATGGAGAGGGACATAACCTTTGCTTTTCTGATAATGAGTTACAGCACAAGCTCAGAGATTTTCCAGGAATGGTTTCCATTTCCTCTAATATAGTTCCTGTCATTGCTTTCCCCCAGCACAATGATAGACCCAGAAGATTCCTCTTTGCAGAGAAGATGACAAAATTCTGAATGCCACACTTTGACTTCTTCTCCAAGCTTCAGAGACTTCTAAAGATCAATACTGAAAAGCACCAGCGACTTCATGATCTGAAATGCGCCGTCATTTCTTACTCTGTGTTACCTGGGTCCCTTCCGCACTTGGCCTTGCTCCAGGATAAATCTCGGGATGGGGGTTTCTCATCCAGATGCTAATGCAGACTATGGCAGGCCTCGCCTGGTGCCTGTCATGGGCTCTGGTCAGACAAGTCCAACACAGGACAGCCTATTCATGAGTTCAGATTCAAATCACACCAGTGCTGGTCAGACGTGGATCAGTATCGGTCATCCTGAGGTTGTCCCCGCCTTGGGCCACCTTGGTCACATGTTTCTGCAGAGATCGGCCGTGGTTTTTGCTACATCACAACTAAATTGTTTCCAATTGGATGCCATTCATGTCACTCAAGGGAGGCAAGGGTGTGCATTTGCGGTTCTTCTTAAAGCCTGCTTCCCCACCTCCATGCCCACTTCCTTCTTTATGTGCTTTTCTTCTCCTTGCAAATATTTTTTAAAAAATAATAAAAATAAATTTGTGTAAAAACACTAGAGGGAGGAACCATACACATAAACCGAGGAGAGGGGAACTCTCTCACGAACTTCGTGTGTGCCGATTGGCTGAAGGGGAGGTGCCTCACGAGCTCCACGTGTGCTGATTGGCTAAAAGGAAATACTGGGCGCCACCCATCACAGCACAGTTCTGCCTCCTTTAGGCTGTCCCCCGGCTCACACGTGACGAAGTGGAAGACGGACTAGAATTCCAGGCCGGCCTGAGTCCTTGTCAGTCCTGTAAAAACAGGACTACAGTTTAGGGTAGATACTGGATGCAGCCATTGTCTATGTCTGTCCCCAGACATACAGCCAGCTTAAAAAGCAACTTAAATAAAATTAATGTGACCTGGGGACCAATTCAGTTCAGGCCTATAGTCTGCACTAGCATGCGGATAGCAGGCCCATATTCTGAGATATGTTCCAGAATAAGGCCAGGCGCACTTCTACATCTGAGATGCATCAGGCACCTTCACTCTGTGCATTCAGGAGAGCGGTGAAAACAGACCTCTTTGCTCTGCCCTTTGGCTAAACAAGGGGATGGCTTTTCCTCCCCACGTTCAGCCACTGTTGCCGTTTTAATATGTTTATTTTATATGTTCACTGGTTTAAATGTTTTAACTGCCCTGAGACCTTTGGGTATAGGGCAGGATAAAAATTCAAATAAATAAAATAAAAATAAACAAGGACAAGTTGCAGAGGCAGTATTCTGCCATGTTCCTTGGGTTGACCAAAGCTCTTCTCCTACAAGTGGGTCAGATCCAATATTCAGACATGATACCAATCTTTAAAATGAAAAAGGATTAAGAGTCCCAGGATCGACGACCCCTATTACATATATATATATACTCCATTTGATGTTAGCTTTTTCCACAGCCCGTTCACCCACCTTTGGATTTCCTCCAAATTAAGGTGCCGGAGTTAACAGTAAAGCAATTTCCTTTCTTCCAGATGTATACGATCTCATAAAAAAGGTCATTCTTATTCCATTATCACCATTATCCCTTTGCTAACTGGACAGGGTTACAGCCACACAGCCATGGCTTCTGGGTTTTCCTGTAATAGCAAAACCTCTCATTTACCCCCCAACTCCAACTTCTATCAGGTCACCGGTAAGCAGTCTTGGATTGACAAAAAATCTGTCTTCAATGCCTCTGGAAAAACATCAGCCATTGTTCTCATACCGATGACCCCCTCCATTCTCCCACATATAACAGCCTCTGCACTCTGAAAACATCAAATTTGCAAAAAAAAATCAACAATATACCCATACTACCTCTCAATTTTCCATTTAGAGTTATCTTTCCAACCAGCCACAATCTGTAATAGCAATATTGTGTTTTTCGCTCCTCAAAGTGCCATATATTGGGAATGCCAGGAGTACGTTTGGCATTTGCAATACTGTACAGAGCTGAGACAGCTGCATGTCTGGGGACAGACATAGACAATGGCTGCGTCCAGAGTCGTTTATGTATACTGCACAGTAGAGGTGTGCACGAATGCAATTTTTGACATTCAATTAGATTCAAATGAATATTCGAATGCCCAAATTTCAACAAATAGAGAAAAAATGAATGTATTAAAATTCAAACCAATCAGAATACCTTCTGACTTATAAGGCCCTAAATGACTTGGGCCCCCAATATCTAAAGGAATGCCTACTCCCATATCGACTTGCCCATGCCTTAAGATCTGGAGGGGAGGCCCTCCTGGTTGTCCCACCACCTTCAGCTGCGAGGGGGGTGGGCAGTCAGGAGAGGACCTTCTCAGTGATGGCCCCTAGGCTATGGAATAGTCTCCCCCTGGAGGTGCATCAATCACCTTCCCTGTACACATTTAGGAAAGCAGTGAAGACACACCTCTTTGCCCTGGCCTTTGGTTAAATGGGAGTACACTTTTCTCTTCCAACTTGCAGATGCTTTTGTTTTAATACATACTGTTATTGTTTTCATAAGGTTTGATTTTAAATGTGGTTACTCATCCAGAGACCTCCAGGTATAGGGCGGCATAAAAATGTAGATAGATAGATAGATAGATAGATAGATAGATAGATAGATAGATAGATAGATAGATAGATAGATAGATAGATAGATAGATAGATAGATAGATAGATAGATAGATAGATAGATAGATAGATAGATGGAAGATAGGAAGATAGGAAGATAGGAAGATAGGAAGATAGATAGAACGGACGGACGGACGGACAGATGGATGGATGGATGGATTAAAATGGGACCATCACCACCTCTAAAACTCCTTAGGTCAGACCTGTTTCCTAATCAAGCACTACATGATTATTGCTTATTAAAAAATTCTTCTTGCTCCTTTGACTTTGCTAGCAAACCAACAACCCAAGTGAAGGCAAAACCACCACAAATCTCCAAGATTCACCTTCCCTTAATAATTAAATCATATTTTTGAACTATTCCAGTCAGCCTTGCCTCCTCCTCCCCACACCAAGGTCCCATATCAGAGCTGCATCCATCAAAAGGCAGAGGAAGAAACAGGAAAACGAATCCCTTAAAGCTTTGCCTTCAAAGCACGGCCAAACATCCAGTTCAGGCACAATAAAATCAGTGGAAGTTTTAATCATGGATGGTTTGGATATCGAAGCCACAAACGTGTTTTATCAGAGCCCTTCTAAAGACTGTTAGAGAACAGTTATTGGATATGCGTGATTGTCATGGGGTCCAAGTTTTCCTCTGGCACTGGAACCAAAATGTACATCACGAAGCCAGATTGTGAGAGAAAGGATGGAACGACGACGCCATGCATACGAGGAAGATTGCATAGCTGGCCCTTTCTATTGACAGAGTGAGGCGTGTGTGTGTGTGCGTGCATACATATGTATGTACATGCATGCATGCTGCATGGTGTGTGTGTGTGCATGTGTTGTGTGCATGCATTCTGTGCATATGTATGTGCGTGCATGCACGCTGCATGGTGTGGGTGTGCATGTGTTGTGTGCATGCGTTATGTGGAGATGCATGTGCATGCATGCATGCATGCTGCATGGTGTGTGTGCATGCATTGTGTGCAGGCATATGTGCGTGCATGCACGCTGCACAGTGTGTGTGTGCATGTGTTGCATGGATGCATGCGTGCGTGCGTGCTGCATGGTGTGTGAATGTGTGTGCCTGCGCACTGCATGGTGTGTGTGTGCATGTGTTGTGTGCGGCCGGGCATGCATGCTGCATGGTGTGTATATGCTTATGCCTGCACAGCATGGTGTGTGCTTGTGTACAAATACTCATGTGCATGTCACTGTACACCTAGGTTTGGTCTCCCACTTTTGCAGTCTGCCAGAATAACTGAATGAGAATATAAGAAGGACATGTTAGACCTATCCTGCATTCCAAAGACACAGTTCAAAGGAGTCCACCTTGGGAGAGGTTGATTGTTAATGCAAGTCAGGTTTGTTAGGGGTTTTTCTTTTTCTTCTTCTTTTAAAAGGAAATTGTTGCAAGTTTTGTTAAGGTTGTAAGCTTCTACACAACTCTGGTTGCTTAAGCACCTTAGCCAGCAAAATGGCACATTCGGTATAAGGGTTGCCTCTTGTGTCCCGGACCACAATGGCAGCTGTCAGTCAAAGTCACGTTAATCCGCTGGGAAACACCTTCAGCTGTGCTACGTAATCATGGAGTCAGACCTTCCATAAGACCAGCCTTTTAGTTCGCTTTCTAACCCATTAGCCTCTGGGAGAGTCACAGGCATCTTCACCGCTCTTCTCCCATTTTTGCTCAGAGGCGCAATAAATATCAAATTGTTAAAAATATAAAAACCCACAGCAAGAAACTGTAAGTGGCATTCTTATTTAAAATTAAAAAAAAAAAAAAGCCCTACAACTTTACCCCCACATACTGCTGGCCAATGACGAAGTCGTTTGTTTGTTTTTAAGTCAACCAGATAAAAATGCAGATATGTGAAAGGGTGTTCCATAGATCCAGGAGGAAAGTTGAATTTTGCCTTGACTCAGATGGTCTGTGGATGTTGAATCCTAGGTGGCAGAATTCAGAGGCAGATGGCAAAAACTCAGTGCCTGAGGTTCTGGAGAGGCAAGACAGGTGTCAAAATTGTTCCCAGCAGCGATGCTCAGTACAGCATTTTCAGATTCGTATATGAAAAGTGCTGCAAAGGAAGTCAAAGAAGGAATTAGAGAAGACAGCATGAGATTAATTCAACAGAAGGATTAAAAACATAAGAGGAGCCCTGTCGGATCAGGCCACAGCCCTGTAGTTCAGCATCCCGTCTCACGCAGCGGCCCACCAATTGCTTCTGGGCATCTCCAGGACAAGACAAAAGCAGAACCTTCATCTACTCTCAAATCTACGGGCGTGCACAAACGCAAATTTTCCGGATTCGATTTAATTTGAATTGAATATCCAAAGATCAGAATCGATTCGGATGTTTAAAATCCAAATGCATTCACATTTGATTCAAATCAGATACATTCAAATCAATTTTTAATTCGTATTTGAAGATATGAATGTGGACAACATTCAAATGTGTCCAAAAGCATCCGTATGTATCCGTACGCATCTGTACACATTCGTACGCATCCTATTTTCATCCCGTTTTCATCCCATAAGTATCCGTACAAATGCGTACGGATACAAATAAGATATATACAAATACGTATATAATGCATACGTATCTGTACACATACAAATGTCTGAATAATTTGTACAAATAAATTTGCACGTATAACATTCGATTCGAATTTGAATGTCTGAATCCAATCAAATCCAATTGAATTTTGAATATTTCAGATATTCATGCACATTCCTACTCAAATCCCTGCAAATGGCCTCTAGTTGTCTCCTGCCTATCTCTCCAACCTGGAGATGGCAACTAGGCATCCATTCTAGTGGCAACTGATGTACTTGTCCTCCACAAATTTGTCTGTAAGAACATAAGAGGAGCCCTGCTGGACTGGGCCACAGTCCATCTAGTTCAACATCCTGCCACATACAGTGGCCCACCAATTGCGTATGGACATGTCCAGCAGAAGACAAAGGGAAAACCTTCACCTGCTCTCAACTCCCTTTAGAAGTATCCTCCTAACTCTCCAGTCTGGAGGCAGTACTCGGCATCCATGCTACAGTAGTAGCTATCAACACCCCTGTTCTCCATGTTCTCTATAAGAACACAAGAGGAACCCCTGCAATATTTAATCTGCAGTTTATTCTTCCAAAAACAGGGGCTGTATCCAGACATTGGTTATTTATTCCTCTATATTGGGATATTCTGAAGTAAAGCATGGATACTCCTGAAAGGAATTAGGGAAGCCAGTGTGTTTGCAAAGATTAATAAGAATGTCTGCAAATTTTGCAGCTTCAAAGGAGTGCCGGCCACTGCAAACTTTCCTTACTTTCCCTTTACTATGCATGCCAAAAGATAAATCTCATATGTACTCTTCTTCCTTACTGTGAATAAATTAGATGCAAATTAACTTTGGAGTTTGGAGAGTTGGAAGAGGCGTTATCGGGAAGATTGTAAGCTTCTGGCCAGGATATGGATAAAAGTCAGGCTGCAATGTGAAGGAACTTTGAACTTATCCTGATGGGATGTCTGGAAGGCAAGTTTCCTGTATTGCAATACAGAAATTCCTTTGTCTCTAGCTTGTTTACTAATTCAAACCCACATGGATGGAAGAAATCTGATAGAGCAGCAATTTTCCTAACATCCGGAATAACTATGCTTTATTTTGTAATACTTGGATATAGTGGGGGGGGGGCAACCTCAATGTTCAGCAAAGATTTCTTTCTGGTTTGCTTTTACATAGATGTGAGAAATGCATACGAAAGATTCTTTAAAGCAGGTGGTGTGTGTGACGAACTAAGCTATGTATCTCTCTGTCCTGATAGCTGATTAGAGCAGAGGAAATTGTCTCTGTTGGTCAGATTCCAGAAACCTGAATAAATTGCAAATGACTGAGGCTGCTGCAGCTGGTTCAGATTTGATTCCTGTACGTTTATTCCACTTTTTAAAAAACGTTATCATTTTGAGGCTGCCTGCCCTTTAATGGCACCATTAGCACTCAAGAGCTGGCAGCCGCTAAGTGTTCTGTTCTACAAGACTGGTTACGTTTTCCACAGGAAATTGTTTTATAAATCATAGTGGAAGCTGAAATGCTTTTTTTCTTCTTCGTTTTTTCTTTAAAAAAAAACAGATCAGTTTGTACAGATGGTGCGGAAAGGAAACCTTGAAAGGAACAGATTGAAGATCTTTCCAATAGTTATCTATGCTTTATGCTCCATCTTGACTCCTTCACGTGGGGCTGGCGAGACCCCAATTTGAAACCAGTTTGATTGCTGACAGGTCTTGACTGCTCACAACTAGGGTTGTGCATGAATATTTATAATATTCAATATTCATACAAATTTGCACGAATTCAGGTATTCGTATGTGAATTGAATGTTATGACATTCATACACTGACATTTGTATTCATACGAAACTTTTGGAACATTTGTATGAACGTTTTGGAACATCCTTGAAACAGGGAGGTAGGAATCAAATGTTAAGACAGTTGTGCATTAAGGGTGTTTTTCCACCGCGCTCCTTTAACCCGGATCCAAGAAGATCTGGATCTAAGCCTCCTCTAGACCCCATTGCCACGCAAGCATGGAAACAGGCTCCCTTTAGTCCTGATTTTCTGCCTGAAGACCCCATTGTAGACCCCATTAATGGGGTCTACAGAAAATCCAGATTAAAGGCCAGAAAGTACCCATTTGATCCAGATTTCCCCAGCAGCAGTCGAAACAATCGGGTCCCAAATGGGTGCCATGGTGGAAATGGGATCATCCAGCTCACACCCAAATGGGTCCTTAATGGGCGCAAAAATGGGTACTTTCTGACAGTGGAAAAACACCCTAAGATTCGTACGGATACGAATGTTTCAGACATTTGTATGAATAGCTCAGACTAGGGATGTGCATGAATGTTCTAAATATTCGAAATTCAATCGAATTAGATCAAATGTGGACATTCAAACTCGAATAGAATGTCTTCACATTCGAATTTAAACATTCGAGCGAATTTTGAATGTTCCAAAACATTCATTCAAAATGATTCAAAACATTCAAAAGTACAAATATGTATGTGTTACATACATATCTGTGTGAATCTGATACGTATCTGTATGCATTTGCGCTTATAATACAGGACGAAAATGGGATGCATATGGGATAAAACGGGTTGCATATGAAATGGGTACAGATATGTTTAACACATATGAATGTTGTTGACAGTCGTATCTTCAGATTCGAATCTAACTTTTGAACAAATAGATTTGAATGTATTTGAACTGGATTTTGTTGGATTTGGATTCTAAACATTCAAATTGAATGTTTTGAATTTGAATGCAAAGAATCCATTTGTGCACATCCCTATATAAGATAATGTTATGCAACAGATTGACGTCCACACAAAACCGAGGGTTAGGGGGAAATGTGGAGGCTTAGCCAACCAGTACAAGCCAATGGCACCACAGGCAGGAGACAAATTCTACCCACCTAAATCAGTGGCTCAGGACTAGGGATGTGAACAAACTGAAATATAGTGGTCCAGTTTGAATTGATTACCCTTACAACCTGTTTTTAAACAGCAGGGTGGTTTGGCTTACGTGCAACTCAAGCTAACGACCCTAGTTTGCTATGGATCTCTCAATTCATCAGAATACCCATTGGTTTGGGGGCTGATTCAAACTGGGCTTTTCAGACACTTAGTTTACAGTTTGATACATCTCTGCTCTGAACCAAGTATACCAGTGTAAGCCAGTCTTCCAATGTAAACCAGTTTACACTACCAGTATAAACCAGTCTTCCAATGTAAGCCAGTTTACACTACTGGTGTAAACCAGTCTTCCATTGTAAACCAGTTTACACTACCGATATAAACCAGTCTTCCAATGTAAACCAGTTTACACTACCAGTATAAACCATTCTTCCAATGTAAACCAGTTTACACTACCAGTGTAAGCCGGTCTCCCAATGTAAACCAGCTTACACTACCAGTATAAACTAGTCTTCCAATGTAAACCATTTTACACTACCAGTATAAGCCAGTCTTCCAATGTAAAGCAGTTTGCACTACCAGTATAAACCAGTCTTCCAATATAAACCAGTTTACACTACCAGTGTAAACCAGTCTTCCAATGTAAGCCAATGGCTCTGGAGAGACCAAACCAGATTTATCCCAGTAAATGAGGAAAGTCAAATGTTACTGACAATATATGAGCAAAACCGTCCCCAGAAAACCAAATTATAGCAGAGATGACTGTAATCCATTTAGGCAACCGTCTCACATTACATAGCCCCAATCTTTAGCTTTTATTTCAGAAAGCTATAGATCGGCTGGGGTTTGTGTACTTTCAAGATGTGCTCAACAATTCTTAAAATAAGTACAAAGGATGATACACGGAGCCTCATCTGTTCTCATAATACTTACTGTTTCTCCTGTTTATGATCCACTTCCCACTGGATTCATCTCCAAAGAATTTTTAAGCTATGGCTACGCCCTCAAAGGGATAAGGACATAAAAACGTAAAAGGAGCTCTCCTGAATCAGGCCACAGTTCATGGAGTCCAGGATGCTGTCTCAGCAATTACTTCTAGGCATCCTCCAGGAGAAGATGGTGCTAAAACTTGACTGTCTTGACTTTCTTCAAGTGTATCCCTGGCTGCTACAGTGGATGCCTAGCTATGGTATCCATATGGTATCCTGTCAAGGCATCTTGCCTGTCTCTCCAATCTGGATACCATACCTAGGCATCCACTGTAGCAGCCACGGATACACCTGTCCTCCTCCATGCATTTGCCTAGAAGAACTTTAGAGATGTCCTGCTGGATCAGGCCACAGGCCACCTTGTCTACCATCTTGTCTCACACATTGGCCCACCAAGTGCTTCTGGTCAATCTCGAGCAGAAGACAAAGGTACCTCTTTGAGGATAGAACCCAGAGACAGATGCATTCGGGCACATATGAAAATTCACACTAAGAGATTCAAACATATTTTATTCAAATTGAATGTGAACACATTCAAATTTTAAAGATTTGAATCAATTAAATTTTTCAGATATACAATTTGAATCCTGAAAACTGCATTCATACACACCCCTAGGAAATGTGCATGGGAGCCACCAGCAGTAGAGAACTTCTCCTGCAGGGACAAAGTTTTGGCTCAGAATACTTTTAAAGTGGACCAAATATGATCCTGGGCTGCAACTGCATTGGCCACTGAAAAACGGATCTAAAAAGATCCATTTTTCGGCTATCCGCCCTCCCCTCGATCCGTCACAAATAGTGATGGATCCAAAGGACCCTCGCGTGTCCGCACATGCACAGAGAGGATGGATTCTGGAGGACGGATAGTGTGGGTGCTGTGTGGACACATCAGCACCCATTCCAAAAGTCCTGCAGCTCGCGCGACCACAATGAAGCCCCCGGAGTCACGGGACTGGAGCATGGAGTTGCCAATGACTGCATGTTTCCTGCAGCACCCGGCGCACGGGGGAAGGGCTTCAGAAGCAGGCAGTCCTGCTTCCGCCCTTCCCAACATGGCGGGCGGAGGGAATCCATCCCTTCACCTGGCCATGTGCAGAAGCGTCCTGCTTCTGCATGCATCCAGGCGAAGAGATCGCTGTACGACCTGATTTTTCAGGTCTTACACTTAATCCGGATTTCGGCAGCAAAACCCGTTTTAAAAACCGGTCTTGCACGCCGAAATGCAGACGCGGCCTCCGCAAAGGGTCACAGAAGAGGACTCCAATGAGGAAGCCACTTAAGGTAAGTGTCCTTATTCCATCTTAGAGGGGTGTTAAAATGGTTTCTGCAGCTAGTGTGGAAACACCCCAGAAGTCAACAATTTTTTGGTCCAGTGCAAAAGCACCCTGGCCAGAAAGCAGTCCAGTAAGCAGCCACCACCTCTATACACGACGCACGCCCATGGAGAGGGGAGGTGGCTTTAGCTGGGACACAGAAACCTGAGAACTGCTTAAAGTGAATGTTAGATGAACTTCGCAGACAGCTGAGAGTGGGTGCATGTGATGGCATCACCCAGGTGCATGTTCAGATGCCGCACTCTTGGGTCAAGTGGGGTGCGCCCTAGACACCCATGTCAATGCTCATTGGCTTTATTGCCCTCCGATGGCTACAAACTCTAAAGGGCAGAACTCAAATCTCCTTTCACTTCCTCTCCTGCTTACCACTTCCACAAACACACAAGTACCCACAACCCGTAAAAAGGCAGACCGAGAGAAGTTCTTATACCTGAGAAAATCTGGCGCTTTTGAAATCATGTTTTCAAAGTCGGAAAACCCAAGCTTCCCATCTCCATCCATATCGGCTTCCTCGATGACCTTTTCGCATACCAGGCTGACCTCTTCTTCCGTGAGCTCCTCCTTCGTCAGCTTGTTGAGGGTTTGCTCCAGGTCGGATTTGCAAATAAAGTTGTCCACGTTGAAATCTGGGCAGTCAAAGATGGTGGAGAAAGAGATGGTCAACATGCCTCTCACTGCATCAGCTGCTCTCGGACTACCCTTTCAGAGGGGTCGCGACGAGTCTTCCGCCTTCCCACCTCATCCTCACCCGAGCTGCCTTGCCCCCGTGGTTGGGAGTCTCCGCAACATGAGGAACTGCATTAAGGGGTCGCGGCATTAGGAAGGTTGAGGACCGCTGGGTTAGATCAAGACAAGTTAGAGCAGTAAAAAAAATAATAATAATAAAGAATTCACTGAAAATAATAACAGTGCCTGAAATGCCAGAATAAACAGGGATGTCTTTGCAAGTCTTGACCTCATGGGGGAAACTGTCTTATAGTCTAAGGACTACCCCCAAAAAGGCCCTGTGCTAAATATCCATCCCTTTGACAACCTGGGGAGCCTCAATGGCAGATCTTAAAGCACAGGCGGGTCAATACATCATCACCCATAGGACTATTAAATTACCCATAAAAGAAAATCGGACATGATTAATATTAAGTAACCCACCAAAGGAAAATTGGACGTAACTAATATTGCAAATTTAGCGACCCAGGAACTATGATCGCCTCGCCGAAGCCTCAGATCTGAGGAAGAAAATCATGTGAGCCACCTTACAGCTCAAGAGATAGCTCTGATAGTGGAACAGTTCCAAAAATAGTGTCTGTCAAATGTTGGGATTTGGCCAGCCCAGGAGGCTACCAGAAACACAAAGCAATCCAGCAGAAGATGTATGATATTTGTACAGATATGTATGTAATCCATAAGTATTTGTACATTTGAATGATTCAAATCGTTCAAATGAACATTTTGGAACATTTGAAATTTGTTTGAATGTTTAAATTCAAATGTGAAGACATTATATTTGAATTCAAATGTCCACATTTGATCGAATTTGATCGAATTTTGAATGTTTAGAACATTCGTGTACTTCCCTAGTTCTATCCTGTTCTGGTTTTCAATAATAATATTTTTTTAAAAACAAACCAGCCAGCATATTCTTTCCGCCTCTCCACCAGGCACATGAGGATTAATCCTGCAAAAATGCATAATAAGTTGGCAATTAAAAGGCCATTATGAGCACTTGTTTTATTGTCCTCGGCCCAATAACTAGGATCACGGTTGCATCTATTTAATTATGAAACTGCAGGGTGACATTTCGCATGCTGGTTAATCGTCAGTAAAACCATCAGCATGGATTTATTTGCAAAAGCTCTGGCAACTGGCTGATTATTCTGCGACAAAGAAAACAGGTCAGAGGCTTGGGAAGGGGAAGTATCGATCTAGAAACACCCTGCAAAAAAAAGCCCTTCGTAAATGAGATTTGAAATCATTTGGAGGAAAAGGAGAAGAGTTGGCTTTTCTACCCTGTTTTCTCACCCATTTAAGGGGCCTCAAAGCAGCTGACAAACCTTCTGTTCTTGTCACCACAACAAGACACCGTGTGAGGCAGGTGGGCTCTGAGAGGTCAGAAAGAGAGCTGTGACTAGCCCAAGGCCACCAAGCTGGCTTCATGGAGGAAGAAGAACAGTGGGTTTTTATACCCCTCCTTTCTCACTCTTAAGGGCACTCAAAGCAGCTGACAAACCTTCTGTTCGTCTCCCCACAACAGACATTCGGTGAGATAGGTGAGAGTTCAGAAGAGAGCTGAGACTAGCCCAAGGTCACCCAGCTGGCTTTGTGGAGGAGTACGGAATCAAACCCAGTATTCCCAGATAAGAGTCCGGCTCCTTAGCCACTAGACCAAACTGGAGCCAAATCAATTATGCATTCAGCAGTGCCTGGGCTACCGAAGGCTTTTTGGTGGCATTCAGAAAGGGAGACCAAAATAAGTGTGTTTCTTCCATAATCCTGTTAGGTTAGAGTTGAACAGTTCCATTTCCATGGTCCCACCATGGCGAATATCTCTGTATACAGCACTGGCATCAGTCCACATGCAGAAAAATCCAAACTGTTTTTGAAGCTTCTTCTCATAAGCTTTGTGATTTTTGATCAGGATGATGCTATCATCACAAGAACCATAGTCACACCTTCACTTGAAACCTTCTTCAGTCCATCTTCAGGCTTGGGTGTTTTATTGGTAGACTTCCCATTCAGGGAAGTCCAAATGGAGAATGGGAAGTCCACCAATGAAACGGATAGAAATGAAAAGGTGTGAGCAGTCAGGCCTGACGGTGGACTCAAGAATGTTTAAGGGAAAGTGTGACCATGGGCAAGGAGTACTATGGTTGGACGGAGACCACAGAATTCCAAAGACAATGGGACAAGGCTTTTGGCACCAGTCTGCATCCTGAAGATTCTCAGATTGGAATTAAACCAAGCATTTTGTAGAAAACGTCTATCTTTGTGATCTTACGCCCTTCTAGGTTGATGGATATTTCCCCACCACTTACCGTAGATCTTAAAGGCATAGATTGCTTTGAGCTCCCGGGGAGCAGTTTCGCTGAGCACGGAGAACATGTCCACAAAGTCATTAAAGCTCAGACTCCCTTCTTCATCTTCAGAGAAAGAATGGACAATCCTCTCCCTGAAGGGGTTCTCCTGCAGGAGGACAAGGTTCAAAATGAATGAATGAATGAATGAATGAATGAATGAATGAATGGATAGAAACATCACCCTTGTTGCAACACCCAACGTTGGATATTCCTAACCAAACCATCTATTTACCCTTCCCTCCAAGGTAGGGATGTTTCATGAATGCAATCACAGATCCATATATTTGAAATTATACTGAACTTAACTGTGAAAAAAAGACCTTAAAAAATTGATGGTAAACCAGGTGGAGGAGGAGGAGGAGGAGGAGGAGGAGGAGGAGAGTTGGCTTTGTACAGATACGTATGTAATACATACATATCTATATATTTGAATATTTGGCTCAAAGCGACTGACAAAGCTTTTCTATTCCTCTCCCCACAACAGAACACCCTGTGAGGTAGGTGGGGCTGCGAGAGCTCAGAAGAGACCTGTGACTAGCCCAAGGTCACCCAGCTAGCTTCATGGGGGAGGGCAGAACTGAACCCAGTATTCCCATATAAGAGTCCGGCTCCCTAACCACTAGACCAAATGAGTTGATTCTCCTGATTGACATTTTCTAAGCCCTTGAGGGATCCTTTTTGTAGATTTAAGAGTGGAATAAGAATACAATAAGCAAAGAAGCCTTAAGTAGAATGCAAGATTCGTGACTGAAATACAGGCCCGCCCTCATATCTGCAGCCGCTAGTTCTATGGGTATTGTGGGAAACCACAGATATTACGAATGTTGGGAAATCTCATAATTCACAGATTTCCCATGATTCCTAGAGAATCACACAAGATTTCTCACAGTTCCTGACGGGGGCATCTACTAAGGAAGGTGTGGAGAGGCTGATCTGGTCAACCACAGACGAGTGGATCCGTGGTTACCAGATGAGCCGATACGTGGCCAGGCCTGTAGCACTGTCCAGAAGGGCCCTGAGAAATGGCACCATCTGATACACTTTGGGTTGGATGGTAATGACTCCACCATGCTCATATGAGAACCTGGGGAAGTTATTATCTGCCCCCAGACATGACTTCCTTGGAACATCAAGTCTACAGCTGTGGCAGTTTCTCTCCTTTCTATGCTTCTGAAATGCAACCAATTGGTTTCCTTTTCAACAGAGTGCATTAACACTGGATCTGGTTACCGTGACAGCCGTTCGCAGGATGCTGGGAAAGAATAAAAGCAAAAGGCAAAGGGGACGGCGGAGGATGAGAGTCATAGATGGTGTCATGGAAACAACAAATGGATAAGCTTTGGGAGGCAGTGGAAGACAGAAGGTCAGAGCGCGCTGTGGTCCAGGAGTCACAAGGAGTCGGACGTGACTGAACAACAACAAATAAACATGTGAATCGCTATGATTTATGGAAGAAGACCAACCCTGGCTGCTTATGGGGAGAATAACTGTAGTGTGATGGCCAGGACTATATTCACACCTAAGTTTTAATCCAACTTCAGTCCACCTTCAGAACCCATAAGCAAAGTGACAAGTCATTTTATTTCCAGATTATCTAACCCTCAATCTGTGGGTCGTAACCCCTTTGGGGGTCACACTACCATTTCAGAGGGGTCGTGACAGGTTTCCCGCCTTCCCGCCCCACCCCTGGTGGTTGGGGGTCTCCACAACATGAGGAACTGCATTAAGGGGTCGTGGCATTAGGAAGGTTGAGAACCTTCTGATCTAACCTAAAGATGGATTTTCTGAGTTAAATAATGGTGAAAGAAAACAGCTTGCCACTTTGCTGATCTAATCCCTGGCTGTGGACACACCTTCACTTTAAGCCTTCTTCAGTCCATCTTCAGCTCTGACTGCTCACACTTTTTTGTTTCTATCCTTTTTATTTGTGGACTTTCCACCCTCCATTTGGACTTTCCTGAACGGAAAGACCACAAATAAAACAGATAGAAATGTGAAGTTGTGAGCAGTCAGACCTGAAGACGGACTGTGATGTGAAGATGTGACCATGGCCTCCGACTCTGAAAGTAGACTGAAGCTGGATTAAAACTTAGGTGTGAATGCAACTCTGGTATGGTATTATACCATACTGGCTGGCCAGTGTGAACGGGCCCTGAATTTCTGTCACCAGCTGAAAAAAACCCTCTTTTTTCCTTCTTCGCTTTCCCCATTCCAATCCCTCGGTCTGTTTAGCCTTTCCAGTTTTCTGTCTGCTCTATTACGGATTCTGTCTTCTTCCTTTAAATTCAGTGGTGTGTTTTCATTGATTTTATATTATGAGAGTTTTGTCCATTTTTTTCAATGCCATATCATATTCCTTCCACTGTGACTACTTAGTAACAAAAGCGGATTACGAAGCTTATAAATTGACAAAAATTGTTGGTGGTTGCTCATTCCAGAACTGCAAGATGCTAACATTAAAATTTAACTCTTTTTCTTCTCCTGGCCATCTGTTGCACTGACTAAAGAATATAGATCTCTACATACTGTCCGGAGGGGCAGATTGAAGTTACAAGGCCATAATACGATGTAAAGTAATCCTCAGGGTTGAGAAGAGGTCAGAGGGTCACAGACACTGGATTGAAAGCTTTAGATAAAGGTGGAACTGGCTGGAGAATTTGTCCTCAGCATGCCCAGGAAATGGCAAAGAGGGAACGACTAGCGATTTGCACAAATAGGATTTTTTGCATTTGATTCATAACTAATTGAATGTGAGGAAATTTGTATCTGTTTGAATAGATCCCCTTCACATGTGGAATGTCAAAGTCACTCTGGATCTGTTGCAGATGTGACTGGCTCAGCTGCATTCCTACCTCCCTGTTTCACAAATGTTTCCAAGCTTTGTACGAATGTTGTATTTGTATGAATGTCAATGTACAAATGTTGTAACACTTGATTCGTATAAGAATATCTGAATTTGTCCAAATTTGTCCGAATAACAAATGTTACAAATATTCACCTGCATCCCTAGGAATGATCTGAAGAAGGAGTTTCACCTAGCTAAAAGGTTGTTGCAATACAATGCATAAGTACAAAATTCAATTTGGGGAAAGGGTTTCTCCACCAAAAGTTGGACTTTCCAGTTTCTTAAAAGACAGGCACCTTGTCCTTTCATGCAGAACAGGTTGGTTTGCACAAATGCAATTTCTGGGATTCGATTCAATTCTAATCTAATATCCAAAAAATTTATTCGATACAAATTTTCAACTCAAATTTGCACTTACGAATGTCAACAATATTTGTATGTGCCTGTAGACATCGTTATGCATCTATATGCATCCATACACATCCCTAAGCATCCCATAGTTATCCCATATGGAACCCGTTTTTGTCCCATACAGATCTGTACAAATGCATATGGATGCAGGAAAGATCCGTATCTGCAAGTACACATCGTGTACATTCCTATACACATGCAAATGTCCAGATCATTCAAACAAATAGACCCAAAATTTGTTCAAATCTTTAAATTTGAATTTTTGGACATTCTATTCAAATTTGAATGTCAACATTTGGTCAGATTCGATCAAATTTTGAATATATTCGAATATTCGTGCACATCCCTTTTTGACATGCATTCTACGGCAGTGGCAAACTCAACCTTCTTCTCACATGCAGTTTTATGGGGTGAGGGTTGTAGAAGCCCTACAGAAAGGCTGCGCACATTTTAAGAGGTTGTACCTTTAGCTCTGGCATGTTCACAATGAGCTGCATGGGCAGCTTAACATCTGGATTTCTGGTATAGTCCATGGGCACCATATTTGGGGCTAATTCATGGTAACGGCCGTGCAACCTGCAACACAGACGGAAGAAATTGTAAGAAACTGATTCCATCCCTTTGGGTAGACAGACCCAAGGGAACTCTCTGATGACCAGTCAGGTGACTGAAAAGTATCCCATTACACCCACTACTGTTGCATGTACAGAAAAGCAAAAGGGCAGATTTCCTTCGTTCCAAACAGGCTGGCTCCCTAAGGAATAAAGCAGTATTAGAAAGGACACTGCTAGAACGCCCTGTTCAGGAACACATGGCTTCACCCAAGTAATCAAACCCAGAAAGCACATTGTGGATCCCAAATCTAGGGTCCCCTGGTAGATGCTTTCAGTTGCTACTCACCAAAGTGAAGGAAACTGCCATCTAAGCATAAACCCAAAGAACAAATCCTGTGCCAGTTACCCTTCATACATTTCTCTGAACAACTGCTATTAATTCTCACACACTTCCAGCCTTAGTAACAAAAGCGAATGCCTGGGTAAGAAACAGCATGGTTCCTGAGTATACCTTGCAGTATTTGATGATCCTAATGTTAATCATACAGTACATCAGACGTGCTTAAAGAGGCATCCTCTGGGCAAATTTGAGTCTGAACGTCAGATATTTTCCCCTTGCATTTACCTTACCCCATCTCAAAGTCTCAGAAAAGTTGCTTCTTCAGCTTTCAGGATGTCATAGTTCTGGAAGCATCTCTACATAAGCAAAGAGGTGAGGAATTCCTACAAAGCGACCAATAAAAGTGACTAGGGATATGCATGAATATTTGAAATATTCAAACGAATACCAATATTTCAAATCATTTGTTTGAATAATTCAGACTTTGATATGAGTACAAATACATACACATTATATACGTATCCGTACACATCTTATTCGTATCCATATGCATCCATACAGATACATACAGGATAAAAACAGGATACTCACAAAATACCCCAAGAATAATCATTTTTTCTCTCCCTTCCCACCATGCATCCAATAATCCCGAGGCAAGTGACGTCCTTTAAACATGAATAAAAATGTAAATTCTAGCGTAATAACACTGAAGACCGGTGGCTTGGAGGTAACTGCTCTTCGCCACCTGATGTGCCAAGATAAATCCTGGAAATGTTGCAGTGTTGCACCCACGCAGAAGGAAAGGGCAGAAAAGCAAACAACACAGAGCCACGAGTTATCAGTGCTTCATGTTCAGAAATGAAAGATGGGCATTTATCTGCTTCTATGAGTCATGCACAGTGGCGATAGACCCAGGCATCGGCTATATAATTGACTTAACGGCACTCACGTACAGTTAACTTGCAACCAAAGCCTGCCGGCTTCCAGCCAAATTCGCCATAATCCTGTAGAGATAGCTGTACGTAAGCCAAATGAATCCTACGTTTTATTGGCCCCCTTTTCTTCATGACATCTGCCTCATTTCACGTCTACCAAGCATTAGGGGTGTATGCAAAGCCTATTTCCACCATCCGTACAACATCCGTACATTAAAATTCATACAAATACAAATGTTTTGGACATTCATATGAATAGTTCAGACATCTGTTAAACTGGGGAGGTGGGAAAACCGCTGCGCCAGTCACATCTGCAACGGATCCAGATTGCATTTGACATGGGGAGGGGGGTTCCACTTACCTCCCTTAATCTGGAACTAAGACGATCCGGATCAAAGGAATGGGTCCTTCAGCTAATCCGGATTTAGTAGATCTGGATCTAAGGAGGTACCCGATGTGTCTCCACAGGCGGTGTAGCACCCAATAGCAATGGGTGCTAGCGTGCTCACAGTGGAAACGCTGGAGCACCCATGTGGTGAATCAGATCTACCCACAGGGGGGCCACCATCACCCCATGTTTTTGCACCCACGGGGGTGTGCAAACTCTGTAGACACTCCAGAGATTCTTCTTAGATTGCAGCAAATCACTCCAGATATTCTCAGGAGCTTGGGACAAAGCTCCGTAGAAATGGTCAAAGCCTGTGCCATTCACCTGTGCTATGCACAGGTTTCGGGGCACTCCCACATGGGTGCCCACCCCGGAGCGCACCCCTAGACCCTATTGCCTGAATGCAGTGGAAACACACTCCGTATAATCCATATTTGATGCCTGAAGACCCCATTGCAGATCTACAGGAAATCTGGATTATAGGTCCTGAAGGACCCATTTAATCTGGATTTCCCTAGCACAGGTGGAAACAAATGTGGCTCTAATGGGGCCTACAGTGGAAACGGGGTCTTCCTGCTCTGAGCCTAGAGGGTACTTAATGCTCATGGAAAAACCTCCATAGACTGAGAGCAAATTAAAAGTGTACTCAGTTTGGATTTGAGGCTTTCAGAGAGTGGATATGTTACGGATACGTATCGGATACATGTGCATTCATATTGGATACATATTGGATATTTGTACAAACTCATACAAATACCACATTCGAAGGGGATCTATTCAAATCAATACGGATTTTCTAACATTCAATTTGTTAGGAACCAAATGTCAAAAAACCCATTTGTGCATATCCCTAGTATTGGGGCTTGCATTTCCCTCTGATGGCATGTCTCAGTAGAAGACAAAACTCTACAAGAGAAAGGTGCAGAATTTGGAAGTGTCCATTTTGAAGACTACATAACCCATGATCCATAGCCACAGCAGCCATGGATTATGGGAAATAGAGTCCAAAAGGGACTCCCTTTGGGAAGAGAAGGCACTAAGCAAAATCAGGCTGCAGTGAATGAAGAATTGCTGCAGAACCCCACAGCACACAGGGCTTATGACACAAAAGCTCTTTCCACCAATCAAGGCTCCAACTGATTTCTCCAGTGAGCCTCTCTGAAGTCCTGTGTTTTATCTCCATCCATTACCAGTGGCTCTTCGGTGCTCGCTAATGGGATATTAGATCACATTCAATTTGGGCAGTGGCCGCTCATCCATCACTGCCATTCATTACGGGGGCTTCTTTTTCCTTTTCAAGAGGAGGAGCAGTTTGGCCAGATGGCTTCCCAGATGTGATCAGTACATGATAGCAAGCATTTTGGGAAGAATGGAGGGCAGAAAAGGGGTGGCTGAAGTCAGAGGCAGAGCACACTGCGTTGAAAGCAGAGAATCGCCTCCCCGGTCACTTCCTGGAACTTGGCAGTGGCAAACCTTTTCAGCATTTCTCCCACTGAAACTGCATACAGGTTCCCATGGAAGTAACTAAATGGCTTGGGCCCTGGGTATCTGAAGCAGCGCCTTGTCCCATAAAGACCTGCCTATGGACTGAGATGTCAAGGAGAGGCCCTTCTTGTAGTTCCTTCTCTTTCAGAGGTATGGGAATAGGGACTTGGAGGAGGGCCTTTTCAGTGGTGGCCCCTAGACTCTGGAACAGCCTTCCTCTTGAGGTTCACCAGCTGTATAGCTTTCATCACCTGGTGAAAACGTGTCTTTTCACCCAGGGTTTTGCCTT